>WBMV01002174.1:237820-332604 GCA_013396655.1 Campylorhamphus procurvoides | reverse complement strand
TGTGATTCCATGATTCTATGATTTTTGAAGTAACTAATTAAACTACATCTGATGCAAAAACCTCTGCTACATGATTTTTATAAAACTGAAAACCCCTAGAAATTCTAAAAGCAAGATGGCTATCACAGAACATCCATATATGAGAAACAGTCAAACACTTGATTTCTTAAAATGGCATGAGCCCTTTTACTTTTCACAGCAATAACATTGCTTCTTCTGTTATCTCAGGTTAGAACACGAGTAAAACAAAAAAAAGCAGTCCCATGATGCTGGATATCAGCAAGTTGGACCTGGAGGCAGAGAGAGCAAGTGGGACATTCAGAAAGAGTGAGAATTATGCTCATTGTACTCTGTAGGATGTTTAATCACAGTCGTGTTGCAAACTGGGAGTAGTGTGCAATAATTAAGCATTAATTGAATAAATCTGTCTTAATTCAGTCTTGAAAAGAACTACATTTGAGAGTGTTTAAATAGATAGTTTTGGAAAGATCAAGAGCAAAGCCTAGTAAGTAACACTCCATTAGAGATAAAGCAATTAGCAAGTTAGCAGGATACCAGAGAACTAAAATTTTAATATCAGCATTGTAGGACAAACAGTAGAATCAAGGGTAGGGGCATTAGCAACACCTTGCATTAAGATTGAAAAAACGTCTATTTTCATTCTTTAGTGGCTTCTATTTGGTCTCCTGTCACAGTGAGTGTAGACAACATTATTTCTACAAGAACCCAGAGTGTGATAAAAGCCTGTCTTTTCATTCTGTACTTAGAAAAAGGCTTGCACATTTAAAAATCCAAATATAGCACTTGCAGCCTTCTCTTTTCACCTTTGTCCCCTCTCAAAGTATAGACTATTCATAACCAAAACGCTGGCACTGGAGCCATTGTAGCAGGAGCAGTGCTATGCTCTTCAAAAACAAAGTCATGAAAACACGAGGGAGAGGGGGGCTCGTGTTCTCTCTGCTGCCAAGTGGTTCCTTTTCAAAACAGATCAGGACTTTGATGAATATTTCCATGGAAGATAATGGCACTTGAAGTCTCTCTGGAAGCAGCAGAAAGACCCCAGTGAGGTGAAATCGAGTTAACTGAAGCAGAGAACCTTGGCCACAGTTTTACCACTCTGAGATATTGTCTGTGTCACAAAGTTCAGGCGATTGATTTAATTTTAGACAAACATCTGATCTTTCTACCCCAAGGCAGCTCATAGATACCTTTCAACTAAATTAAGTTAATAAAAGCAACTACTAAATAAGGAGAGGATCACTAGTTTCTAGCTCAATTCTCCTTTCAGCTTGTCTTAAGCAAAGTTGTATCACAGTAATTGCAAATGACTTTACTATCATTAACATCACTAAACTTCATGGAGAAAGCAGTCTGCAGGGACATTAAAATAAAATCAACTATGCAAAATTAAAACACTCAACAACTCTTCTTTAAGGCAGTGTGATACTAATTAACAACAATTGCTTTCTGGTTGAGGATTTCTCTTGGCTGTCTAAATAGGGGAGATGTGACTTAGAGCAGACAGAGCAGGGAAAGGAGGGATAAAAACCCAACCAAACCTGCACTCAAACAAAACCTGGTAAACAACCCAGTTCAGTGGAAATGTATTGAAATGCAAACCCTTCTCAGCCAGGAGACAAGATTTGCACAAACCCTTGGGTGTCACAGGATAGAGATTAGGGAAAGGATTAGAATTTCACAGCAGCCTTCCAAAGGAGCACCTGCAGTTCCCAGCCCAGCTTTGGATGAAGGCTTTCCTCACTCATCTCAGGCTTGGCTGCTCCTTACTGGGTCAAAGTCTTTGCCCTCTCTGTAGCTGGGGCTGTGCTGTGTGCAGAACAAATGTAGAGGGCTTGGAAATAAGCAACACAAAGGAAAATTATATGGGCTGCACTTTTCCCATCTTAATTCCTTCAGTCGCCTTCCTGGGACAGAAGAAATAACTGGTTTATGTTTTTATGAGAAAATGGACTGCCCTTATTTGAAAGGATTGAGTTTTGTGTTTAAACTGATTTTTCCTAATTGCACACCTAACTTTTACCCTCTTTTAGAAACATCTGGCTCTCCTGAATTCCTTCTTGTACCTTCTGCCTATTAAGAAAGAAAAGTGACTACGCAAAAAGGAAAAGGACACCTCTGGAAAACACACAGTACCAACCACAGATCCAGGAGGGAGAATGATGTGTCAGAACCAAACCATAATTCAGACTGTACAGAAGGTTCTCACTCCAGATGAACAAGAACTACGGAAGGAGGTGCAGAGTTAATATTAGCTAAACCAATTTTGTGATGAATTATGATCATTATAATGATCAAGTCATTATTTAAATTACTTCCCGAAGTACAGAAACAAATATGGGACTTCTCTAAAAGTAAAGAGTCGTGTTTATTTGTGGGGGGTACATTTTTAGTAACTGACTGAGTGGATACAGTCAAGTTCTTCACCCAACAGCAAAACACTGATCCTTTGGATTAAGCCATGCCCATGGGATACATCCTTCTCAGACTAATTTGTCTTTACTTTAGCAGGTGGGGTTTCTTTGTTTTTTGCTCTTAATGTAAATAAAACCCCCAATTATAACGTGAAAGATACAAAGGCAACAATTCCTTGTAAGTACTTCATGTTATGTAGCTGGATTATGGAGGTTCTTTAAATTTAAGGCACACAACACTTAGATCTCACTTACACTGGAGAAGAGAAAAAGAGAGAAAATATTTATGTGATAGTGCATTGCCAAAGAAAGGATATTTAGACATTTTCAGTCCTTAACTGCAGCACTGAATATCACCAATAGTGAGTTATTTTAGAAAAGCAAGTATTTCTTGGAATAACAGCAAAGAAACCAAACTGCTTCTCTGGCTGAGGCTGTATGATCTCTGGGAGACAGACTCACGTTACATTCTGACACCCTTTACCAGCTTCTTGGCAACCCCACTGCTTTCAGTGGGATGCTGAAAGCAGGGCTGGAGCCTGGGCTGCTGCTCCTTTCAGAGCAGGTACCACGACCTTATTTTGTGGAGAGCCAGCTCTGGTTCTTGACGTGAAAGTCTTGAGAAGGTACCTAAAGCCTGACAGACACTCACCTAAATATGGAGCCAGCCTTTATAGGGGGCCAACTCTGATGCACCACAGTTTGGAAGTGGGACAGAGCCAACCCCATAGAACACAATCCAGGGCCCTTACAAATGCAAACCAACATCTGTGTCTGCCAGGAAAGGTGGGACTGGGTGACCCTTGAGGCCCTTCTAACCTGGCGTTTCAGGATTTCCATTGTATCAGCATGGAAAGGCATCCACTGGAAGAGGGGAAGTTTATCTTTTGGTTGAATGTGTCTTCCAAAATAATGATCAGGAAGATATTTAAAGCTGAGCCAAACAGGCATGAAGGGCACAACTTCTGCCCACTCAAACAGCAGAAAGGAGGATTCTTCTGCCTCCAAGAACGCTGGGTCCTGTTTGTACCACCCCACACTGAACTGAGACAGAGACACCTCAAGGCCAACCTTGCTCAGTCCACTTCACTCCTAAAATTCGCCTTGCTTATCAGAAACTCTTCTGACACCTTCAACACGTCTCTTGTCCTAAAACCGTGCACCTTCAAGCTCCTGCCAACCCTCTCTGCAAAAGAAACAGCTTTTCTTTCCTTTCTCTTCCACAGCTTCTCCTTCCCAGCTACTGGGGAAAAAAATGAAAAAAAAAAAAAAGAAAAAAAAAAAAGAGTAAAGTAAAAAGCTGCAGTCTTCTCTTACTTCAGGAAATAAAAGAGCTCAGAAGAAAGATGTACGACTAGAACAGCAGTCCCAAAAGATTAGATTTTTCCAATTCATATCTGTAGAAAAGGCAACAACTGAAGCTTGAAAGAGTTGCAAGAGTAGGACAAAAGCGGAGCTGAAAGCAGCCAACTCCAGCCTGCTCAGCCATCAGTTTGATTTGTCTTCCCATCCTTGATTACAGCTTTGCTCACGCTTGAGCCTGTTCCGTGTCACTCTGAGCTTCACTTCATCCGTACCAAGCAATAGCGTTTCTTGAGACTCTACTAGTTCCTAATGGTGTGGAATATAATGTGTCACCACTGAATGCACTTAAGAAATATGCAAAAGAGAAAATGCCAGACTTTGAAAGAAAATCCTGTCTTAGCACACTATTAGACTAATCATGTGAAAATGTTTATTTGCTGGGAAGTCACAGTTATTAAACAAATTGGTCCATTCTGCAGTGCCACTGTCCTCCTCCATGGTGTTGCAGGATTTCTTTAAAATTATGTTGAAAAAGATACATTCAGCTAATGAAATTAATGAGCTTTAATACTCCCTTGAAGTACAGGTTCTCAGCACAAATTTGCTTCATTATCACAGCTCTGTAAACCTTGTAATGCATAATGGTCACTGATCCTGCCCAGAACACAGTGAAACACGGCAAAAGTTTAATTGTACATGCACCTACATTTTAAAGGAAATAAGGCCGTCTCCAAGGCTATTAATATAACAGATGCCTTTTATAATTAAAGGGATAATGCCCAAAGATTAGCTGGAAAGTATTTTAATTAAAGTTAGTAAATTACTGTTGAAGTCATCATTACATGGAAACTCAATTAAAATTAGATCCTTAATTCTGCAAGAGCACAGCAACAACAGTAAGTTTCCCCCCACTTGTGGCACACAGAAAGCTCCACCTCACATGCTGAAGCTCCTGACTTGGTACAAGTTTTCCTTCTATGCTTAAGACATGCTTTGTGGTACACCAAGCCTGGTGCACTGCCAAATGGACTTTAGTTTTCTCCCTGCTCTTCTCAAATAGAGGACTTTTGAAACTCTCATCCCAAAAGAGTAACACTCACATTAAAAAAGCAATTTTAATGAGTTTATAAAAGCATATTCACAGAACATACAGTATTAGCCCTAGAAAATACTTTCTATGGGCACCATTTGAATGAATGGGTAGAGAGGCACAGGAGGACTCAATAACTTCTCTTGAATGCATCAGCAGTACAAATACAAATCCATTACAGGAACTCTGTCTGAAAGTGTATTTCAATAGCTCGATTTAGTAAAAGTTTACAAGGTCTTTGGATGGCACAAAGTGGCTCTGGCAAGTAGTTAACATAACTAATTATGAGAACACATTTTTCTTCCAGACAGAGAAAAGATTAAGGTCATCTATTCTTTTTAATACTGAACTGAGTAAGAGCATCCACTTTTTGCCTTCTCTGTCAAGTTTTATGAGACATCAGACTGCATTTCTTCAGTTTGCTTTCTGTGTCACTAAGATATCTATTCTATACTTTCCAGGCTGTTCACAGACTGAAAAAGGTCTCTCAAACCCAAAGTTTTAACAAACACCTGCATGGATGTTGCCTTTGGAGCACTACAAAGAAGTCTTTGAAGGAACAAGAAGAGTCTTTCTGCTCACTGTTCACCAGAAGCCTAAAATTAGATTTGCAGGTGCCACCTCAGGAAGCAGTAAATGCCCACATATTTGTGCTATTAGTCAGGACAGGTGACAAGAATGGGTTTAGTGCAATGATCACACACGTGAAGCTGTGGCAGAGGAGCTGGACAACTTAGAGAAAAAGATCTTTTACTTTGCTATCTAGAAACCCCCAAAGAGCAGGTTTCTAGTTTAAGCAGGTATTTTAAAAGCAAGCAAAGAGACCAGAGTTGCACAGAAGACATCTGGTGCCAAGGCTGAACTGGGGTGAAAAGGGTTCCGTGAGTTCCACCCTGTCCTACTCATGTGTGGGTTGTCCCCTCTCCCTCCAGGGAAGGTGGCCTGATATTACAAGCACTGATACCAGTAACACCCATCCTGATGCAAATAACTCCTGCAGTTCCCCTCTGCTGCAAGGAGTGATGTCCTTGGGATGTAACCTTCAAAACCAGCACAGGCTATTTGTGGGAACTCTTTTCTATTTTATTCCTGTGATAACATTCAGCACACTGAGCCACATTTATCCTCTTTGGGCTGGTACTACCACGCCTGTTCCAAGCACTCACATCCTACACAGGCTGGACAAACCAGGGACTACTTTTGTCAGTATTTCCCTTTCACTAAGAGTCACCATTACACCTGCACTAGATATTTGGCACTGAATTACACAAGAGAGCCCAAGCCACAGTGAACCTTCATCTGCTGGAAAGGTCAGCTCTGATGGCTTTCATGGCGTGTGGATGCTGCACCGCTCCCAGGGGTCTGGGAACTCTTCCACTAAGGAATTATCCCTTACCTGACTGAATTCATTTGAACATGTGGTTTTCACATGACATTTGAACTCCAGGAACAGAGAGGAGTATTTTCATTCTTTGCTCTGCTGATTCACCATGAGTTAACTCAGCATTCTGGTGTGTGCTGCTGGTCAGGCAAAGAGTGTTCTCTCTGTCAGCTCATAACTGTTATAATGTGGATAACAACTGGAAATGGTGATCAGAGGGCTGGAGCAGCTCTGCTGGGAGGAGAGGCTGAGAGAACTAGGGGTATGATTACTCAGCCTGGAGAGGAGAAGCTTTGGGGTGACCTCATTGTGGCCTTCCAGGACCTGAAGGGAGCCTGCAAGAAAGATGGAGAGAGATCATTGACAAGGGATGGAGGGACAGGACAAGGGGAATGGATTCCCACTGCCAGAGGGCAGGGATGGATGGGATATTGGGAAGGAATCCTTCCCTGGCAGGGTGGGCAGGCCCTGGCACAGGGTGCCCAGAGAAGCTGTGGCTGCCCCTGGATCCCTGGCAGTGTCCAAGGCCAGGGTGGACGGGGCTTGGAGCACCCTGGGCTGGTGGGAGGTGTCCCTGCCCATGGCAGGGGTGGCACTGGATGATCTTTAAGGGCCCTTCCAACCCTAACCATTCCATGATTCTAAGAAATGTATCTTTTAAGAATATATCGACACACTACTTATCATTTCCTCTTCTACATTAAAATTACTCTTTCTGCAGTGCTGGGGAAAGCACAGGTTGGGCTGTCAAAGCTGACATACAATTCCCTTCAAGCCAGCAGAGTTTACTGCATGACCTGCACATCCATGGCACAGGAACTCCTATTGAGTCAAAAGCTGAGATACACCACCGAGAAGAACATATATCTAAATGCAGTGGCTGAACTGTTATTGATTTTCATAGCCAGTCAGAATATGCTCCACAAAATTACTGCCTTTGCACTGGTTTGGACCAGCTCTGTTGACTCCACTCACAAGAGTGTCTTTGCATTTCAGAAAAGAGTTTACTGGGGGTACCAGAAGGGATACAAGAAGGAATCCATCAGGAAACAGCATACATTAAAACTGATGCAATGAAGAAAACTGTTAATAGCACTGGCAAGACTGAAACTGCCTTTCTAGGTCACTGCAGCCTTAAAACATATACTGAAAACTTAAAACTGCCCTTCTCCACCAACTCAGCAGTGAATATATTTTCTTTTTGTAACTAGACTTGCTTGGAAATTTCTCACAGCCTTTTTGCTACTGAGACTTCTGCCCATAACTTAGTTATAGCATTCTTAATTATCCAGAAACTTAAGAATTTCTACCAGTTTAAACTCCTCTCTTGCGTTCTATTTCTTGCTTTTATCAATAGCAGGATACTAATTAGCACTTAACATTTACTTAATACATTCTATTACAGCAAAATGAATTAGGATCTTTATTAACCTGAACTGAGAAATTATGATATTGTCTATTCAATGACTGGGTATATTCACTGCATTTGTATTGTGTTGGTTTTCTTAGGATTCTACTGTATTTTCCTCACGCTGGGATAATGAGTCTACTAAATTGCTGTCTGCAATAAATTTCTCGTGAAATGGTTCAGTTTCCTTTTTCCACTCTTTCATTTTCTGCTTTGAATAGAGAACCCTATAGTGAGATAGAGATTGAAAAGAAAAAACAATTCAGAGAAGAAAAATCACTGGAGAGTTTGGAAGAGGATAAAACCAAAAGATTCAAGGATTACAAATGCACCAGCTGGTCATTTCAGTTGTATTCACATCTAGTCTTATTCGGAAATATGTTTGATAAGTTTGTCAATAATGTCATTAGCTTTCATATCATTTTTGCCTCTGTCCTGCCCAAAACTGACTGCTATGCCCAACTGGTGCCTTTTGTCAGGAGCACATCACCCATTCAACAATGACCCGACTCTTCCCTGTCAAGGCTCTCCCACTCTCTTTGTTATTCACCAGCCTTTTTCCCCCTGTTTTAGGAGGAAACCACTACACCTCCTGGCTGCTTTTATTCTCATCCTTCAAAGTAGAACTACTTTCTTGAATCTTTGGCAGTTTACTCCTCCTCAGAGTCACAAAACAAATCAGTGTGAGTTTCGCTTCACTAACTTGGGGTTTTCTTTAACTCTCTAAGCATAATCTTAATGACTACAATGTATGGTGCATGACTCCTTTAGAGGGAGGCATAAGAAGCCTTCTAAAGCATTCTCTTCCACACTTGGGTCATGGCAAGATCAACAACAACCAGTGGTGACAAACTGGGTAGAACACCCGTGCAGGTCACTAAGTACAAAGACCTGATGTCTATTTAAAAACCTAATATTAAATGAGTATTCTGACATAGACCAAACAGAAAAAGCTCCAAGGATTCCACTTTATTATCCTGTTAACTCACAAGAACCAGTTCTTTTACCAAATGCCACAGAAGCTGTGGATTTACAGCAAATTGTTTCATTTAGTCCTTATTTCTTTCAAATTAAGTTCCATTCAAGACAGCTTTGTAGCAGCAACACTGGCCTTAACTGCAAAGAGACACAGAGAAGACACTTTTTATAAAGGTGTTCCCACACACACACACACTGCTTTTTCCTTTTCTTTATTTGCACAACAAACTATTGAGTCCAGCTGAACTACTGATCTCACTGAGTTACCTGCATGAGAGAAAGGCTCCCAAATGAGTGTTTGGGCTCTCAGACATGTTACAGCTTAAGAGCAATAGCAGAGTAATGAACATCACAAAGAACTGCTTTTAAAGTCTTAATGCATTTTGGGGTTCCTTACTGCTGTAAGAAACAAGCTGATATGACCCTCCCTGCATAGGGTGAGGATGTCTGTGTGATTATCCTTGAAATCCTCAGCTCCCTGTCTCTGTTCTGTGTGGGACTGATCTATCCCAAGCTTTATCTGTGCAGGCTGGCTACCATCAATCTCCTTTTCCTTCTCAGCTACAGACATACCCATGCACACCTACCTCTCCCCTGGAAGTATCATGCTTAACTTCTAGAACAAAAAGGATCCAAGGCTGTCATCATAACTTTATCAGACAAACAATGTCTCAAACATCAACAACACAGATGCATTAATTGATGTCCCAATTCAGCTCTTCTTATCTTTGAGGGTGTTTAAAAATTTAAATAAATATGTAGAATGTTCAAGCTCTAAATCTAGCTGGCTCACAAAAGCAATGACTGCGACTTATTTTAACTTGTCAACTTTACCTCGGATGGTAAAGTCACATCCCCTTTTCCACTTCTTTTGTAGTCCTTTACTCTTTATCCCACACCTCAACTGCTGTGGTTCTGAAGCAGATGCAGGACGTACTAAATGGCTGTAGTGGCAGCAGAGGACAAAGTGGGCTCTGCCCCTGGGATGGGGCAGTCCTGGCTGTGGGGTCAGACTGGGCATGAGNAGGAGGGTTTGGGCAGGGACAGTTTGGGTGGGACTGTTGGGGTGTCTGTGCAGGACCAGGGTTGGACTGGATGGTCCTTGTGGGTCCCTCCCAGCTCAGGGTATTCAGTGACTCTATGAACAAAACCTCAGAACTCCAACAGAGATGCATTTCCTTGGAATGATTTACATTATATGGGAAGGTTAAAAAAATAATCAAACAGCATTTGTGCATTTTCTTTCAACTTGTTTCTCCTATACTTTTCTTGTTACCATTAGAATAGCTCAAAAAATTAGCAAATATATACCACTTATAAAATTAGACATAAATCCTGGAGCCACTGGACTCTTAGCAGTACTGTGCAGGCTTTTGGTCCTTTGTCTGCCTAAGTGAGACATATGTCACCATCAATAATGCAATCCCCAAAAATATCCTGCTCCATTACCTTCCTGATGAAGGAAGGAGACACCACACGGCTTCCCTTCAGCAACAGGTGAGTTTCTGAGTTGTTCTAGACTGTTGTTTCTTTACTTGTAGACCTAATTGACAGTTTTTCCCCTGTAGTTAATGACAGCTCTTTAGATGTCATTAAATGTATCACACAAGGAATTGCTGCTGTATAGAAAAAGTTATCCCAACAGCATGGAATCAACTGATGGCTTTGGTTTTCTTTCCAGAAAGTTCAGCTAATAAAAAGTGTTAAGCTTTGTTCACATAATCAAATAGGCCAAAATACAAAATAATTTGTAATAAAAGGCAGAAATTACTGATCCCTAATCAACTTTCTCACCTAATTATCTTTTTGTAAAGATAGTGACTGATAACACCTTGTTTGGGGATGTTTAGTTTAGTAACAATGCCTACTCTCTCAGCTAATAAATGCTGCTGACCAATAGTTTGGGGGATTCTTTCTTTCTTTTTATTTCCTTCTCATGTTGTCTTTTTAAAATGCTCTTTTCCAACAGATTTACTCTTGAGAAACAATACACAAAATTAAGTAGAATAGCCAATGTCAGTATATGTTGTCCTGCCAGTGGCATTTTTAATACAGAAGATCAGGCTATGAAACTTCATCTTTTTTTTCACCCCAAGATTAATCTGAACACAAGAAAACCTCTGAAGTCACAGAGATTCAGATGTATTGTTTGTAAATGAGCAAAAGAGAATCCGTTTAATGAAGCATCTATGAATTTTCCCAATATTCATCAGTTTTACCATCCTTAACTATTACTTTTGGAGGATAAAAACCAATAGCAAACAACTAAGAAACGATAAAGTCCAACTAAGAGTAAGTTTGAGAACTCCAGGATCTCAACCAAAGGCAGCACTGCAGTGTGATTTTGGAAAAAGATACCTAAGCTTGACCTACATTATCTTTTAAGCTTCTGGACCTTTTCCTCACCCTTATATGATTTATAATGCATAAGTAATTTTAAGCTTTACAGCTCAGACGGTGCCTGCTGTTCCCTCTTGAGCCCCAGTATGTAGAGGCAGACAGAATTTCCTGAGGAGCCAATTCCCTCCATCATATAGACCCTTCTGTAAACTTGTGTAGTGCATTTATTGTCCTGGATTTCAGGAGTGCCAGGGCAGGGAGGCAGCACAAGGAGGATCTCATAGACTGAGGGCGATATTAAAGTAGATTGGATGCAGATCTATTCAAGCAACTTCTTCCCTATTTGACTCCAGGGGAAAAGGACATTGTTAAAGGGCAACAGTTCGGAGAACACACTCTTATATACAATATTGATATATATACTGATTGATTTCTGTTTATTCTGCCTAACAGAGTCATTCAGAGAGTTGATTTGATTTAAAATATTGCATTAATAAATAAAGTTAAGACACTAAGTTTCAATGGAATTTAATTATAAGTAAAATAACTAAAGTTTGTCTTATTTTTTCTTAAAGGAAGAGCAGAATTGCATTGGATATTTGATTGCATCTTTTAGTAGGGAGGTGATTTTCCTCCTCCCTAAGAAAATAATTAAAACTCTGCACAGTCTGAGTCAGCATTCTAGATCATGAAAAGAATTCAACACGTCAGGCCCCGCTTCTTATTCCATATTACTTTTTACTTGCTTAATGTAAAGTATTTTGCTAGATTTTTTCCCTCAAGACACATCATCATTTGGCTCTTTGCCTTGTTTTTGTTTGTACTTTTGCTGAACTAAAGAATCAATACCTGTATCAGCCCATTTTTAACTAAAGAAGCTGGTTATCACAGACTTTTTCCTCGGTTTAATATTTATATACATACACACAAAATTATCCGTTATAAGCCATATTCAAAGCTCTCTGAAGAAAATGGGAAGACTTTTGATTGCCCTGAACTTCTGAATTATGTCCTAGGAGCAAACATCACCAGAGACTTCAGCCAAGTGGAAGAAAAGAGATCAATGCTCTTCTTTTCTCCCTTGGTTGGTCCATCCCTGACTGTAACAGAAAGAAAATCAAATACTAAAGAAACAGATGCTCTGATTTATCTCTCCAACATTTTAGATTAAGAGTCAATTAAGACCTAAGATGAACAAAAATATACAGTTTTGCAACATTTTTTTGGTTTCTTTTGAAGAGTCTCAAAGAGATTTAAAATATGACAATTGAAGATGTGGACTGTGATAGAAGGCAGAAGACAGAGCGGAGAGAAAGTGAAACAAGATCACCAAATCCATTTAAAAAACTTCTTACCCCCTCAAATATCCTTTACTCTCATCTTTAAATACCACACTGTATTAATTGGCTCAGGATTTGGGGTGCAATAACATGGAATTCTGTATGAGTCTGTAAGACTTGCTGAGCTGTGAATGTTTTTTAAGGGGTGTCTCTGCAAGAGCATTGCTTGAAGAATAATTGCATTTTCAAATTACACACCACCAGGTCCTGCTCTGGTACGAAACAGAGGCATAGGGACACAAAGATTCATGTGGAATATTAAACATGAGCTGGGTAATCAGACTGAGCAAGAAAGAGCAGAACTTAAAGACTTTCCCTTTTTATAACTTCTGGATTTCCAGTCTAGAACCATCAACATGCCTGAACACATTCAGAACATCTTTCATTCTTACATTGGAAGCGAAAAATCCTTTGGTGACATCCCAGTACCCGACGGGAACACCAAGAAAGATAGAGAGACCATTGACAAGGGAGGTGGAGGGATTGGTTTTAAACTGACAGAGAGTAGGGTCAGATGGGATATGGGGAAGGAATCCTTCCCTGGGAGGGTGGGCAGGCCCTGGCACAGGGTGCCCAGAGAAGCTGTGGCTGTCCCTGGATCCCTGGCAGTGTCCAAGGGCAGGTTGGACGGGGCTTGGAGCACCCTGGGCTGGTGGGAGGTGTCCCTGCCCATGGCAGGGCTTAGGATGAGATGAGCTTTCAGATCCTTTCCAACCCAAACCATCCCATGATTCTATGACATTTGCCAAGAAACTAAAGCGTGCTGTTGAACAAAGCTCCTACAATGCCCTTTGCCTCTGGCAGTGTCTCCTGTCACGCTACACTTGGAGGTCCATCCTTCCCTCAGGCCTTCTGGGGGAATTTAAACCCCCCAGCTCTGCTCTTCCCCTCAGGCTGGGCAGAGTGACACACTGAGGACAAACACCTAAACTTCCATCTCTGCACAAAAGGCTTAAGGGCAGAATGTGAGCTCTTTACACAGCTTTGGTGCCTACAAGGCTTAAGCATCAACTGGTTCTTCACCATTACAGGTTTGGCCATGCCCTGTTTCTGCAGAAGAACCCAGTGGCAGGACACAGCTCTGCTGGAATTCTGCCAGGGTGCCCAAAGCAGGGTCTGTATGAAGGATTTTAAACCCTCTTTTTATCAAATTTCCTCCTTAAGACATACTGTGCAATGGGAGGGAAGTAGTTTTGTGTCAATTTACACAGGATTCAATAAAAGCAAATTAAAAAGTTGTTTCCTATTAAAATCGACACAAGTTTTCTATTATCATGAGTATTATTAACTGGAGATATATATGCCAGATCTTCTTTTAATTACAGACATATAACTTACACAAAGAGAAGTCATATCTTCCAAGTAATTACAGGCAGCTCTAAAGCATATTATTGTATTATTAAATTAAAAAATCCGCTAGTAGAAAGATCAGAAATTAAATATAGAATCATCCACCATTCAAAGAAATAGTGGGCATAGACAGACATGAAATAAGCTAAATTATTCAGATTTAAAACACAGTTTTCACACAGAAAAGACTTATATGCTGCAGCAGTGGTTTGCTGCAGTTTTCTAAATCAGAGGTAGCTACCAGCAAACTACTCAGCTCTCATTAAAAAATACCAAGAAGCAAACCCAGTTTATCCCAAAGAACAGCCAAAAACATTTCCCCCCCAGTGAGATCATTTCCAGGGAGATCTCCCATGCTTAGCAAGACGAGGAAAATGAACAGCAGCATCATACAACAAGAGCCTAGTGGATTAAACAATATTGTCTAACTTCAGTTCTTCACAACTCAGACATGTGTGTGGATTTAATCCCCCCTTTTCAAGCTGAGAGCTCCAAATCCCTCATGCTGCCCCAATGGCAGTGAGACAGAGCTGAAGAAAGATGCACAGGCCCTACTCCAGGTGGATTAAACAGCTCTCCAAAGCCCTCATTAGTAAGATGCCAACAACCCAAGTCTGCATATTTTATCCACAGCTTTGCTCAGCCCTCTGCAGAGTCAGATCCGGCTGTGCAGTGGCCACAGAGGATGGAGATGCCCTGAAGTCAGGCTTCTTCCCATACCTCAGCCTACACTGCCCTTAAATTGGGCTATCCCATCCTAAGCCAGGTCAGCTTTCATTCTCCTCCCCAAGTCTGAGGGGCTCGCCCTGAATTAGTGTTGAGCCTTAATAAGATGGAAAATAGTACAGATTTAAAACAATGAGAATGCATAAAACTGCATTTTGGGGTTGGGCTGGATATCAACTGTCAGTGAGCTGCTACATATTTTGCTGTAGATTTAGAGCAGGATAGCCAGGAAGCATTTCAAAGGTAGTTCCAAGAGCCTTTTCTGTGTGACCATAGAGAGAGACAAGCAAGTTAGGGAGTGTACATCTATTTTTATATCAATGATTAAGGTTCAAAATACTGAAATGTTTTATCCTTCCCCCTCCAACTAATAGTTTCCAGTAGTGAACAGATCCACAAGTGCCATAACAATGTAAGAATGACTCTTTTAATCAATTTCCCTTCTAGGTTTGTAAGTTGGACAGGTTTAGCAATTTGTGATCAGTTTGGAACTTCTGGGTGTTTATCTAAGCTGAACTCAGAGCAATCCCTTTTGAAATCTGCCCTGCTACAAACACAGAGTGATGAAGATCTGCCTTAAGGTTCTGCAGCTTGCAGGGAAGCCTCTACTCTGTATTTTTATAAATGACTTTCATTGTTGTGTTTTCTCGTGATATTGTAGTTATGGCCTTTTTCTTAGATTCATTTTCCTCTCAATGTAGGTAGAATTCCTATAAAATAAAGCAAAATGTCTTTCCCTACATGTCAACAGCACACACAATGCCTTTTCTGTAGATTTCCCCCCCCCCCAGTTATCTTTACACTGTGGAGCAAAATCTCCAAACTAAAATGCTTGAGAGGTTATTTAGTCTTAAGCTACACAAGAACTTTTGCAATTTTAAACAAGTATCAACTCCATGCACATCAAGGTTAAATCCAAGTTTTACTAACAACCTTAACAAATACTCTGCAAATACAGAGGCTGTTAAACTTTATAAGGCATTAACACCCCAGAAAGCTCCTGAAATATCTGTCCCTCCTCCCAGTGAGGACACACTTCAGGAGGAAAAGGCACCACCAGTTTTAGTTGGATGACATTAGACAAAGGATGTGCTGATATCAAACTCTGACTGCACAAACCTGTTTTGGTTTTTTCTGGCTAATTCAAAGTGTCATCAGAATGGATTAATGAGCAAAGGAAAGAGAAAGAGTGAGGGAGAAGAGGTAAATTAATTCCTTCATGCCAGAAAGCCAGATTTCAGTCAGCTTTTCCCTGGATGTTTGTATCTGCAAGCCTACTGAGGATTCCAGCAGAAGAAAGTCTATTAATTTTCCATGTACTTGTTGACGAAAAAGCTATCAGGATTATGGGTTGAATATTTCTAGAGTAGGGAAAGTAGGGGATGCAATTAATCTCTGTGAACTAAAATATACCTCTTTTCATTAATCTTTTATTGTAAATGAGCAAAGTAATTGAACCAGTACCACACTGTCAGAATAAATGCAATGCCAGTGGGATATGCATGAGAGAGCACATACTGATTGAGTATTAAATATCTAACGGCAATAATTTATGGTTCATTACCTCTTTTTGGAGTTCCTTAGTTGCAGAGTGCTTGAATTTTAAGTAGATAGACTTCCAGCAGAAACTGCTTTCAAAAGCTGAACATACCAAATGCTCAAAACCCTTGGCAATCTCCTTAAAATTAAGAGTTTTGTACTTAGTTGAGCCAACCTCTGCACTGCCAGGGATGTGCAGGCTGTCTGCAGCTTGGACTGATGCAGTTAGAGATGTGGTGGGGAGCACTGCAAGCATCACGTGCAAAATGAATTTCAGAGACATGAACAGGGAGTTGGACACAAGCAGATCCCATGGGAAAAAATTCAGACACCTTGTTATGTGTGTTCACATAGGGAGACTTCATACAGAGGAGACACAGCTTTGTGCTGTCCCCCCAGATCTTGTCACTGGTAACAGGACCTCAGGGAACACCTGGGAGCTGTGCCAGGGCAGGGTTAGGTGGGATCTCAGCAAAAGGTCCTTCCCCCAGAGGGTGGTGGGCTCTGACCAGGCTCCCCAGGGCAGTGGGCACAGCCCCGAGGCTGCCAGAGCTCCAGGAGGGTTTGGATGATGGGACAGGGTGGGATTGTTGGGGTGTCTGTGCAGAGCCAGGGGTTGGACTGGGTGACCCTTGTGTGTCCTTCCAGCTCAGGGTATTCTATGCCTTGAAAAAGCCAAGATTCTACATAAGGTAGCAAAGCAGGCACATTTAAAAGACTGTGTGACATGGTATCACTCAGTTATCAAGTAAATACTCCACCTGTTCAAGGAGGGGAAAACCAGGCTTGAACTTGTATAATTTTATGTATAAGCCATGCTATCTCTTTATTATGACTTGAGCATCCCTGACAGCCTCACTCTTCCAGTGAATTGTGGCAGTGGTAACAGTTAATAAGAGTTTGGCCTCTGCCCTTGGCACCTCTTTGGCAGACTCTGAGCAGAATCACTTTCAGAAGAAAGATGTCACCTTTGCTAAATTGACACACCACGACCTTCTCCACCAACAGGCCTCCTGACCGATTCCAGCTGTCCTGCTTTGACGGAAGCTTTCAAGGATCAAAGAAAAGATCAAACTGGAACTGGAAATAAATGTCTCAGTGTTTTCTGTACCCTCTTCATCTTGATTTCATAGGGGCGTAACTGATGAAATCTGAGGCAAAGCAGACAGGAGTCAGCCCAAACACACAGATTTTAATCCTCTTTCTGAATTTTACTCTTTCTGTTGCCCGCTGGAATTGGTTCTGGAAGGCAGGCAGGGCTCCTGAGTCTATCTGTTCCTGGTGAATTCTGCTCATCTGCTGAAAATTAAACTGTCCTATTCAGACACTGCTCACTTGGCAACAGACTGCTCTGTTTACTGTTTATTGATTTTTGTTAACTGGGACTACAGAGAAGAAGCATTTCAGTTTCAAAGTCGTCCCAGAGGACACTGGCAGGTTACAATCACTTATACTGTAAAAAGGCTTCATGTTAATTGACTCTATATTTACATATTATGAATGCATATTTTAATCTGTTTTACATGAATAAGTCCTCCACAATGAAGATTTCATTTCCTTTTTTAAAACAACATAACTACTTGCCTTATTTGAAGAGGCAAATCTCTTCTAAATTGTTTTGACCTTTCCTTGTGTCCTTTCTTAAAGTCGAGGTTGTATCTGCCTTCTCCGTTCAGGAATTTCTTATCTTAAAGCAAAGGGATGAACTCAGCTTCAAACCGAAACCATTTCCTTGTGCTCTTTCTAGTTTGGTAAGTCACCCTGTCTGTGTTTGAACCAGCCAAATTCTTGACTAGCTCCACTAAACTATTTTTAGTCACAAGAGACAAAAGGCTGAGAATAGACCAACTTCAGCAAAACACTGGAAAAGGTCTCTGGTCCAACCCAGAAAGATATGGAGATATCCCAGACTAATAAAAGGGGAAGGTCAGGACGTTAATCTGGGACACAGCAGAACCAACTGAACATGGCACTCCTACTGCTGTTAAATATTTAGCCCTCAACCTTGGGAAGTTTGTTCTCCTCCTGTACAAATCTTTTGTTTGAAGCTCCCAGAGACAATGTGCATTAATATGGAACACTTCCTTCCCCATCTCTAATTTCATCACCATCAGATCAGGTCCCAGTCAAGAGTCTTCAGTAAAAAATATTACCCATTTATCCAGCACAGTCTCTGCCCTCAGTGCTTCCTTTTTGGGCACAGAAAGTTTATGGCAGTCATCACCTCGAGCCCACTCCCCAGATATTTATCTATGCTCTGCTGTTTTCCAAGACCACAGTAAACATTAAAAGCCAGCTCTCTTAGGTTCTGAAAGCAGAGCCAGACAAAGCCTTCCTCACAAAGCACCTGCCTCCCTTAGCACAGAATCCGTGCATTTTCATAAATTATGAGCTCACACAGGACTCTACTGCCAGCAGAGGGAAATTCCTCCATCCTAAGGCCTCAGGTGAAGCCCTAATAAGGAGGCACCTTAAACATTTCTATTTGTCAGGCACCACATTTAAAGCGCTGCCATAAAACAATTAAGCATATTCACAGATGTGAACACTGCAGCCCTGAGTGTTATTATTCCATTTCTCCATTCTCAAATCACTCTAATATTCCTCTAGTAAATGTGTACTCTGGGGGCTTATCTGTTACTGTTCTCTATCTTCCCAGCACCTTTGTAGCAATGTTCTTTTGTGTTCGGAATTACACCCTGCAGAAATTACTTCCTGCCACCGAGACAGACCAATTCATTTTATGACTACAAATCTATATTAATGTCTTTTCTACTGTATTTAACGATGCAAGTCCTTCCACTTGTAACTTTTAAGCATATCAAGGCCCAGGTTTCTGGAGAGAGCAGTTTTATTGCAGTTAGAAACTACCTGATGTTCCCATGATGTAACACATGCGTGTGCTACATTAAAAAAGTTAAATACAGATAAACAAACAAAAATCAGGGCCAAGCAACTGCAATGGAACAGTTACAAAGAAATAGTTTCTATTTATACTTTGACTAAAAGCCATTCCAGCATCATAGCAGCAGAACAGAAGATAGTAGCAGAGTGCATATGGAATTTAATTTTGAATGATATTGAAAGGTCAGTCCAGAATTGCTCAGCTCATATTTTTGTGAAGATAACATGTGTGAACTAGTTATTTCCTCCTTTTAACATATAATGACCTTGTCCTTTGATTTAATGAGAAAATTATACATGCTGCACTCAGATTTAACAAACTCTCCAGAATTAAAGATAAACCAAAGGAAGAGAAAAAAAAAATAAAAGAGGAATGAGATTGAGACCTCACACTTGCAACCCAACCATCTGGCAGAAGGAAGCCCAGAGATCCCAACACGGTGACCTGTGGAGCCTTTGCAGTGACACATTCTGGAGCAGAGAGGGGCAAAAGCTGTACGAGAGCTCCTTCCACCTCAGGTGCACTGACCTTAGCAATGTGATAGAATGTGAGCAAGGCACACAGTTAAAGGGCCCAGTCACATATGTGCTGCTGCTAGCAAGGAATGGGCAAAGACAACAGTGCCTGAAATGCTGAACTGTAATTAGAACTTGAGAAGGCTTCTCTAATCCTAATTATAGGCAGGTTGCTTAACTTGTGTGAAGGCCATATGTCTCAATTCTAAAGATTCCACTAGCGTCCCGTGTCACAAAGGGACGTCCTTCAAAATCTGATTTAAATTTTCAATGGATTTTAGTATTTAAATATTCCTCCTCAAGTCTTATGAAAATATTGAGCCCTGACACCATTAAAGAACTCTTCCAATGTACAGAAGTGGAAGAGGGAACTCCTAATTCTCTTTCTAGCTCTGCTACAGCCACTGCATACCCTGACTATGTTTCTTTTATTCTCTACCCTTGAGGCCTTTACAAACTGCCATCATTCAAAAGACTTGCACTTTGTGTGGCTACAACCTCCCCAGGACCTGTAAGAGAAATAACAATGCAACTATCTCTATGTGCTTTCCACTGCTGCCCACTCCCAGCTGAAGAAACCAAGCTGGACGTACACAAGTTTAAATACATTGATAATTGCTTGAGTATTACTTTTCTTCCTTGTTTTTGAGGGTGAAGCCGTGCTGGGGCCCTGCCTTGGGGCACCTCTGGCATCATCCACAGCCCCTGGGCTGGTTCACAGGCACAGGGTGACCCTTCTCTGCAGCAGCTTTAAAGGAGTGCTTTGTCCTTCCCTCCCACCTTATTGCTTTGCTTTTGTAGGTTTTTAATTTCACAAGCACATAGAGAGAGAGATGAGATCAGCAAGAGATTTCTGCAGCTAAACAGATCCACAGG
Source organism: Campylorhamphus procurvoides (assembly GCA_013396655.1). Classification (NCBI taxonomy): domain Eukaryota; kingdom Metazoa; phylum Chordata; class Aves; order Passeriformes; family Dendrocolaptidae; genus Campylorhamphus; species Campylorhamphus procurvoides. The sequence continues at coordinate 312,419 of WBMV01002174.1, read as the reverse complement.
GATCACCTGAGGGAATCCATTAGAGGCCCTAATGGCAGATATGCTTTTCAACAATGAATTTTTAGAATTGCTTAATGAATATTCGATTATACTAAATATACAGGTTACAGCTGAAGCCTGACTAAAGCAACTGGATATTGACATTTATTTTGCTCTGGAAAGCAATGGAAACAAGAACAAACTGAAGGCTACTGAATTCCTGTCGGTTCTTGCTCTCACTTCAGAGCAGGTTACTCACAGGAATAAAAACTCTCACAAAAACAAGGGCTGGTTTCAGTGAAACGAAAAGGAATTACAGAGCAGACAAACAGCCCTGCTCACACTCCCCCCAGGTGCCAGCCTGTGCCACCTGGGGCAGAGATGGGCACTCACCAGAGCTCTGCCCTGGGTTTCAGGGCTCACAGCTGAGTTCTTGCTCATGCTCTATCTCCCAAACCTCCACAGCGTGGCACTGTGACATTCCGACTGCAAACAGGGATTGATTTCCCTGGAGCCAGGCGACAGCAAGTGATGAAACCCACGGAGAAGCACACGTGGGGATGCCAGGGGCTCTAAAGGAAGGGTTTGTTCTGCAGCTCTGCTCCCATCACTCTGCATCACCTTCAGGCATGGCCAAGGCTCCCACGCCACGCTCGCCCCATGGAAGCAGGGACAGTCCTGAGAGATGGGGGACTCTGCAAAGGGGAGAAAGCACCCTGCTTTGCCTCAGTTCTGAAAAAAACCCACTATCCTACGGCTAACATTTTGTACTCGAGGAAACTCCTCTGCCAAACCAGTATTTGCTATCAGAAAAAGAACCAAAATAGAGCTCCACCCTCCACGTGGACACCAACAAGTGCTGGCCTGCTCCAAGGAGTATTTCTGTGCCATGGTACAACATGTGATAAGAGGGCCTTGAATTCTGAAGCAAATTTGTACTGGTAGATCATGGGATGGAACAAAACACTCACTCAGCATTCTCAAAATTGTTTAAAATAAATATTACAGCCAGCAAGAGGCTGTTTATTATAGAAAGTGTTATACTGGTCTTATTGACTGGTGTCCAACCAAGACCTCCCAAAGTGGGTTGTTTGTTGGTTTGGGGCTTTTTTTCTCCAGCTTAGAATAATATAAGTTCATGAAAGGCTGCAGCCCTTCAGCCCCTGTGTCTAAAGGTGGCATGGATTGGCACAAAGCTGTTCTGGGGGCTGTCACAGCACCACTTCATGTATCTCGTGGCTCTCAAATGAAACACTGATCGAGTCTGGCCCGACTGAATTTTAACAATTAAAGTTTCAAGGTGACATGCTATGGCATAACATTAAGCAGAGATTTCATTTGTCCTTCATTAATAATCAACCTTACAGTCAAATATCCATTAACATGAACTGCATAATAAAATCAACAACAATTTCAAATGAATTCCCACATGAACAAAACATTTCAAATGCTTAATATTTCACACTCCTCTTTCAGCAGATACAGTTCAGTAGCAGTGTAGGTCTTTGAAATCTTCATAATGCTTTTTATCTTTTGAAATGAAACATTTCCCTTAGACTTCATATCACCCTTATTACTTTACATCAGTGCCAAGTCAATTCCCTTTCTGGATTACATCTTTTCTCTCATATCTCCTTTACTATTTAACAAACAAATTCCTTTCTCTGGATCTTCTCTGGGTATTTACTAACAAAATAGACTCTGTTCTAAATGAAATTAGCAGAATCAGATGCTAAGGCAGCCCTTCTCTGCTTCATAGACTGACAGGTATAATAAATAAAAATTCAGAGATAGAGAAGCATCAAACTAGAAAAATTAACAGTTGGTTTTCTATATATAACTTAACTTGGCAACGTACTGAATTATTATGAAAATAATCCTTCAACAATGCAAATTTACATCTCTTTCACTGTCCTTCATGCTTATTTTCTTTCCCTGAACAATAAAGATTCAATCCACTCTGCACATTTAACCTGGTGCTATTCTTTCAGGGAACACAACAGCTCCCAAGAACAAAATTCCCAGCAATAATCATCATAAACAAAGACAATTTTCCCAGTTGTGACTGGAGCCTGGTACCACTCTAGCTTTAGCAGTGTGGTTGCCTGTATTCTGCAGAGTAGAGGTGACTTTGTCATGCTCAAAATCTGCGCTTTTTGATGTTAACTAACTTCCTATAAAACCCTGTGAATGCCAGATAAGGAGGCTTTTACCTGAGAGCAGCTAAGGCTGATAAGTGAGGTGTTTGATTAAGCTCAACTAAGATTAGGAGAAAGTTATTGATGCCTTATCTCAAAAGGACTATTCAGTTAGACAGCTATCTCAGGAAGGAGCCCTCCTTTTTCTCTACTTGACAAAGCCAGAATCCAACCATTTTAAATCCAATCCACTTACAGAACCCAGACAATACTATTCATTTACTAGAGCTGAAGTTGCTGTATTTCTATGGCAGATTAGGACAATATTTATTACAAGATCCAGAGCAGTACATAGGGAATTCTCAACCATTAAACATTTTAGACAATAAAGATTTCCCAACATTTCTCCATCTTGAGAGGAAAGCACATAACTTTTAAATTACTGCTTCCATTACATAACACTCCTCTGAACATAATGCAGAGCAATTTCCCAGTACTTTATAAAATCTATTCCTTTAGGCTACCATTTACATCCCAGGAATTACAGCCATCTCGAGCATTTGCATGAAGAACATTAATATGTAAATTGGGCCATAGAACTTGAGCAACTGAAAAACCCTGTGCCCCTAAAAACCCCACGCCCCCCTTCTCATGTGCCCTTGTGCAGTGCAAGCAGCAACAACCCCCTCTCCTCACTGATGGCTCCTTGGAGTGGTGGAGGTTTTCCATGCCGAGTTTGGAACCCCCTGCTGCTCAGACAGCACAAGCAATGCCAGGAGAGGAGTCCTGGATTCCGGGAGTGGTTTGTGAAAATACTGCTGTTGAACATGGACAGAACAAAGTACCAGAGCCTGAACCACTGTGTTGGATGACCAAAATGTCTCCTCTCCTCCCTGCAGCTCAGAGGGCCCTAAAATTGGGCTGAGCTGAGCCTGCACCCTCATGCTCAGCACCCCCCATCCCATCCCATCCCCTCCAGCTGCCTGCTCAGGGTGTCCTGCTTGTTGCACATCTCGTACCAAGGTGGATGGTTCTCACAGTGTTGCTCATCTAATGAGCACCTCTCTTCTGCACACCTCAGCATGTGTTTGAGTGGCCCCAAACTTCTAGGGAACCTGATTTATTCTTGCTGGAATGAAGTGAGACCACGCTTGGACTTCTACTGAACTTGACCTTCTCAGTCTCCTTCTGTAAATTGCCTGACACACTGCTGGAAGTGCACAGACTTAGTCAAGAAATTGTAATTATCAAAATGCATGAAACTGGAGGCACAATTTGCACTTGTTCATCACACCATTTCATTTCCACACTGTTGTGTTTTTTCTCATTTTAATTGAGTTACTATGCTGCAAATTAGAGTCACATAGCATTCCTGCTTTGTTGTTCTTGCTTAAAGCAGTCATCTGTTAGGTATCCCACAGAAATAGCTGCATTCTTCCTGTAAGGGATATTTAACTTTCCTTGCTAATCCCAACTGCAATAGCTATTTTAACAATGGTTTACTATTAGTTCTCTGTTATTTTCCAGACCGTGCCTACTTCCAACATACAAAAGGAAATGCTAAAAAACCCACCCCAATATTGCAGCTATCTGTTGTGAATAGACTTTTGAGATCATAATGAAAAAAATGCAGATATGATCGCTGGAATTTGTGCAGGTAAGCAAACTAAACAAAGCCAGGTAGTGCTGTATTTATCTAGCACAAATATGTATGTTCCTCAAATATGAAAAGAAAGTATTGATTTGCCACTGATACAATCTCTGTTTCCTCCAAGCACTACTGGTTTAAAGCCCTTTCTGGAGTGTACTCTTGTTGATCATCAAATACAGCACATTCCTACATCAGCAGCGTAGGAGGGAAGATTATTCCTCTGAGAATTACTGTATTGAAGAGGCAAGTGATAATATCATCACAAAATAGACAAGTTACATTTAAAATTAAATAAAATAACGCACCAGAGGCTTCTGCATCTCCTAATGCTTTTTTATTTCACAAACTTGTCTCCAACTGGATCAGGCTGAGCAGTGCTTTAGTCCCATGAATTTTTAATTTGAATTCATCAAAACTGTGGTGAATTCTTCCTACCTTTTCCCCATGCAGACTTAAAAACAGCTTACTGAATTTGTACAGCCAGACAAACTAAAGTAGACTCAAAACTCCAGATGAAAGCTTTGGGTTTACCTGTCAGTAATAAACATTCTTTGCTTAGAGCTCATCTTTTGGCAGGGCAGGAAATTCACTTGTTGGCAAATTTCATTCCCATGCTACATTCATTTTACAGGAGATGGTAAGGCTCAAAGGCACTTCAGCATCTTTCTGTCTTGAAGAAAGAAAAATGTCACCCACAAACCACTTCACACTTATTAAAAATCTGCACTCCCTCCAGGCCATAGAATCATGGAATGGTTTGGGTGGGAAGGGACCTCAAAGCCCATCCAGTGCCACCCCCTGCCATGGGCAGGGACACCTTCCACCAGCCCAGGGTGCTCCAAGCCCCGTCCAACCTGGCCTTGGACACTGCCAGGGATCCAGGGGCAGCCACAGCATCTCTGGGCACTCTGTGCCAGGGCCTGCCCACCCTCCCAGTCAGGAATTCCTTCCAATATCCAACCTAAATTTCCCATCTCTCAGTCTGAAGCCATTCCCTGTTGTTTTGTCCCTCCAGTTCCCTATGAACAGTGCAGCTTCCTACATGTAGAGCCCTTCAGACCCTGGCAGATGCTGTGAGGTCTCCACACAACCTTCTCCTCTCTGGACTGAACAGCCCCAGCTCCCTCAGTCTCTTTCCACAGGGGAGGTCACCAGTTTCACACACAGTATTGGAGTGGTACAAATAGTTCTTCTCCAAGAAATGGTCATTCTAAGCAGGTATTATTTGTTCTTCTGCACTGAGCTGACTGTTTCATGACACAAAACCTTCATGTGAAGGAACCATTCCTTTGGCAAAACCATTGTAGTGACACTTTCCATCATGAGAACTACCAGGGACTTGGAGTTTCAATTAAGTGCAGGGCAGTATTAAAGTACAGTAAAGAACACAGAAGATTTCTGTAGAATTTCCTTGATAAAGGCAGTTTAGGTTTAATTTCTCCATTCATCCTTTCCTCCTCCCGGAGAGGCAGAAGTTAATTCACTTTGCATGCAAGCAGTAACCATTCTGGTTCGTATGAAGAAACTATTGCAGACTGTCAACATGCATCTCGGGGAGCCTTGAGACAGAGTGGAAGACAAATTGACCAAACGTTGATTTATAACAACAGTCAGCCAGAGAAGGCAGAAATGTGAAAACAGTGCAAGCAGAGTGTGAAACCCAAACCTGAACTGTCAGGGAACTGAAAGAACAACCAGCTGCTTTCTGCAGTGACATAAATCGAAGCAGAAGTCACCAGGCAGAGATATAAGCAATGCTACCACTACACGTAAATAATCTGACTTACTCTAAAAGAGTTGTTCTGTGGTGCTGAAACCAACTGCTGGTTGCATAAATCACATCCCCTCTCAGACACAAACAGGGTGGAACAAGCATTCTTCAGAGAGAGGAAACTATGTTGCAGTGTTGGAGTATTCTCTCCTGCTAGAAATGTGATCTAGGGCAAAGAAATTGGCATATTCAGGGTCTGAAAGAATGCCAGGGGATTAGAGAGGAGCTCCTGCTGGCACTCCTCTTTCAATTTATCCCCAAGTATCCCATGAGCATTATTGTTAGTGCCTCCATTCTGCAACAAGAGATGAAGAAATTGGTCACAGAGCAGCTAGAGACCAGTCAAACAAATGAGCAGGCTAAAAACTACAGTGGCAATAACTCCTTAGTGCACCTATCACAGCATTACATGATGCGTGAATATATATTGAATTCTACAGCTGACTGTAATTCTATTGGTCCTGTAAGCCAACAGCAATCATTAAGCAATAATCAGTGAAAATATCTGTACTCTATAGAACTGATATATTCTATGCTCATATCACATGGCAAGCCAGTCTTTTAAAGTGAGATTTTGTACAGGCACCTTAAGAAGGTCATTCTGAAAGAATGGTGTCACTACTAAATGCTCCATATCAAAGCTCTCAAATGTGTGAACACTAATTTGGAAAAGAGTATCTCCAAAAGCTACTTCTGGGGTCACCATGCACTCATTAGGTCTGCTTAACTTCACCTATATTATTTTCATTATTTAAAAAAAAATTATGTTGTGCAAGTCTTAACATCAAAAATTTAATCTCCAAGCTCTTCTCAAAGGATACCACACACTGATTAACTGAATTAGTTATTACTTTTGTGCAACAAGGCAAAGGCAAGAAAACCCACTCATTTTCCTCAAACAATTCAAACTTGGAGAAAGGCATCAGATTCTACAGGGAAACATCTTCCCTCAAAGCAAATACCAATTCAGTCAACAAGAGAAAAGTAACATAATACTTGGATATATCTCAACTTTTCCACTTGTTTACTTTGTTCATGCTTTAGTCCAAGAAATAAATGATACTTTCTCTATAGGCCTTTTTCATATAAAGGTACAAATACACACAGACCATTTTTGGGAAAAGAGAACAAGTGTATTTTAGCCCTACACAGCCTTTTTCACCTTGCCAAAAAATGTACACTCTACAGAGACATGAAGCAAGACAAGGGGAAGAAAGGGTATCACGTTGAGGTAGGAGATAAAGGTCAGCAAATCACAGAAGCATTCTTATGTCAAGACTGAGCCACGGGGTAAATTACTCTGAGCCCCACAGAGTGTCTGCAGAAAGTTGTTTGGAGATTCAGAACCTGCCCAAACTGGTCTGCTGGCAGAGGGTGGGAGTCACACCCATGAACTCAATCACTCTCAAGCAGATAATAATAAAAAAAACCCCAATGTCCCAGCAAAGCTTGAAAATCTTCACAAAGAGAAGAGAGAAGAATATGGTGGTTTCGTCCACTTTCTGTCAGCAGTCATTTAATAGACACAAAACTTAGTGGAATGTTTTCTGCTGCATGGAAACTTCTTAGAACAATCACATCAGAAACCAGAGGCAGTCTCTACCCTACCACCCCAAACTAAAAATAGCTCCATCAGCTTCAGAGACAGCCCTTTGTTGTTTCTGGTATTCCTTGCTTCTTGAATGCTTCAATTTTGTCATCAGCTTTGTTTTGGCAGGTAGATTCATTTACAACTTTGAGAGTAGTTTGAACTGTTTTATTCTCTTCCCCTATTTCAAATACGTTGAAAGATTTGCCTTTAGAAGAGGTTTTATGACAGCATAAAATGATGATCTTACTGTAACACTCAAAGGGATGAAAGGCTAGTACAACATGCCTTAACCCGAAATTCAGCAGAGAAAAAACCACCACAAATATAAGAGAATCAGCAGAAATTCAGGCTTTTTGTCACTTCTCTTTATCGTCATTTTGCCTTTCATGTTTTGTCTGACTGGGTTGGGAAACAGGGGGACACAGGATTAAACCAACAAGACTTTAACATACGTTTCAAGACAAGACTAGAAGAAACAAAAGGTGCTGAATGATAGATCATATATTCAATGTCCACACAAAGAGTCTGATTCATCAACAAATGCCTGAGTTTGACAGATCACTGGGAAACATTGCAATCTTATTACATTTTCTAGAAAGAGCAGAGCATCTGAGGCTTCAAGAGACAACAGAAAATATGAAGGCAAGGAAGACATTTCAAGGTTGTTATAGACATTTCCTTCTTTCTAAGGAGCAAGGAAAATTTGAAAAAATGCAAGGACTCAATTTCCAGCTTCTGTTAGTTTTAGAAGCCCAGGACTGACTTTGCTTTGTAGTCTTAACCTGAGAGCAGTTGAACTCCCAATAGTTGTGACTTTGTCACTGTACATGAAAATATCACGATTTCAGATTCATGACACTGAAAAACCACACATTGTATAAAAGCACATCTTGGAAAGCAAGTTAAAAATATGAGAGGCAGAAAGTAAATTCCTGCTTGTCATCCACTAAGAAAATGTACGAGAGTTTCATGCATTACTCCAAACTTAAAATTGGAGAAGAGAGTCTGGAGAAGAGAAGGCTCTTGGGAGACCTGAGAGCCCGTTCCAGTGCCTAAAGGGGCTCCAGGGGAGCTGGAGAGGGACTGGAGACAAGGGATGGAGGGACAGGACAAGGGGAATGGATTCCCACTGTCAGAGGGCAGGGATGGATGGGATATTGGGAAGGAACCCTTCCCTGGGAGGGTGGGCAGGCCCTGGCACAGGGTGCCCAGAGAAGCTGTGGCTGCCCCTGGATCCCTGGCAGTGTCCAAGGCCAGGTTGGACGGGGCTTGGAGCACCCTGGGCTGGTGGAAGGTGTCTCTGAGGAAGTGGATGACCTTTAAGGTCCCTTCCAACCCAAACCATTCTGTGAGTTTATGAACTCTACACAAAATACACAGGTCAGCAATGCCTTCTTCTTGGCTCTCCATTTCTTATTACCCTTTGACCACTCAGCACACACCTATTGCTCAGAAATTTACTTGTCAACACCCATCTTTCACTATTTCTTTTTGTGTGTCCATCAAAGAAATTCCTTTAAAATGCAAAGATCTTTGGAGATCAAGTGAAGATGTGCCAGATCCCAGTGCACTGAAGAGTGCTCCAGGAACGGGGCTGAGCTGCTTCACTTCACCTCCTCTCCAACAACTCTGTGCGTGTTCTTAACCTCTCTCAAGCAAAAAGTAGATCAGCTCAGCTTACTCTGAAATTAAAAACTTCATCTACATCAAGATTTTCTGGATTTTGGTAATGGCAGGCAGGTATCAAGCATGGCAGGGACATTTCTCCTAGGTCAGCGTGGCAGCTGAGTGTTACCTGTGACTCAAGTCCCAGACTGACACCAGAATCCAGAAGCCAAAGGTCTTTGGGGGCAGAGAAGCAGCAGAAAACAGACTTTTCCTCATGTCTTAAGCAGCTTTCAAGGATACATTCAACTCTGCCAGGAGAAAACTACCTGCCAATTTGCAGAGAAAACACTATGGCCTGTACAGTTCCATTCTTTCTTTGCCTCAGTATCAGAATTGCCTTAATGCCATTGAAAAAAAAATATAAAAAGTTGTTTTAGGCTTTTAGATCAATACTGATCATCACTACCCTCTCATACTTCAGCACAATGCTCAGAAAAGTCCTGGCTCTCTTCCATGTTCTCTATAACTCCTCAGGACCTGTTGCATCGCAGGCTTATTAAACATATACTTATTTTACATTGAGAGTAGCATGCTCAATTATTGCAGTGAATAATCCCTTTTGTCTTGAAAATACAATTCATATATTTCTGCTTCATAGCAGGTAGATGAATTACAATAAAAGAGGTGGTGTTTGGGTTTCTTTTTAATAACTTGTTCAAAATTAGGACTAAACTACTACAGGAGAGGCAATTCTGGAGCCACGAGCTTTATTCCCCAGACTACTAAATTTGCCACTTAACTGAGAGCTGGAATACTGTTTGTGAACTTCCACAAAGTGTGGACTTTGTACAAGGATAAATAACATGAATAGCAATAAACAGACCTGTAAGTGGAAAATAAAGTGGATTTAAACATGCTCCCACATTTTACTCAGGAAAATAATGACTTCACAAAATCCCTTATTGTTATTGATTACAGAATTCATTACAGAATAAATGACTTATTCCAACTATGATTTTAATGACTTAGTCTTAAACCAATCATCGAGATTAAAAAGCTGATGCTAATTTCACTCTTCTATTTAACCGAAAGTTATCATGGTTTATTCATCACTTATTAATACATCTGTTCTATCAAAACATAATAGTCACAAAAAAGAGGGTAAAGGGGAAGACAGAAGGTTCATTTTTTAGAGCAGATACAACATTGCTCTGTTCTCCTTACAGCAGCTCTTTCTTTTCTGCAGTGATCACAGCAAAATTCCATATGCCCCTCTATTGGAAAATCAATTCCTGCATTCCAATTAAAAATATTTCCAGTTTATACTTGTAGCTGACTTTGCTTTGTTGGTCGGCATTCCCATTGTTCCAGTGCCAAGCAGGGCACTGGGACAGGAGCAGAGACTTCACTTGCAGACACAGAACCCTCAGCCCTCCCTTCAGGCAGGGGTTTAACCACCTGCAGGAGGTACTTCAGTTCTCCTAAGGAGACTGCAACTTATTTATTTCCTTCCTTTCCTCCCCAGCCATGATTCTACTCAAACCTGACACCACATGTCACCAAGTAACATTAATTACCCAGCTTTTTATTGCCCCCTCAGAGATTTCCTTACTTTGCATTAAAAACAGAAAAGGTTATAATGGTGTAGCTTTTGATACACAAGAATAATTTATGCCAAGCAGATTCTGACCATTTCAATGGCATCTCTTCACTCTGAAGTCACCTGGAAATCTTACCCAAGCTTTTATTAAATTTCTACTACTGAAATAATTAGAGCTGGGCCTGAAATGCTTTCAATACCACTGTTTTCTCACTCACCCGTATATTTACTACTCCAGCACTTATAAATTCAACAAAACAATTTACAGTTTTGTTAGAAATCTTAGAAATAACAAATTTGCAAGGTTTTTTTCCAAATCTCTAGATTATGCCTAGGGACGTACTGAAGTGAATCTTAGCTACACAATTTGAACAAAGATTTCAAAGCCTTTAAATCTGAGCCTTGCTCCTATTTCTTTTTTTAAAAAGCAGGAACTCAGAAATGCAGCACATGTTCACATGCAAAGGGTTTGGGTTCTTTTTTTGAACGACTTCATTATTTTAAATGAAAGAAGGCACCTGCTTGAGTGCTAACAATGGAAGAATAATTTTGATCTCACTTACTCAACCACTAAAAATAAACAATTTGCCTGGAGTCAATTATATAAGATTACAAATAGACATACATTCAGAACCTCCTAACTGCAGCTAATCAAGGAAATTGGAAAGGTATGATGCCTCTCAACTAGTGAAATCAAAAGCCATAAAGAACAGATGGAAGCAGAAGATCTCATAATGCAACAGTTTGCACCATATTCCCAGTTCTCAGAGACCAACAGATCCAGCAAGTCAGGCTGGGGGGCTTTGCAAACTTTGAGAAGAAAAGAGGCACTTGGTTCCATCTTTCAGATATTCATTTTTGCGTTTCAGGAGGAATTTGTGCCTGGAAAGGGTGGTCAGGCCTTGGCAGGGGCTGCCCAGGAAGGGTTGGAGTGCCCAGCCCTGGAGGTGCCCAAGGCAGGACTGGGGTGGCACTCAGTGACAAGGTGGGCATCGGGCACAGGGTGGGCTTGGAGAGCTTTTCCAGCCTCAGGGATTCAGTAACTATCTGTGTATTTTCAGTGATCTCAAGAAACAATGTTTCCTCCTAGAACTTTTGGGGGGTTTTTTAGCTTGATATACTCTGCTTTCAGCCTCTCTGCCCTAGGGCATTCCCTCCTGGAGGTCTTTAACCAGAAAAACAGCCTGCCTTGGAGCCAAGCAGCCTAGTTTGAATTAGATCATCATTAGCAGAATCCCCCTGGGAAAGCTGAATTAAATCAGGTTAAAAAAAGGAAACAACTCTGTCCCTTCACGTGCATACCACTGATTTGCAAACACATAAAGCTGAAAATCCAGGCTGATATAGTCACTGCTAAAGATTTTTGCCTAAAAGCACCATGAGTCTATTCCATGGGCAAATGTCTATAAAAATAACTGTCTGTAAGAATGGTGGGACAGTCAAAAAAAGTCAGCCACCCAACAGCAAAATTAGAAACAAATTCACATATGCAATAGAGATCATCATAACTTCTCTGATGTCTCATAATCAGACAAATTTCCTTAGCCTTGCTAATTCTGCAATTAAAGCAATATTCTTATTTTGGAAGCAGGCCCTTGGTCAAACAGATTACATTTCCAAAAGTAAACTTCAGAAAAGTCATTTTAAGCTGAATTCTATTTAACAACACATTGCTAGGTTGTTTTGAAATTGTCTGGTATTAATTGTAGCAAGAGAAAGAAAAGAGACTTAAAAGTATTCTCCTATATCAGCACATGGTTAATTCTACCAAAGACCAAAATTTATGTGAGAGATAATAAAACCTTTTAACAATAATAAAATCTCATCAGACCCAACTCTAGTTTCAGAGAGAGGAACATAAACAAGCAGCTCACTAAAGTCAACTGAATAAAAACAAAAATAGAAGCACATTCTTCCCCATCAATCCCCATTATTAAGGTTGGCATGCTGAGTGTCAGATCCAGCACCTCTTCTTCATAGGACTTTCTATAAAAGATTTGTCTTATCCTTACTGACATTCTTAATACTTAATAAAAACCTTAAATTAAGATCAAAACATTATGAGAAGGTATTGAGCATTGGGGTTTAGGCTTTTGGAATATGTTTTTAGATCCACCTTTTCCACTTGGTCTTCCCACAGAGCCCAAAAGGTGTATTCTAACGCAACACAAAGACTCAAGGAGATGTACTGTATCCAAAATCTATTTCAGACATTAGTGCATAGGAAGTAAAGCTACTGTAGTGAATTCTCTTCTTATTGGCTTCTTTTTCTAAGAGAAAAAGCATTTCTAAGTCCATAGGTATCAGCAAAAGAGTTGAAATTCAATAATATAATTCTAATGAAGATGAATTTACTTCTCACTTCTGTGGGCTTTTTGGATGCAATCCTACTTACAGTGCCAGCCAATTGCCAAGACTGTCACAAATTAGACAACTGAGAAGTAAGCAGCAAGTTTGTTAATGACTAGGATTAACTTAATGAACTTCCTCTCATTAAGCTCCCTGAGCCATGCTGTCTCTAGGAGTGTGTGAAGGTCCAGAGCAGTGATGTTGGGAGGCAATTAAGGACAACTGCTGAGAATTTGTGTAAGGGGGGAGGACAATAACAAGGCAAATGTTTCGTGGAAAGCAGCGTTTTCACCCCAAATTAAACACAACCCATGGAAAGACTCAAAGAAAGGTCATTTTGGTCCTGCCAAAGTGTATTTTCTCCTGAAAGCAGCACACTCCCTTCAGCCCCAGGGTTACCCAGCAGCCCAGGCCACTCCTCAGGGGACAAAGTGTCTAACAGAGTTTCCCCACACCTGACTGTCCTTTCCACAGGATCCTGGCTGCCAGTCCTGCCTTTGGATATCTAAGTGAAGCCAGCATTCAGGTAAAAACATCACTGAGGGAATATCAGTTAACAAAACACCACGAGGCAATGTTGTTTTCAAGCCCCTTTGAATTTAAAAACACGGGGATTGATAAAATTATGAAGTACCACTTGTAAAACAAACCTGACTTCTTCCTATTAATCAAAATGACACCAGGAACGACCAGCACTAACACAGACTGAAGTCACCACAATCACACAAAAGGGAAAGGCAGTTTTTTCCCTTTAAATCCCCAAGTTTTAGGATCCAAAAACCTCCAGGCTCCAGAGGATTGGATTTGAGGTACCAGAGGAAGCTTCAGGTGCTCAAAAATATTTTAAACCCTGTAACATTTTCCAGAGAAATAACAACACCCCAACCCTCTCTGGGGGAGATACCTTGAGGTATCACAGTTGGGACAGTTAAAAAGGCAGGGATGTCTCTGGGAAAACACATCCAAGAACAGGGAAACAGCGAGGAAACAAAGAGTCCTGTGGGCACTGAGGAGGGAAAAGGGGCAGGAGGAAATGATCCAAGTGCAGAAGGTTCTCATGGACAAAGTTTACCTGCTGGAGCAGATCACACTGCAGCCCCTGGATGGGGACGTATCCTGGAGGAACTGCAGCCTCTGGAGAGCCCGTGCTGGAGCAGGTTCATCCTGGAGGAACTGCAGCCTCTGGAGAGCCCGTGCTGGAGCAGGTTCATCCTGGAGGAACTGCAGCCTCTGGAGAGCCCGTGCTGGAGCAGGTTCATCCTGGAGGAGCTGCAGCCTCTGGAGAGCCCGTGCTGGAGCAGGTTCATCCTGGAGGACTGAAGGACATCCAAGGATCCATCCTGAAGCAGGGGAAAACACCAGGATGGAGGAGCAGCTCTTCTGGAGGGACTGCAGCCTCTCTTGGTCATCTCCTGGAGGCACTTGGTGGAGATTTGAGGAGTTGGGAATGAAGAACTGAAATGGAGGCACTAGAAGGGAGATGGTTGAGATTTTCCCTCTGTTTCAGCATCCAAATAGAATGAATTGTCCCAGAGCTTGCTTAGCCTGGCGAGGTGGTTGGGGGGATCTCTCTGCCTTTAGCCTTCCCTCCAGCTTTCCTGAGGGATGTTTTGCACCTGTGGCCTTGAGGGGAGGGAATTCAAAGCAGCTGGGTGGGCACCTGGCACCCCCCCAGGGTCAGCCCATGAAAGCCGGGATGTTTGAGGCACCAGGGCAATACTCCTCCCTGGCTGGGATGTGGCTGATGGAGCTAATGGAACCCTCATCACAGCTTCATGAGCAAAATGCTCTGATAATGTGATTAATTAACTGTAGTAATTACTGTGTTGGAACAATGCACCACCCTTATATATCTCATTTCCTTGTAAAGCTGATTGTTATTATTGTAAAGCTTTCAGAATCTTTTTTTTCCTTTTCTTAAGGGGGGAATATTGAGATGAAAATAAAGAGGTACTTTTCTGAACTTCTCCCTCTAAGTAATTAAGGTTTGATATTAATGTTTGGGTACTTCAGCTGTTCTCTTAACTAAGACATAGCAGAGATTCTCTCCACCTTGACTGCTTTTTAAGAGCTTCTGGTACGGGTGCATTGACAGTGATTAGCCTGAACACAGTAGGCAGAAGAAGGAAGAAGTGTTTTTTAGTAAGAACACAACAAAAGAAGTGGGTGGTGGAGAATAAATCTTTAAAATGGCTACCCTTGGGAGAGCAATAGAAATACAGCAGCATTTTGCTATTTGTCTAACATATGGTATAGATAAATGTCTGCTGCTGTTAGTGAAACCACACTAATTCCCTCCAGAAAAGTGCTTTCTGTAGCTTTGATCAGTAGACAAATATTCAGATATTAAATACTGACAAGAAAAAAAACCAGACAGGACAAGTGCTACTTTTGATGTTATTTAAATTCATGAAGTTAAATAATTTCAAATAAAAAACTGTTTCCCAGCTTTACAGATAACTAATAATTAGCTACTCAAATGCATTAGAAGAGCCTGGTAACTACTCCCTTCTCCATAAATTATTCTATAACTGTGTTAGATTCCAGCAGGGCTTTAAAAGTCTTTTTGAAAAATGTGAATCTAGTTTGTTTGCTGTTTGGAGCTCCTGCTGGATGTGTGGGTGGAACTGAGGTGGACATATCCCAAAGAGCATTATATTTTTTTAATATTAAAGTAACTGTGGGGGAAAATAAAGCCCTGGAACCTCAAGGTTTATCCCAGACTATGTACATGGGAAGATTTGATTCTGCTTTGGCTCAAAGAAAATGCCCTTTTAGATGACTATAAAAGCTGGGAAAGTACATTAATTTTAAAGGTTTAATGCCATAGTTACTATGATAATCACATTTTCTCTGGTAAAAATACAAATACAGTCGGGCTCAGCACTTGAGGATAACACAACATGTACCTCAAACAAATAGGTAGCATTAATGGAGTCTGTTTCAAACCCAGATTCTTCATGCTGTGTGTTTTATCAAAGCCACATCAGCCTGGGAAGTGTGGGGAGGCTCAAAGGCCTTTTTGTGCTGCTTCCAGAGCTGTCTCAGAGCTGGAAGGAGATTAAATCTGTGTTGCTGTTTGTTCCACCTTTGAACAAACATGCTGGGGCTCTGATGCTGGATGGAGCAAAAGGTGATTTCTGCTGTCCCATCTTTAATGTCACACTGTGTTAAAGCACCAGGGAATGAGGCCAAGCACGAGAGTGCCAATCCAATACAGGCTGGAAGATTTCCTTTGCTGGGGTGAAATCCTGGAGCTCCTCAAAGCTGATGGCACTTCTGCCTGTGGGGCAGGGAACAAGATGAACTTGAAGGTCCCTTCCGACCCAAACTGAGCTGGGATTCTGGGATTCTCTGGCTGGGTCAGAAATGTCTTAGAAATGTGTATATTCACAACCAATATGAACAAGATAAAGAGGGATATGGGCTCAAAACCTTGACAAGAATAGTTCGAAGCAATCCTTGGCACAGTGGAAAGATGGACTTGACCATTTCTTATTTCCTTACTGACGTTGGAATACGTGAAGGCCAATTCTAGGGGAGCTCTGTGAATTTTGGGTGCATGCCAGAAACAAATAATGGCAGAAAACTGCCACCTCTAATTTGAGATGGAACAGAAAATGGCATTTTCCCCATCTGCAGTGAAAGTAGAAGGCTGGAAAACATCAGTAGATGTGTGTACATTTTCCCTTATATACATACTTTTTAAAAATCATATTTAAAAATCATTGCACACGCTGGAACTTTTGTACTAGTCATAGACATACCCTGAATCCATCCATTCAGCTGCAATGTTAGTCTTGTTTTGTATGAAATCCCCTGCCTCTAATAAAAAATAATTATCTCACACTATTAAATGAGTCATGCCCAGCCTGCTAATTGTCTCAGGGAAAGGTTAGCCTGGTGATTTATTTCTACACTTTTACTGCTCCTCTACAGCAAGTTTATGAGCAGAAATGTTTCTTTCTGAGCCTAATTTGTGTGTGTGTGTACTTAGAGATTTATGTGCATCCTGAAATCGTCACCATTAAAACAATTCTACAGTTCTACAGGTTTTGGGGGTTCCTGCTGCATTTCCCACCTTGCTCACAAGTGTCACACTACCATGTAGGAATTAATACAAATATTTTTTGTGAGGGGGAAAAAATAGCCTGTTATTTGTTGTTCCTCCGAAAATAATTACAACGTGAAACGAAAGAGTAGGAGATATTTCTTGTTTGTTGCATAAGTAGCACTAATCTTCACAAAAAGCACTCCAAATCCAATATAAAAGTGTCTTATCCAACAGAAAGTACTTTCAGAACTTCTAATATACGTATGATTTTAAAAGTTCTAAGGCTCGTGTCCTTACCTAGAACCAGAAGTGCTTAAAAGATGAAATAATGATTTATAAGCAAAGTGCCTACACTTCTTTCTTGGTAATTCTATTTTTTTTCTCTTTGATGATGGGCACAACTTCCACTGAAAATGTGAACAAAACCTTCACAGCCTCAGCATTTCACATCTGTCCCAGGAACGATGACAAAAGTGATGACTGTGGAGAGAAAATATATTTAGGATGATAGAAAACAGCCCTGCAGAAATATCAGCAATAAGATTTAGAGAAGGAGCTTCCCCAAAGTGGCTGGGGACAAAGGTGACAAGTCCCAGATTTTAAAGTAGGTTATGTGGAAGTGGATGAAACAGCTCTTAATTTCCTTGTGTACTGACATCTAGCTCGAGCATCCTATTCATTAATGAAGTGATTTATTTATGGATTTATGGAGATTTTAGTAACACAAACATTTAAAGCCCTCAAATGGCTCTAGGCAAAAGTTGCCTACTCAATGATATGTGAACTATCTGCTATTGAAGGTGGGAAATAAAATACCTGGAATTTCACCACTGGATTTCAGAGAAACTGAATTAATGTTTAAATTGGTTGCTTTCCAGTCCTTGTGCTTGTTCAGGATGGTCTCTGGGGAACACAGATTGCCTTTTGTATTCAATCAGGTAATCATATATGATTGAATTCAATCATTTAATCATGGAATGGATTTTAGAACATCCTGAACTCATTAGGATAAGTTAATGAAATGGACAAATAGACAATATTGTTTAAGAAAAAACTATAATCTTATTTTGTTAGGGGAAAACTATCCTTTATCTCACATTTTACAATAATTTACATGGGCGTAAGCCAAAATTTAAGACTGTAGTAGAATTAGTGGGAAAATGGGTCAGGATTAGGGTTAGGGTGATATTTTTTTAGCTACAGAAAATAAATATCACAATGTATAGAAAGTACCTAAAAAACCCATTTTGGGGTGTTCCTGCTTGGATGTTCAACAGAAAAGATCTGGAAACTCCCAAGAGTATTACTATAAGGAGATTAATCACAGGGTTAGTATTTTCATTATTGCTCTGAAGGTGTTTCAATAGCTGGGCCAGCAGTGGGAAAGAGCCTGCTCAGGGCTGTGGTTCAGCCCCACAGCACAGGGGCCAGGATGGGCCATATTAAAGTTCCTTTTGGATCCCAAATGTGTCTCTCAGTTTCTGTGGGAATGAAAGCATCCAATTAGAAAAAGAAAAAGCCAACTGCACGAGGAAGGGGACTGTGCAGGTCCAGACAGAGGAATTAATCTGAGAACAATGAATGGCAAATCAATAGGAACGTTCCAGCCTACTCTTTATGGCTGGATTGACTAAGAAAGTGGCACTGTAAATTATTGGCTTCAAATAGGTACCTGAACCATCTCTCTCCCTTTTCTTAGGTGTGTGTAATGATCAGTGCCTTCAAATCATAGGAAATATGTAAGAATAAAGATGGTTGATGCTCCTGCCTTTTTGCCTTCTCTTCAAGAAGAATTTTTCAATTTTTACTTTGGTCTGTCTTTTATCTATTTATTACTTTCAACTCCCTCTCCACAGTAACACAAATAGTATTTCTCAGAGGTGTAATGGTGTTTATTTCTGTAAAACATATTAATAAACTAAATAAAGATTGATGATGGACAAAAAAAATCTATACTCAGAGGAGAACTACTTTTCCTTTCTGAATTAGTTTTGTTACTTATGCTGTAGTGAAACAACCAGAAGTGAGAGAATGAGGTTTCAAGTTCAAAGAATAAAGGACCATTGGGTTTATTCACACCTTTCAAATACTTCCCCATTTCAGATGGATACCATAGTTCAAAATGAAGAGTTATTTTCTAGTTATGAGCTAAAATAGCCCTTATGGCAGAGAATAAAAATGCCCATTAAATTCACAAGAAGGTTTGTCTTTTTACATTTCCAGGGAAGTTTTGCAGACTTTCATTTTTAGGTTCCTTTCTATCTTGTCACCTGAACAGTTCCAGGCTTCTCTCAGCTAAAACATCAAATCTTTCAACATAGTTCATTAATAATTTGGGATATAACCTCCTTTCCAGTGAGTTGCTGTTGCTGTCCTGCCCTTTGTATTGACCACCCTGCCTTGGATTTGTTTCCTCAGCATATTTCTTTGCCTTGCTGTGCATTTCTTCTTCCAAATTGTTTATGATGTAAATCAGCCCACCCGAGTGAGAGCAGGTTTGGAACCTGATCTGTTGTGCCCCTGCATTTTTACCTCTCCTTCCCAACGTCTTGTCGCTCCTGTTTGCCCTCTGGCATTGGGATCCAATCAAGTTCTGCACCTTTGAGCTGCTCATAATTTGGAACTTACTCATCTCACTGATTAGGCATTTGTATTTTTGGATTGATTTAGAGGGAGCAGTCTTTTGAATATTTTCACTGCGTATATAAAGGGATTTCTTAAATGCCCTAGTAAACTGTAAATAGGGATCTCCCACTCAGTGACCTTCAAAAAAAGAATTTATGCAATGTGTTGCAATGATTTCTCTCTGATAAATGCATCCAGAGGATCTACAATCAAATAATAAACTTCCATAGGTTTCCTTAATACAAGAACAGGATAATTTTCCTTTCTTTTATCATAAACCATACACGCACTCCAGCAGTTGGGCTTTTTCTCCAATATTTATGCCAAATTTATTTTTTCCCAATTAAAGATGATAATCACTTTAAAAATATCTGATTATCATCAGTGCTACTGCCTGTTCACACTTTCTAATGGAAACTACCTCTCTCAGCTGGTAAACTTTAAGTTGACCATCACTGCTGCTGCTGTAGCACAACCAGTGCAACTGAAGTCACCCTCTCATGTTGGCATCAGGTATCTAACACAGAATAAACCAGAAAAGTATTAGCTCTCTGCAATATATTCTGTGTATTTCCCTGGATGAATATCTGTGTGTAATTCCCTGGGTGAATATCTGTGCTCAACTGTGAATATAATTCTTTTTTGTTTTTTCCAAAACAGTCTTATATTTTCAAAATCCTTGATTGTGCCCTTACAAAAGGAACCTCAACGCTTCCCATGAGGAGTCTCGATGACAGTGTCAGTAAACCTGGGTCTTCCCCTCTTTAGCTGAGCATTTCTGCAGGTGAATACAGCATTGCAAAAGGCATTCCAGCTTGGTGGAGTAGGAACTGCAGAGAAAGTTTCCTCCTTTAGCAGACAGATAACTCACTGCTCTCAATGATTCCCGTGTCCTTTTGTCCTCTCTAAAAGAGCTGAGGATGTATCTCTAGCCATGCTTTTTCCCCTGCCCACTTTTTCCAGTACATTTATTTTCACTGAGCTAGCACCGATGTCCATTCCTATTGCAATTTCAGCCACTATTACCTGTCTCTGTTCAAGTCCCAAATATTCAAATCTACACATATTGAGTTTCAACAAAACTCTTCTATGCAGTAATGTCCTCCTGGACTCCTTTACATAAAATTACGTGCTTTTTCCTTTCCATGGATAGCATGACAAAGCTTAATTCATGGCCACCAACTCAGCTCCACAACAATAAACCTGAGTTACATTTCTCTCTTTAATAGTGAACTTCTTAAGCCAAATTCTCCTGAGAAACAGCTCATTCTGATTTTGGAGTCTATTTCTGTTCCATGATAGAAAGAGGATAAGCCTATTCTTAAACCAGTGCTTAGATAAGTTCTGACATATTTTACCCATCACTGATCATGCACTTCATCTAATTAGCTTTCTAATGAACTGCTCAATTGCAAAGCAGGTATGCTGCATCTTTTTTCTAAACTGCTCAAGAGGAGATCTTTTAAAAATAAGACGGGGTTTTTCACCACACAAGTAAAAACCTCCTTTCTTCCCCCTCTTTTGCTTTCTGTAGGGATGGGCCCTCTCAAGTATTGGGCTGTTTGTCTCAACAGCCTCTGTCTCCATAAGAGGGGCAGAAAAAAGAGCATTAAATTGGATTAAAGTGGGTGAGATAAGGGGTGCCATGGCTTGCTTTTGAGCTGGGGCAAGAAAATGTCACATGCCACCATTCAAAGGTGGCACTTTGTGTGCTTCGTGCAGACTTGATTCCTCAGCTTCTTCTGTAATCAGTTCTTCTGGTTCTGTTTTGCTGCTTTATCCCAATATGTTAAACCAGCCACAATAAAGACCAGAGATAAAATGCCAAAACACCACACCTCACTGGAAGCCCATTCATTAAATTTTACCCTTAAACTTTACCATTTTGTGCAAATCATGTCATCATATCAATATAAAACCCTGAGCATCACCAGGTTCCAGGAAAGTTGAAGAGGACTCAGAATTTCTGAGGAGGGGGCTATTATGGAAGATTCCAAGCATGGATTTCAGAGTCAGACTTGTGACTCCTTTTCAAATACCTAATTTTTTTAGGAGTACTAATAGAAAAACCTGCCCAGCCCAGCAGGCTGCAGGAATATTATTTAGGTGATTAATCCCAGAGAACAGAGCAGGGAGCCAGTCAAAGGCAGCTCTAAAGCACACGACATGCTTAACAAGAAGCCACAGGCAAGCTTGGAGCATAAATCCCCTAATCCTATTGATCCTGCTTCTGGAAAGAGGGAAGCTCTCGTGTGCCACGGAAGGGTGACAATATCCAGTAAGTGCCCAGGGCAGGCAGGGTTTGCTTCGGGGAACTTCATCACAGAGTCTCCTTCATTACCTGAGAAATCACTCCTGTCAATACTGCAGCCACATCCTCCCTGCCTGCTGCTCTTTAAGGTGCTGTCAGTCTTCCCATATGATTTGGTGAACCAAATAAATCCCAAGTCATTTAGAGGTGTTATTATTGCTGCTGATAACATTCCCCCGCTCGGGAGCTGCAGAAATAGGAAAATAAAACTAATTTCAATTCTTTTGTTTGCCAGTCTCTCAGTCTCCCAGTGTAAAAACATGAAGTTTCAACCTGGAATTTGTAGGATGTATTTAAACATATTCTCATAGACATAAATCTGCTCGTAGTGTTCAACCAGGAGGATAATTCTGTGATAAATCAAAAAAAAGGTTATTTTTTTTCCTTTATGGAAGCAATTATCTTTGAAAGCAGACACTTCATTCATACAGATTATCTGACATCCGAAAACAACCTGTTTAGTTAATTTTTCTGTAGATTTTTCCACATGGGTTTGCACATTCCCCAGAAGAATGTCAATTCTCCTCCCTAAAGTGACTCTTATTACTCATGTCAGAGATTGCTACAGTTTTACATACTCTGATACATCACTCAAACCACAAAGTCATAAAAACAATTGTTGTTGATTCTGACTTGATTAAAAGTGGGTTCAAAGCACCTCCCTTTGTGAGTAGAGTTATCCAAATGTTTTTTCCACCTGTTTTCATTTTTTAGAACTGGAGCACTACAAAATGCTTATCAAAATAGAGGCTGAAATTACTGTGTTAATGGCAATTTCAATTTATATTCTGCTTCAAGTGGTAAGATATCAACAATAATCTAAATGTGTAAGTGGCTGTTTCGGAAAAGAAAAGAAGAATTTTAGTTTATGAAGGAAATTTAAGCAAGAGATTGTAAGGACATTCTGGCCCTTGAATAACAAGTAAAAATTATCCTGTGTTGTCATAACAGCAAGGAAGCAACAAAATGTGATTTTGATAATAACAAGATATCCTTAGCTCCCTAACTCTCAGAGAAAATAATGTGCCCTTGTGTTTCCCATTGTTACTTTTTTGTATCCAAGTCAAGACTGGTGTAAAAAATAAAATAAAAGAAAATTTTGTCCTTTCATGTCTCTCTTGACAATGAGTACACATTCACACACCAAAAAAAACCCCAAAAAAGACAAAAAAGGTTATAGTAATGAGATAGTTCTTCTACCACTCATACTGTGAGTAACTATTTGAACATCCGGCAAAGAAATTGGGCAATTAATTATTCCCACTGGAAAGTGCAGAGAATCATAAACAACAAGGGGAGGGAAAATATGAGATGATGATTCATCTCTTTCTCGACTCAAGACACGATGTATGAGCAGCAAGCAACAATATAAAATATGCATAAACCCGCACAACTGGAATTATTGTTCATCTTGTTGCTGCTTGTTCTCTTTTACCTTGCATTCATTTTCACTGTAATTTAACTAAATATAAAATGCAGAAAAATTATTCACTTGCTGCAGTGCAAAGCTGGGAGTTCAGTGGTAGGAACAGGGTTGTAGGTGTGAGTTTGGCACTCTGAGAGAATCAGGTGCGCCCACAACCCAAACTCTTCCAGGACTTATCATCATTTAGGTACCATTTCCACTGCCCATGGCAGGGCATTGAACCACCTTTCCAATCCAAACCATTCCGTGCTCCTGGAAATGACACCAGAAAATGCACTGCAGATAGAAACCAAAATTCACAAAAAAATAAAGTTCAGTATTTAAGAGGCTTTCTAATAAAGTTTGAATACAAGGATGCTTCTTGGGATTTAGTCAGAAGGACACAGCAAACATAAGTTTGCTTTGAAATCTGAATGAAAACTCACAGCTTTATTTTTGCAGCCAAGAATCCGCTCCATCACCTTATTTTCTACTGATTTGGTTTTCTGATTTCTTCTTTTCCCGTTGTTATCAGACTCTCCCAGGGGCCTCAGACATTTCTGTACCCATTTAAGAGGTGGATTCTAACTACAGAGTCATTCCTTCTGCATCAGCACTGAACTGGCTTGGAAAACTCTGCTTGCAAGTCCTTTATGCCAAAATTAAAACAACCGTAGTAAGGTAAAGAAAACAAAATAGGAAATGCATGGATTTCAGGTTTCTTTTATCTGCCCCTCCACTTCATTTTGAACGGATCACTCCCTTACTTAGGCTTTCTAAATTAAGCTTCACCATGAGCAGAATTCCCAGAGGAGTTATAAACTCCTGAAAAATGGGGTTTATAACAGAAACGTCGACACTTGACTCTTAACAGTAGCAGAGTTACCAAGCACTGCTATAATAAAGTAGGCTCTGACTACTCTAAATCTGGGGAAAACTTACTGTAATGTGACTCCCTATCTATACTTAGGCCACACCATTTCTCTTCTTTATGGTCCTCATTATGGCAAGGAAAATGCATGTCCCCCCAGAGAAGAGGTTCTAAGTACTTGTGAGTTCTGTTTCTTTTCCATCAGTGCCTGAATCTAAGGCTGGAAGATCTCCTGTGCTTACTGGAATGAGAAACACCATCAATCCTCCTCCCAGAATGAAGACACAGATGTGGTAGAGAATCCTAAGAGAAGTTCATCTGCAGTGCCTTTTGTCTTGAAGGATTCCTGGATGTCTTAGTGTGCAATGTCCCTGGGCAGCATTCACTCAGCCCCCTGCAGGATGGACAAAGCATCCTTTCCCCACCTTCAGAACTCTCTTCATGCTCACAGGAGAGGAGGAAAACAGAAACCAGGATCTCAGCTCAACACAGGGAATATATTCCTAAAATTAACTACCAAGTGGGAGACCCAACAGGTTTGCAGCAAATGGTCTCCAGATACTTCCTATAGGTACATCAAATGATTCTTTATAGGGAGCCAACTGCATATTTGCTTTTATTAGAAAGCAGAATTCCTAATGTTTATATAATTATGCTGATCTGGAACAGCATCACCATCATCACCATCACACACTGCCTCTGTTCTCCCTGTGCTGGCAGGGGCAGGATGGGAAAGGATGCAGGTATTAGTTTGGAAAATTCAAAATCCAAAGTATATATTTAATGAAAAAAAATATGTTTTCCAGTAACATTTCCAGTATTGTTGAGTACTCTCTCTTCACACTTGCATTTTTCCAGTGTTCAATTAGAGATTTTTTGATGGAATGTTTGTGTTCATGAACACTGTGTGTTTATGCGTGTTAGAGGGAGAGAGAATTTATGCACATAAACTGTCATTTCAAGGTCAGATTGTGAATGCAATTGCTATTAATGACAGTAAACACCAGAGGTGGATAAATATGGGCAGCTTTTAGCAGATGAGCAGCTCAGACCATTGCTTAATATTTTTTAGAACAGACAAAAGTTTTTTGATATGCAGTGGAAAACAGTAGCAAAGGCAGAGCAAAGTCAAAGCTATAATCAGAATGTTCTGTGATTAAAAAAGAATAAATCAGATGGATACAGGAGATTATGACCATCTGTATAATTTTGCCTCACATGTCACTCCCACCCATGCTTGAGGCCCCAAAAACCCCTCATTTCCAACCCATTTGCCCAGGAATATATAATATATATCCCACTTCAGCCTTGTGGGGTAACCCCTCTTCTACAAAACAGGCAGCTCCAAAAGAGGTTAATCAATATGAACAACTGGTCAAAAAAGGAATTACTAGGAGGAGAAGGAAGGTGCCTTTCACCTACAGGACAGCACCTTGCACCATGCTCTAAATTTATCTGAGGTGAGACTTTCCTACTGGAGTTCCTTCCCTGAGAGCCCTCCTGTAGCTCAGTGGTGTGGCCAGGTCCAACACAAAGGCAAATATTGACTGTATTTGCACACAAAATGCATCAGTTATCCGTTCAGGCTGAGACTCAAGTTTTTGCTCATATTAAAACAAACACGAGAGTTAATTTTGTTTTGTCTTGCTCTGAAAATGAAGGTAAAAGTGACCTAACTCTGTCTTTCCATCCACTTGATGGTGCTGTTTCCAAAACACTTATGACATAGTGAAAAAGAATTGATGAAATCCACAACTTATTTCACTCCTAGAAAATATGGTGACTGTTCTTCGAGCCTGCTTTGGGTACAAAAGCTGCACCATCCTGTCATCCCAGTGTTCCCTGCATTTGCAATTAAGTGCAGCAATTTGTACACCCCCTCCTAATTACCAAATCTTTTAATCTTGCCTTAAAACTCACGGCCATGTGACACAGCCAGTAAGGTCACTTGCATAATGGGCATGACTCATCTAGCAAAGTTTGTCACATCAGCATTTTGAAGGCAGGGTTTGAATTTTTGCCAGAAAAAGACTCGGCAGTTTCAGACCCTGATCTTCAACGACTGAAATATTTGAGAACTTTCGTATTAGGCAGAAGTTTAAACCACACATATTTGGGTTATGTCTATATTTGAGGGAATATCAGTGGCCAGCTAAAAGGATTAAGGTTAGGAGAGTACATAATGTCAGTAGGGCACATCAGTGGTGCAGTCAGATAGATTATCTAAGTAGGATGTATTATGCAGCAGAATCAGGAGGCTCATACTGGAAACCATGCTGTAATAAAACACATCTAATGAGCTGGAATTAATACAGTGTAATGTAGGCATGCACAGCATAATAGGATCTTGCAGGGATCAAAAAAAAAAAAAAAGAAAAAGAAAAAAGAATTATTTGTTGTGATTCCTAGAAACAAAATTAACTTCCTATAGATTTTTCTATAGCAAGAGTAGAACAATCAGGTCCTTAAATTACTGTGAACTCGGTATGTAGGCCCACATAAAATACTGTTGCTTTTAAATAAAACCATGCAAAAATATTTTTAGACCTTGGGTACTTTACATTTATTAATAAATATTTTATGAAGTTCCATCACAGAAGTTATTTAAACATGTGATAAGCCTGAATAATTAGTCTGCAGCACATACCACGAAGAAAACAGATTACTTAGGAGGGAAAAAAAAGCAAAAATGCCAGGCTTGCCTAAGACACAAAATGAGGATCTGAGATGAGGCACTGAAATGACATTAACCTTGATTAAGGTTGCTGCCTAAACCTGATTGTCGACACAGGATCTCTCAATGCATTGCCCTTATTCCTGTTCTTACGTCTCATCTTAAACTGCATGAAATTTTAATGGACCTTTAAAAAACATTTTAATAATTACATGGAAAAAGAAAGTGTCAGAATCGAGCGTAAATTCTTCCCATGGTAATTTTCTCTTCATTCTCCTCTCCCCTCTGCAGTGGCTTTATTCCATTAGAGCAGGCCTTGTCCATAACTGTCAGGCTGTGCACACCAATTTCGGGAGGAGTTTTTTGGGTCACTCAGCTTTGACCATCTTGGAGCTTGTTGTTTTGTGGCAGAGCTGGGCTCTGACAGGCTGACACGATTGCTGCTGTTCTTCCTCCTGCCTTCCCCAGGCTTATCTGTGAGATGCAGTGCCCTGCTCCCATCAGCCTGGCAGAGCATCCTGGAGCCTGGCAGAGCCATCCTGGCAGGGCTGAGTCCCCTCCCCACCAGGCTCCATGATCAATGCAGTGCCCTGCTCCCATCAGCCTGGCAGAGCCATCCTGGAGCCTGGCAGAGCCATCCTGGCAGGGCTGAGTCCCCTCCCCACCAGGCTGGGCTGATCAATGCAGTGCCCTGCTCACATCAGCCTGGCAGAGCCATCCTGGCAGGGACTGATTCCCCTCCCCACCAGGCTGGGCTGATCAATGCCCACATGGACCTGTCACACAGTTCCTTAAGGCTCAGTGGCAGAGTCGATTCCCCTCCCCACCAGGCTGGGCTGGTCAATGCCCACATGGACCTGTCACACAGTTCCTTAAGGCTCAGTGGCAGAGTCTGCACGGGCCAACAGAGGAAAGGGAAAAGTCTGGGGGATGCTCCTTCCCTTCCAACACTCCTGTGTGGGCTTTGACCCCCTCATCCTGGCTGGAGAGCTGGCTTTGGATCTTTGGGCAGACAAAGGCACACAAAGCTTGGAATGAAATGCATTGCAAATCTGCCTGGCAGCCAAACACAACCCCCCCAGGTTCATTATTTTCTGTAACCCCACCAGTATTTTAGTTTTAATCATGGTGGCAATTCTGAAACCCTTCTGAGAGTCTTCACTTTCCACTGACCTTGGGAGCAGCTATGGAAAGGATAAACCTGATTCCTTTCAGTTGTACTCCTGGACTGCATCAGATGCATATTTAGCACCACTAATGCATATTTAGTCCATTGGACCAAAGGAAGACCAGTCTGAATAAGCTGCTTGGAATTCCCAAAATGTGGAAAAGCCCATTTGGCCTCAAAGATGTGGGCATGTCATTCACAGTACTCAATAATGTACCTGTAGATAACACGTGGCTACTGCTGTGCAGTGAAAAGGGAAAGAAAAAACAGAAAGCAGGAGTAAAAGGGTAGAAGAAAAAATGGTTGTAATAAAAGTACACTCTTATGTTATATCAAAATAACTTCCAAGCAATGAACATCGAGGGGGATAAAAGACCAGACATATATGGCTAAATGTTTTTTAATGTATCTCTCAAGGATTTTAACACCTTTGTTGATGTTGATGAATGGTATGAGTAGGATCATCTATGACTTTGAAACCATATTAACTTTTGGAAATATGCAAAGCATCCTTTGTTAAGTGTCTGAGCAACCACACAGTTGCTACACAGACTGTATAAGTTTCCTGGCATCTGCCAAGTTGGTGAAGCCTCAATGCAGACCTGGGATTGTAACTGGTTTGGTTTTGTTCTCCTCATTTACTTGTTCTTTAGTAGCAGCTGGAGACTAAAACCAAATGAAATGTAGTGGACAGACAAGACTATTCTACAAACTCCACATAATCCCCATGCCATGGGCTACTTGGGGCCCAAGGAAATTGTTTGGCATGCCCAAGTGTGCCCAGGCAGCTGGAAACAGGGATCAGCTGCCAGCTCAGCTCTGAACCCACCCTGGGGCTCTGGGGGGACAGAGATGTGCCCTAAATGTACAATACATATGTCAGCCCACGTGTCCAACAGGCCATTCCCCTTCTCAGAGAGAAGGTGCAGTTGTGGTTTACCTGTCTCAAAGTTTGTTGAGTGATGCCATCGAATCCTGAATAGAAAATCCTTGGTAACCAGAGGGTGAAAAAGCTTAATTTTTGTAATACAACCATGGGAAAAGGACAGCTTTGTTATCCAGAAAATATTACATTGCAGGACTGGTATAATCCAGCTTTTTATTTCCACTATAAGCCTCACAGACCCCTTCCAAAGAGTACCAGGCATAACTCTTGCACAGCACTCCAGTTTTGCACCAGCAGATGGGACAGAGAGATTTCAGAGTGGAGGTCCTGAGGCCAAACAAGTGGTGCAGATTCCTCAGGGGAAAGAGCTGTGATGAAGACAAGTAAGAACAAAAAGAAAGTGCTGCAGTAAAGAAGAATTACTCTGTTTCTACATCCAGAATTGTCACCTAAAACGCTGGGCTGTAAATGTTTGCAGAACTGGAGTACCGCAAAAGCTTTGGGTCTGCCAGCTGTTGATAAAAAGGAAGACATGTAAGAATGGGACTGAGGACACGTTAATTGTAGTAATAATGAAGAAATCAAGCAGTGAAAAAATTGAGTTTGACTTTGTGATGAATAGCGAAGTCTTAAACACAGGCAGGATAGCAAAAATAGTACCACAAATTGGGCATATTATTACAAAACAGAAGGCTTTCTCTGCACAGGTAACTGAGGGTGGGTGATTTTCTTTTATGAACACAGTGTAGAAGCTATTAGGAAAAAAACACCAAGCATTTTGAAAACAGCTAGAAAGGAAAAAAAGAATATAACCTTGTGTTTGCAAGTAGTCCTTCCAGAAACATCTTTAAACATCTGTAATCCATGGATATAAAATAATCTATTTTTTATTGTGCTATTCTTCTGGATAAGACTCATGCCTTTACTAGTGACTCTCACAAAAACTTAGGCATCATTGGATTCCTTCTTTAGCCCTTAAAATAAGACATAAGCAGAACAGTCACTTTGCTGGTCCTCCTCTCAGCTAAGCACTTAATCCAATATTTTTTTTTTAAACTTAAATGAAAGGAAGAGAATTAGTACTTAACTTGAACAAAGTCTGAACAAATACTGTAATCAAGAAATTTGGTCTTGTTTTTCTCTCAGATGTCCTTGAATGGAACAGAGATTTACTCTTTAAAGCATCTTGATGACATATTTAACATAAGCATTCGGTTTGGGGCTTGTTAGTCTTGTTTTGGCTTTCGAATTTTGAGATGTATTGCTTAGATGTGATTATCCATTATCCCTGGCCTAGAGTAGAGCACAGCACATGAAACAGTGAAAATTAAGCTGCATTCAGTAACATCAAGATGTAGATCCCAATTTTTTTTTTTTTTTAAAAAAAGAAGAAGAAAAAAGAAGACCTGTTTGGTATTGTTTATTGCTATTTTGGTTTAGTTTTTTAAATATTTTTTAGTGTCTAGTCTTCCAGCTTACTGTGCTGACATTCGTGGAGCTGTTTGATGTCTGGCAGGGAGGGTAATGCCCAAGTCTCTCTGGCAGGGAGGGTAATGCCCAAGTCTCTCTGGTGGTGAAGGCAGGGCAGGCAGCCCTGCAGTGAGGGCAGCACAGGGATGCTCTGGGGCTCCCTCACTACCCAGAGCATCTCTGGGACACCTTGACAATTCCCTCAGCTGAAAGGCCAAGGGGAAAAGCTCAAGATGTGGCAGGAGAGTCTCAAGAAGGCTTCAGTGAAGCAGCAATCCATATTTTGTGTCACCAGGAGAGAAGACAGGTGTCATCAGAGAGAGAAGGCTGAGAGGCTTTGTCAGACCTTCAAGAGGGTCGAGAATCCTCCCTGGCCCTGAATTTGAGTGACATCTCACAGTAAGATATAAACCCTTACCTGAGACCCATCAAATAAAGGTCCAGAAAAGGAAGAAGGAATGTCCTTCCTCAGTTCTGTGCTTCTGGGATAATTCTGCCTCTGTCAAGATGAACAGGAACAGAACATTAAGTCATGTGTTCATAGACCATCCCCACTCTGAAACTTGAACGTGAGGGTGCCTGTTCTACAGAGCTATTTCTCCATTTCCTGGGCATCTGGAGTGTAATCCTTGAGGATGGAGGCTGATCAGGCAAGCTGTGGAGGTTGGTAAGGGAACCCTGTGAGCCTCAGCTCCTTAAACCCCATGGCTGAGTGCAGGCCAGGCAAAGGAGGACCTCCCAAACCACACAGGGAGGCAGTACAGGCATTGCTCTGACAGCTCATCCAGAGCACTGGAGATGCCTGGGGCATCACAGAACGATATCCCACAGCATTCTGAGACCCCTTTGGAGGAGCACTGGGAAAAACCATGTCCTGTCACCTGCTCTGACACAACTGGAGTGGATCCCATTCAGGATCCAACAACAATGCCATTCCAGATGATCTACAAACTCACATGCCACCTAAATAACAATATCTGTGATGGGCACATCAGTGACAGGCTGCTTTGGCCACAGATTTATGGGAGTCTGGCAAGCCCATCGACTGCTGGGCTAGGATGGAGCCTGGCAACAAAAATCCAATATCTCCTGGTCCTGGGAGGGGAGAATCTGAGCTGAAGCAACACTAAGGTACAGATCAATGTCTGGGGTTTTATTTCATGTGGTCTGAAATGAAGTAGGGGCTCCGCTGATAAATGCACTCGTTGTGTCAAGACCACTCCAGATTCAATTCTTCCTTCATCACTGTAAAAGGATCCAATTTCCACTATGAGCTCTGGAAAATGATCAGGGCAGAATTAGACCTGATGGAAGCTTGGTGATCTTAAAGAATACGAGATATATCCATCTTTCATTGTAAGATTTTAGCTTTCCACTGGGCTTATTAAATTTTTCATTTTTTTTGTACTAAACCACTACAATTCCATCTATTTTTAATAAATAATGTTAATGAAATAATGTTACATAAATCATGTTAATGAAAAACCTTTATTGCAAATGCATGTGTACGTGTTCCTTTCTGTTGCATTTATTTTTAGCTTCCTTCTGAATTTATAAATTTAATTTTTTATCAAACAAACAGCAAAATAAAGGACAGAAAAAACCACAGTACCCTGTACAGAGGCAAAGAAAAGAGTAAATACATTCATTGCTTTCCTCAAAAGAAATGTATTGTGCAGCTCCCGAGGAATACAATATTGAGATGAAAATGAAGCTGCAATGGAAATGGAATGAGAAATGGGTATTTGCTTCTGGGTGAGCACAACAAACCCATCAGCCACATAGTTAAAAAGCAGCAGCCCCATCTCACCAATTCCTGATGAC
The DNA here is from genome assembly GCA_013396655.1 of Campylorhamphus procurvoides. NCBI lineage: Eukaryota > Metazoa > Chordata > Aves > Passeriformes > Dendrocolaptidae > Campylorhamphus > Campylorhamphus procurvoides. Next base: position 280,444 of record WBMV01002174.1, on the reverse strand, counting down.
TAAATAAACCACAGGTAAAAAGACAGGGGAATAAGACAGAAGGAAAGCAGGGAAATGAAGCTGCCAAATGAAAGAGAAGTGTTTCTGCAAAGGTCAGTAAGGGATAAGATTAGTTTGGAATAAGCCAATACTACAGTGTAATTTGCAATATTTCCCAACACTTCAGAATAAGCATTCCTTGCTATTTTTAATACAGGCTTTGAGCCATGACTATCTAAATAGACAGAGTAGGCATTAGAAGTTCAGAGGGCTTGATATTGCCTGTAAAGAGGGAGCCCCTACAGAATTTTATTTTATTAGTAACCTTTATTAGCCTTGTAGCCAGTGCTGATTAAAGTATTGTGGCATATCTGTCAGCAGGCAGGAATGCATGGAGATTATTAGCAAGTGCATTTAAAAGTCTGAGAGCCAAGAGGCAGAGTCACAAGCCTGGAATACTAATTCCCATTTTATTCAGTGTAAACAGTCAAAGGGATGGATAAGAGCTTGCTTGTGTCCTTTTATTGGCATGTTTATCTGTCCTTTTGCTCTCCTCTCTCACCATGTAACTAAGACAACAGAAAATAATACAAAATATGAGGTACCTACAAGCATGGGTCAAATTGATTTCAATGCAGAATATCCAAATTTGGCTGGTCAAATACAACTTCTGCCCCTTACAGCCTAATGACTCCATTGGAATATATACACTCACCCTGCTCACAGGCAGATATGGACTAAATATTGATGGAAAATACATATTCAGGAAGGGAAGCCTGTTAGCATTAAGCGTGCAGACACATTCCAGGCCTTTACTGAAGGATTTTATCATGTGATGAATCTTTTGTAAGCATAACTTCTAACCCAGGTGCCTCAAATTTCTTCACTGAGAATATTCACAACTCCCCTTTCAAACTGAGTGGCATAAGCAGTCAAGTCACAAGGCATTCTTTCATCTTGGGACTTACTAAATTACGTGATAATTTAAGAAATTTAACACCATAGTCATTTTTCTGATGCTCAAAGCAATATTTTTTCCATGACTAACTGTGTTGCAGTTACAACAAAAGCTTGTTTTGGTCACAGTCACAGAAATGTTGGGGCTGAAAGGGAACTCTGGAGACCATCCAGTCCAACCCCTCTGCCAAGGCAGGGCCAATGTTCAAATTCACTTATTTTCCTTAGTGTGAATTCCAGCAAAACCTGAATAATTATGTTAACAATACCGTGTGAGGGGGAAATGGCTAAATGTTTATGAACAATAACTTTCAATATTTATAAGAGTCCATTCATTGCTACAGTTGTGAAAATCCTGAGACAACTTAAGCAAAATTAGCCAGGGCTCTACTGGTGATTTTGGGAAACTATCTGAGAACAGTTCAAGGAATGGAGTCTCTTTGTTGATGTAGTGAAACATTTTGGAAAGATTCATCTTTCCTCCCTCTGACAGAAAAGCTCTTCTGTCTGGCACGGAATTTAAACCAAAGGATCATAAATGACTGAATTTTAAGAACAAAGAAATTGTTTCTACCCAAGACAAGGCAGTTACTCACCTGGTAACCAGAGGTCACCAATGATGCTTTTGTACTTTTTTGTTAGAAAATCTCTTATGAGACTGAGTGTGACAGTGTGGTGGAAGGATCCCAAAGTTCTCAGCAATCTTTCATGTCCTCTTTTAAAATAATAGAGAAAAAATAATCATAGGTATAACTGTAACATTGTCTGTAAACTAGAAATATATATCATTAATTATTAAATTAAGGACAATATGCAGAGATGCTCTGCACTGCACTGGCAGCATCCCACAGTGGTCAGGGCCACCTCTGGGATCTGGGATCTGGGGTCCAGCCATTCCACACCTGCTGGCCTGAAGAGGCCACCCAAGCAATGCTCCTGGCAGGACCTGGAGATATTGAATCTCACCTCCTCAGCCTCCTATGTCAAAGGAATTAAGGCAATGAATCACTATTATTTCTCTAGTGAAGCGAAAAGGAGTTGAATTAAATTTCCCCGGTGTTTTCCAGCCCTCTGTAGCACACACATTATGCTCTCTAATATGGATTGCTGTGATTTTTCTGCTCTTGCTAAAAAGAGTCATCTGGATTATGATTTTCATCTGCTCCTGCCCTTTATGCTCCGCTATTCAGAGACCCCCTTGCCAGCCCTTCAGGAAACTCACTGTAAAGCACAAAAACACCCTTGCTGTGCCTCACTTTGTCAGTGCAGGAGGCCCTCAATGTCTAAGGAAATTCTGTGCCACTCTCTCACTTGCAGTGATAATGTCTTATCACAAAGACTTTGGTTCATGCTTTTGTTAATTTTCCTGCTGTTTTGTCTGCATTTCTATTCACCATGTAATTTCTTTAGTCTCCTGTTTTACTACTTTGGGACCAATTTCTTCATGGCCTCGCCACTTGGTCTGACCTGTAAAACTTTGTAAATTTTGGTCCCAGCTTACCTTTTTCTAAGATCTTTTCTATTCAGTTGGTCAGTGTTGCTCTCATAAACACTCAGGATTTAAACTGTTGCAGAACTCTGTACATCAAAAATCAAGCAGGTGAATCTATATGGAAATGATCACCAAACCACACGTTTTAGTAGGATTTAATGAATGCATTTTGATTCACCAGCCTGGCAGCTCTTTGGGAATAGCACCCAGGAATTTAGAGGAAGCATTGATGTAGCATAGTCTGCAAAACTCAGCTGCCAAACTGCGAAAACTCACGTTAGTGTAGCTTTATCAGAACAAAAAACCCCACCTGAAATTCTGAACACATCTCAATGCACAGAACAATGGTGAACATCATGTCTATTTTCCTCTTCAGAAGCTTAACCTGCCTGCTTTGGGTCCTGTTTGACTGAGAATTCATGGCAAAGTTTGCTGAGCCTGCAAAAGACATCTCTGGTCTACTGAGAAACAGAATTTGTATTTATTTAGAGAAAGAAAAAGTTACATTTTTACAAACCCAAGCCTCCAGCAGGGCACACTCTTACACAGGACACAATGTTTTCCAACAGAGGTTTCCCCTCCAAATCTTGTACCAAAGGATTCAGTTACATTGAGGTCAAATAACCCACGAAGTTACCTTTACTAACATTTGGAGATCTGTTTCCTGTCTCTGGTTGAGTGGGAAAGGAGGAGTTTCTTCTTCCCCAGCTCTTCACCAGAGCTGAATCTCTTCACACTGCTCAAATTAGCAGCACGATGGTTCCCATGAATGGCTCTTTGGAGAACTGTCCCAAACCTGAGGTTGCTCTTTGACAGCAGAGATGAGCAGCTGGAAAGGCAGCAGAGAGCAGCCCTCTTGCAATCATGGTCTGATCTCATCATCTCCAAGAGGTCCACACTGCAAGGAGCAGCAACAAAGGGTCCGGTGTTCTGAGATTCCATCTCACTGCCAACATTTGTTCAGTTTATTCGTTATTATTTTATTATTCATTAACTGGTTTTGATACTGAGTAGTGCTTTCATGTTCCAACTGCAGTTTTGGCTGAGAGACTGTGTAGACTGTACCACTGTCTCTTCAGAATTTAAGGAAAAAATGTCTTTGCTCTTTGCTGAGGGTTCTTATCACAGCACATACAGATGCAGAATCTGTAAGAAGTCCACACAAGACTTTTAGGGACTCTTAGCTTTTAAATATCTCATCAAAACAGAAGGTTTTCTTCCATTTGTTTGGATTCCTTATTGTATAAGGAATATTGCAGCTATAATGTTGGGGTTCTTATACAGAGTCACGATTTGTTCAGCATTTATACAGTTCAATTCCTACAGCACCAGAGTTTGCCTTAGTGATATTTGTGTATGGAATGTAAATTTACATATCTATAGACAAATGTAAATTAGATCATGTATTAAAAATGCATTAAAAATAGAAATACAATTATACCAGCACATCCTTGAAGATGATTGCTACTATTCACTTTAAAAAAAACACATGACATGACAACATAATGTGCACTTTATTTGGCTGTTGTGGGAACAGCTGCCGTTTGAGAGACCTAACAGGAACATATATGAAACAGGGTGTTTTTTCCTCAGTGTATAGAAAATATATTAAAAAAATAATTGTTTCTGGCATTTGACTTGACCCAAACAAGAAAAGATCCTTCTCAACCTTAAGCAGTACTAAAATTAGATTTTATTGCTATTACAGCATGAAATCTGAGATGTATTGATGTAGTTCTTGTGTTGGAATTTTCACTTGCTGAATTTGTTAAATACTCTCATCTCTCTAACTGCTTGTTGGAAAGCAACTTCCCCTGAGTTTGTAAGGATGAATTTGTTACCATCACAGCTACCCTGTCATACTGCTCTCATTAAGACCTCTTGCTGTGTTTTCCTGGACAAGGTGAACCTAAATAGATTTGTTTCCTCTTTGGCTGCCTCTTCACATTATGTATTAAACACTGGTTGAAACTGTAACATTCTCTTAGCATTCATCTGGGGATTTTTCCTGGGAAATTCTGCTCAGTTATTTGGTTTAAAGCATCGACCAAATGCATGTCACATTTGGTACCTGATGTCACAGCTGTTTTTCCTGGAAGAGACAGAATGGAGAGGTTGTAATTCTGCAGCAGTTATAGCTGAAAACCTGGGGGTCTTTTTTCTATTTAAAAAAAAAAAAGCTAAAGATTAGGTTAAACAGGCAATGTTAGGCTTTTTTTTGGAAAACTGGTTTCAGAAGACAAATAATAGTTGCTGTTTTGTGCAGAGAAAGCAAGGAGCCAGCTGTGAGCTCTGCTGCAGAGGGGTTCTAGCAGGGAAGGGAGTTTGAAGTCAGGGTCTTGATGCACTCTTAGGAGACAGAGGCTATACAAGACAGGGTGACTGAAAACATACCACAGATGTGCAGCCACTGCAAAGAAAACATGTCCCATATTATAAATTTGCTTGGGCATTGTATATAAACATACATATAAATGTATAGATTTATAGTGTATCATAAACCCTGGGTCAGAATTCCCCAGCCAGCTCTGAGGAGCTCACGTTCACCTCGGAGATCTTTTCCAACCTGAATGGTCCTGTGATTCCATGGAAAACCTCAGCTTTTCCTCAATGGAATTACATGAAGAGACTTTCCCAGGTAGGTTTAAATCCCACATTTTTGAACCCTCTGACTGTTTTTGTCACCTTCGCTTTCTTCTAACATAGTGGGCAGGGCTGTGTTTCCCACCTGAAAACCAGGCAATCTAAACCAGCCCACCGTTCCTGAGTTGACACCTGCAACAACTCACACCACTGATTTGCACTTTAAAGGGTTCCACAGAAAGGGGAGGCTCATTTATTTATTCATTTAGGAGGATCAGAACAGCTGGGAATTGCACAAGCAGTGGGACATGTCTTGGGGTGAGGTGTGAGGGAGAAGGAATAAATCACATTTACCTGGAAAGTCAGCCTTTGGAAGGCAAGGCTGAAGGAAAGTTAAGCCAGTCTAACCTTTATACCTTCTGTTCATCAAATATAGATTTATTTTTTTTTAGACCACACAGGATTAAATCTAAACCTGGAAGTGGACTACAAAAACATTGACTCCCAGATCTGTTTTGCCAACAATTAATGATGTTCTAGGAAATCCCACTCTGAGCACAAATGGATTAATATGTATAATGGCACAGTGCTGTTTTATGAACTCTAATATGGAAAGTGCTGTGCTAAGCCACAGTCCACTTAAAAATAGGCATTATAATGAAAGAGCCTCGATTGTAGATGCCCACTCCCAAAAATCTCTTTAATGCACTTGTTGCAGGGTTTCACAGTAAACAGCTGGTGATTTTATAACCCATAAACACATTTGCCCTGTTTAGGAACGGTGTACAGATGAGCATGATGGAAATAAATACTTTAGCACACTCCTCCCCTGGAAGATAACACTGGCCTCGTGCTTTTAGTCAGCCTCCTATTTACCCTTCCAGCCTTATCCTGGGAACTCCCATGGAACAGAAGGAAATGCTTCTCCTCATGCCAACTGATTAAGAGAATGAAAAGACATTTTCTGCCAGCCTCTTTGGTTATTTCCCATCTTGTAATGCAGGTGGTTTGGACTGTTTCATTTTCTCTTTAGGGTATGTGGCTGAAAACACACAGTGAGAAATTGCCCTGCAACTTGTTTAAATAGATGGATGAGAACAGAGGATGCAGCACCAGTGTTGCTGCAGTGCAGATTTATGAGAGGTTACCCAGAGTCTGAGAGAATAATAGTGCCTAAAGAATTCCTTGATGAGTTTGAGATATAAATATGCTCAAGTCTTGAAACAATAAATAAGGAAATACAATCATAAATTGGAAAATAATAACATACCCATGGATACGATAAGAAGTCCAGGAACTGATTTCAACATTGATCAGTTATTTCTGAATAATTTGTTGTTCCATCAATAGTTATAAAAGAGGGTAAGAATTGATCAATGCTGTACAATATGAGAATGTCTGGGTAAATATAGATATACAGATCCATTTTTAATTTTAGAGATAGTGTAATCTATTTTTATGTCAGTATACAATATGTTGATGTGAGGTTGCAAGAAAAAAGGTGCTATTGTGATTACTTGTTCATACAATACTCCTCAGCTAAATGAATTGATTTTCCTATTTATTTGACTTGTGACTTTAGAGTTCTCTGTGGTTTGTCCAAGAAAGCAACCCTCAAATTTCACAGCAAATTTGGCATTTGGAATGGCTGTGAAAATAACGAAGAGCAGCGAAACTTTTCCCAGCATAGTTTTGATGGATAACATAATTACTTTTCTTCGTAGCACTCCTGCTTATCTAAAGACATTCCTAAGTCTTGTTTCAGTGTTCTCTTACATGAATCCTCCAGTACAGGAGGATTGGGATTCCAATTCAAGTAATCTCCAGGTTTACCAACACATTGGGTCATTACAACCATCACTGTCAAGCACTGCAAGAGTCTGCCCAGGGAGTCCCCACCCCTGGCAGGGGGCAGATGTGGCACTTGGGGACATGGGTGAGAATAGTAACACAACAGGTAAGATCTGGTCAAATAATTTTGTATTAGTCTTGCCTAAGTGGGAAACTTGCTATAAAGAGGGAAAAAAGTACATGTGTAAGGAGAGAACAGGATAAAAAATACACTTTCCCCACTTTAAGTCATATTTGAGAATCTCCTCTGGTGTGATTGGTATAGCAGCCCACTAGATTTTTTTATATATTTTTTTGTGAAAGACTTTCATATCAACAAAGTTTTAGCATATTTCATTTATCTAGAAAAATCTGAATTCACATGTCTATACCAGCTTGATTGTAAAATTTTATATAGCAATCCAAAAACCTTAGGAAAACTAATTGCATTTATTATTGAGCAATAGGCACTAATTTTGAGGCATCACAAGATTCCTAGCAATCATTACTCCAAAAGCAGTAGTTTGAAATTGGAGGTTAAAATAACTGCTTTGAAGGAAGGCTTTTTTTTTTTTTATCTCTGAAGAATAATAAAGTAAAACTGCCTTCTGGCAGACAAGGTGATAGCCTCTTTCAGAAGAGCTCGAAAATGACTAAACCTGAAGCCAGTCGTCTCAATTACATAGAAATGTTCTGATTATATTAAGTACAACCGAAGCCTCATTAGTGTCCCCAGTCATTGGTGCCGTGGCTTTGAGCAAGGGGTGCAGGTTCTGCAACACCTTGTCCCCCAGGTGAGGTTTCACTGCCTGCAAGGCCAGCTCTGACACAGAAATGCTGCTGCCTGAGCTTTGCTGGGACCTCTGTGACACTGGGACCACGGCAGGGAAAGCTGGGACAGGCACAGCTCATGGCATGGCTTCTGCTCCCCTGGCCATGCCTGGCCATGCACGGTGCTCACCCTGACCCCAACCTGCTGCCTGCGCTTCAAACCCCACACCTGGCAGTGCCTGTGCCCTTTCCATGCTTTGTGGGGTCACTGGTTATGGGGGTCACTGCTTAGAGGGATCACTGTTTATGGGGATCACTATTTAGGGGGGTCACTGTTTAGGGGGGTCACTGTTTAAGGGGATCTCTGTTTACAGGGGTCACTGTTTAGAGGGATCACTGTTNTTATGGGGATCACTGTTTATAGGGATCACTGTTTAAGGGGTTCACTGTTTATGGGGGCACTGTGTTATGGGGATCACTGCTTAGGGGCGTCACTGCCCTGCCTGCCCTCTCTGTCCCTCAGCTCCCAGCTCATCTTCTCTTGCACAGCAGCCCATCCTTTTGCTGCCTCCCCAGCACTGACACCTCAATGAAAAGGGTTTTGGTAGATGTGTGCTCTGCCCAAACAGTCAGTACAACACACATCCCGCTGGTTTGTAGTTTCCAAAATAGTAACAACTACAGAAAATTAGTCTCCATGCACTGTTGTTTGGGGGCACAGGAGTGTTTGCTGTTCTTGGGGGTCTGGGGGCCCTGCTGCCACACAGATGGAACAATTACAGCTGGGAGCTCCCTTTGTTTGAATGAGCAGCAGGAAACTGCAAAGCAAGTTCAAATTGCAGCTTGTGGGGGGAACTGTCTTGGATAAAACCTCTGGCTGTTGTGTAAATACTGAAATTGCTGAGCACAGTCAGCAAATACCCACCTGTTCAGGAGAGCACAGGAGCTCTTAGACATCCCTGTTCTTGAAGAACAGCATTTGGGCAATAAATCAGCACATCAACAGTGGCACTTGGGATGTGTGTTTGGGGGGCACGTTCATGGTGTGGACAAAGGGTGAGGAGGACCTCCCTATGCAGAGCTCAAGCAGTAAAGCCTCTATTCTATGCTAACTCTCACTGAACTTCAGAAGGGAAACTATAAATTTGGGAGGGGAAAAAAGTTACCTGAAGACAGAAACATCTGCTGTGCTTAAGAGTATTACCAAGTTGAAGTGAAACTACAACCCTTCCTCAGATGGCTGAGTTGAGTCAAGGATTCTGTTGTGTTCAGAACAGTCCTTATGACCTTCCATAAGTAGCTATCTTGTACTGAAATTGCCAAATTTCTTTGGGAAACCAAACAATCCCTCCCCCAAACCAGAATCTTCTGCTCTAAATACCAACAGTCATCTTACTTACACACTGCAGTTAGTCTGTAGGTTCCAAACAAATTAATAATCATAGAATCCTATAATCACAGAATGGTTTGGATTGGAAGGGACCTCAAAGCTCATCCATGGGCAGGGACACCTCCCACCAGCCCAGGGTGCTCCAAGCCCCGTCCAGCCTGGCCTTGGACACTCCCAGGGATCCAGGGGCAGCCACAGCTTCTCTGGGCGCCCTGTGCCAGGGCCTGCCCACCCTCCCAGGGAACAATTTCTTCCCAAGTAAAGATTTTCTTCCTAAAATATAAAACCACGCCAGTGAGTGGTTTGAGACAAACACAGGATGAAAGCTTGGATTTGTGCTACTTTTGTGTGAGATCAAATACACACCCAGAGGAACTGTGAGCCACTACCACATGTCCATGTCATGTGCCTGACATGTGGGGACACACAGTCCCCATGAATGTCTGACAGACATTGCTGGGAAACCCTACCAACACATCTCATTTGTACTTGAGGCACACAAGTGCAGGGTGTCCCTACAAGCTCCAGATGACACAAACTCCAGGCATTTCCCATCCAGGCACACAGGGACACAGCACTCAGCTGCAGTTGGCTGAAGCTGACCCTGCTCAAACACCATGCAGATGGATGTGGAATACAAAATGGAGATCTCTATCTGTTTTAGAGCATATATATCTGGCAGGAATTCAATTTGGACCCTTCTCTAGCCATTTTTTACCTCCACCTCGAGGCCTTAAACGCAGTAATAAACACACATTAACACAATGGGAAAGAAAAAGGCACTGTGACTCCAAGCAACCTCTGCCAGGTCGTGTTTGTAGTTCATTACTCTGTAATTTATTAAGCAATGTCCAGAGAGATCTAGGGAGTTTTCACATAGCTAACATAATTAAATATTAAAGGAAAATATTATCTCATTCAGCTGAAATAGAAGCCTTGATGCAAGTTAACTTACTGGTATCCAAACTCCATCTTGAACATTGAGCTTGCTATTTTTTCAGTGAATAAAACTGACTTACTCTACAGCCACAGACAAATTTATAAACTGACACCACTTTCCATAGTGGCAGAGGTGAATTTGGAAAGCAGTTTGATAGTTGGTAAAATGTTATCCCTAGATGTATAGACAGTACATTTCTCCACAGAAAGACTAGTGGGAGAAGGAGAAAACTTGCTGCAGACCTTTGGGATGGAAAATGTTCATGAGGTAATGCAAAAAGCTGTTCTGAGGTACCTTTGCATCATCCAGAGGGAATTTCATTTCGATGTTCAATATTAGTGTCAAGCTCTGAGGAGCTCTTTGGATCACAACAGCAGCAATTAACAAATATATTGTTGGCAGCCGAATTCATCCCACAGGGCAGAAGTTCAGAGAAAGCACCAGTCTCCCAGCTGGTTTCCATTTCATTTGCAGTGACCTAATTTTTAAAAAACGCTTTAATTCCTAGCTGGGTTTTTCTTTTTCACCTAAGGAAGCCCCTGTAGCACGTTTGGAAAAGGTGAGTGTGCAAGGTGTGCAAAGTGCATGGTTTGCCTTTGGCTGCCACTGCAGCTGGGACAGCTCTGCATGGGCAGCTTCTCTCGGGCCACACTGGGGACAGTGGCACATGGAGCTGAACTGGTCTGCAAGGGGGCCTGGCTGCATCACCAGTGGGACCTGTTAGGGCCCCAAAGCTGTAGGGAAGCTGCAAAGTAACCCAGGGAATACACAGCAACAGTAAAAAGAATGGTTAGAGCCCCATTTTCGGGGCCTGGGATACATTGAGTGTCACAGCAGCCACTTCTATATCACAATTAAAGATTATACATTGCTCGCTATATCAGTCTGAATGAAATAATTCTAATTATTCCATCACTTCAACCAGGTTGCTGTATACAAATGGAGGTTAAATATTTCTTTTTCTGAAGTTTACTATAGAGAGGGGTTTTATTTGTAAGCCAATTAGAACAAAAAAAAACAACCCAAAACAACATTAAGAAAATCTAAACCACTTTTAATTTAACAGGATTTGTCAAGAAGCAGTTCTGTGCATTTTTTGTTTGCTCTTTAAATTTTAAACAACAAAAAACTTAATCTTCAAACGTTTCTTTTAGCTCCTTCTTCCCCCTTACACCAACATTAAGGAAAGAAGAAAACAATAAACTGTTATAGTAATTTTCCAGACCTGCAGCTAGGAAAAGGATCAACGCTCCTACAATTTTTAATTTATTTTTCCTCATATTTTTATATATAAAGAAAACCCTGCACACTTGGAATGAAGAGCAGGCAAAAGAAATTAATCTATTGTTTAGCAAGTTTGGTTTTCCTTAGGTTTTGATTTAGTTCCTTATAGCGCTGCCAGGACTGTTGTGTTTTAAGGAAAGCTGTATTATGACTCGGGCACTGACTGTAACAGGATTAACATCACAAAGGTTGGAAAAGCTCTCTGAGACCATCAAGTCCAACCTTGTCCCCCAGCCCAGAGCTCTGAGTGCCACCCCAGTCCTGCCCTGGGCACCTCCAGGGCTGGGCACTCCAACCCTCCCTGGGCAGCCCCTGCCAAGGCCTGACCACCCTTTGCAGGCACAAATTCCTCCTGCTGTCCCCCCTGGCCCTGCCCTGGCACATCTTGAGCATGTTTCCTGACCTGCTGTCCCTTGTTCCCTGGAGCAAAGCCCAACCCTGCCCTGGATCCATCAGGGGATTGCAGAGCCAGAAGGTCCCCCCTGAGCCTCCTTTTCTCCAGGCTGAGCCCCCCCAGCTCCCTCAGCCCCTCCTGCTGCTCCAGCCCCTTCCCAGCTCCATTCCCTTCCCTGGACACCCTCCAGCCACTCTGTGTCTTTCTAGAAGTGAAAAAGTCACGAGGCAAAGTCTGACCCTGCACAGACTGTCCTGGAACTCCCCTGGGCATGGACCTGCCATGCTGGTCTGTGCCAGCCTGTGCTGGTGGCCAGCCAGAAGTCCTTAAAAATACCCCAGTTATTAAAAATACCCTGGTAAAAATACTCAGAGCTGGCCAAGGAGACGAGCAAATTCCTTGTTAAGGAAACATGGAACAGGTATAATTGACTTTCTCAATGTTATTGTGCTTAATGTGTAAAGAAATTAAGGAATCCGATTTAACCTTTAGTAAGGTGACTTGAGTCAACAGAATCCAGAATGAGCATCTCAGAGGATGCTCTGTGCAAAAGGTAGAAATGTCCCACTGGAACACAGGGAAAAACCTGGATTCAATTCCTCTATTTTCCACAACCAGTCAATTACTCACAAACCACACAAGATTTAGAAAGAAGATCCGATGTCCCATTCTTTCAAACATGAAAAATCTCTTCAAATAAAAATTCAGGCTTTAATCAGAAAACTCACGCTGGCAATTTTGTTTTCTCAAAAATTATCTAAAGGTTTTGTATTACAAGGAAAAAGAAACAATGACAATATTCTGCTAAACTGAAATATTCCCTGGACACTGCTGATAAAGGAAGGGAGGTTATTTTGACTCAACTGAGAAAACATATTAATGGCAGTAACATAAATTTATCCATTTCTGATGTTTTGAAGCTTTAAGTTTGAAGAAAAACCTTGTTCTGCATCGTGCCATTACATTTTCTTTGGGCACTTTTTTCTCTATGGGACCTGGCAGGTCAGGAAGGGAGAATAAAAACCCCTCTGAATTAAATTAATACAGCTGTTATATCTCATCTTAGAGAATTAATAATGAAACTGCTGGATAAAATATCATATTCTGCTAATGCTTTATCAGCAGGCTCAGGTTCTCCCTTAATTACCAGAATCACTCACCCAAAGTATGTGTGCTTATTTGTCCCACAAGTCTGAGACGAAGAGAGAGGAAATAATAATAATAATAATAATAATAATAATAATAATAATATCTACTGGAGCTGTCAGAGGGGCTTCTGCCCAGCAGTGGAAGAATAACCCCCTATAAAAGTCCATCTTTCCACAAACACACGATTCCTGCTCTTTTACTCTGTCAGACTCCTTGCAACATTTCAGGCAGAAATTAAAGGCCATCATTATTGCTCTCCATCCCGTTCTCACCACCAGGACTGTCTGTGCACCCCTTGAAGAGACAATGGCCAGCCCTGCTGGGTGTTCAGAGGTGCTGGTTGCACCCTTCCACCATGCCAGTAATTGTACCTGCTGTTCCTTTGTGGCTCTGACCTTTCTGGTACCCAAAATTAGTCCAGATCAGGCTGTGCCTCTGGCACAAACAGCACTCTGGCTAAACCCTTCCCAAAGGGCAGTGCCAAGGTAAGACACAGCCATGACAAACATGAAAAGGCACCAACAGAAGAGGATTTTTAAGTTAGGGAAGAGCTGACTACTATTTGTCTTGATTTAGGAGGACTGTTGGGGGAACAGTTTTGCTGAATAGTGACTTAAGAACTAGAAAGTCATGAAAAATTCTTTAAGGGTAGAAAAATAAGTAAAATGCAAAATGACCATTTCACATAGTATTGGCTTTAATCCACAGTATCTTACATAAGCAGCCACTAATGAGCTTAATAAATAATAAATCAGTTAAATGTTAACTGCTTTTTAATGTCAGGCCCCTAATGTTGCAGTTCCCATCAGAAGGGTCTGCACTTGCCACTGGGAGCTGTTTATCTAAATTGTTTTTTCTCTCAGGAGTTTTGGGCCAGCTTGTCCATCCAGTGCTTAACCCAAATGGTTCAGATTCTGTTTGTTCTGTTTAGATTGTCTATTTCCCCTTCAGTTTGTTGTCCTGACGAGGAAAAAGCATCAGAATGATGATTTGCCTTTCTTTCCCCAAAACAATGTTCTCCAAGTGCTGCCTTTTTGCTTTTCTTTGAAATGCCAGGGGACAAAATTCTGGATTGAGACTTCCAGCTGAAACCCAGTGAAGGTGCTCTTGACTCCTGGTTGGGCAGCCAGAGGCTCTATTTCCCTTAAACCAGAATTTCTGCTGTCTAAATTTAGCTCACTGCTTCTAATTTAAGATTTTGGTTTTGAACTGCCCCACACTGACACAAATGACAATTGTGGAAGTTACATAATAAGGAAATACTACTCTTTTTTCTTTTGAGAAAAAATTGATTGCAAAAATTACAGAAAATTCGTCTTGGTGTGTATTCCAAACACACAAAAAGCAGCTGACAGGGATGGAAAGAATATACAGTAAAGTATTCAAAAACTAAAGGTTCTTTGGTTTTGATACTGAGCTTGTACTGCAAAGACAACAGCAAACCTCAGTATTTCTGCAGGAAAAAACTCCCAGACCACTTCATATAACAATAATAAAAATGATAATTGAAGAATCACGTACTCTGTGTATCTGTTGACCTGGAATACTCAGTGGGATTGCCTTCCTCTCACCATTCCCTTCCCTGAGCTCAACAAGGAGAGGTCCCTCCTCCTCCTCTCTCATCCCTCACCTGCCTCAGCCCCCCAGACACCTCCAGGGAGACTCTTCCTCACTCAAGCCCAGAACTGGGTGCAGAATTCCAGAGGGTTCCCCAAAACCTTCCCCTAAACCTCTGTCCATGAAGTTGGCAGGAGGAGGGAAACCTCCAAGCTGAGTGTCCCCCTGGCTGTCCCCTGTTCTTGTCTGGGCATGGTGACCCCCCTTGCCGGGCACGAGCTGCTCAGTTCCATTTCCCAGTCATTAGGCACCTTCCCCAGATGCCCAAACCTTTCAGAAATTATAGACTCTTGTGAAAGAAAAAAAATTCTTTCTGGAGGGTTCTTCCCTTAGAAAAACAGTGTTTTACTAATAGTGATCTGTAGGAATCACCTTCCATTGTCTATTTTGCTCAGCATTTGATACAAAAATGAACAGTCCACACATCTGGAGCTTCGTGCAGCTCCTTGACAAGTCCTGTCCACCTCACACAGAACACATTCATTGCCAGAGCCTCAAGCAGATAAACAAGCCTTGGAATTTAGGTTCAAGCTCTTCATCTTCCAACGGTGAACATGCAATTAGGTGCAACTGTTGTGCAGATTAATTAGCACGTGTCAAGATGCTGGTGGTTTGTTGTGCATGGAAATCTTGGGAACTGGGATCACAAACATTTGTTCTGAACAGCGACACAAAAGTAGATCTTCCAGCTTTCCAGGCTGAGGACTGCTCAGTGAATAATTTATTTAATGATGACAGTCCTGTTGTAACTCATTTTCCCTACATGTTGCTGGGATGGAATCCTTCTGCATGTTCATGTGGTTTATTTTTGCCTTCTGCTTATGGCAAAAACTCTCTAAAGTTGTAGAGATGAGACTTTCCAAGCTTGTGACTAAAGGAATAGAGAGAAACCAAAAGGAGGGGGAATGGGAGGGAGCAAGGTGAAGGTCACATTTAAAAAAGAAACAAAAACAAACATAAAAAGCCTTCAGCTTTTGTTCTGAATAATTTCAAGTCTTTCAGTTCCTTTGTCTCTCTACCCTCTTAACCCCAGACCCTTCCCCATTACATATATTCATATTTTGAAATTCTGCTAAGTAAGAGGAAAGAAGATAAGAATCTTTACAGTAAAAATGCCTATTTCCTTTGAGAAAATAATCTTTAGCACCAGTTCTGGAATCCTGGTTACCTAAAGCTGGTGCTGCTTCAAGAAAACTGGTGCAAAAGCAGCCTGAAAAGGTAAGGGCTGAAGAAGATGGGGCATAACAAGCCATTATTTTCCTTCTACAAAGTCTTTGGTATGAAAAACTGCAAACCTGGAAAAGAGGATTTATTTATACCTCTAAACAGCTGAAAGACATGACAGTGCTTTCTCCCTGGAGAAAAGAGAGTTGAAATGTATGTATAACACACATGAACATGCATAATTATTGATTACAAACTATCTCCAATGACTACTTGAAACCACCCAAAGGCTAATTTTGGGGGTTTTCCACTCTGTAGCCCTGACAGGTGTCCAACACGGTGCTCATAAATTATACCAACAAACACAAAGATAAGATGTGGGCTGTATTTTTCGAATAATGAACATGACAAAAGATTAGGTCTTTTGTTAGACTCCCTTTGAAATATGCAATTTGTTACGAGTTATATTGTCTGTGGCAAGAATCCCTCCAGCAAGTCTAATGGGGGTTTTTAGCATCAAAACCAGAAAAGCACATCAGAACACATGATGTGCAAACCATGGCATTAAACAGATTAGAAACCTAAATGTCACACTGTAACATGACCGGCTTTCTCGCAGTTAATTTCCAAGAACTGCACAAGAGCTCTGCAGGAAGCACTTTCTCCAAATATGCACCCTGCAGCTAAAATACCTCATATACCTTATTGTTCTTATGGGGGGGAGGAATAAGGGAAAAGAAAAAAAACCTTGACTAAAGTGACAAATTTAAAGCTTATGTGTATTTTTAAGATGACTGAATGAATTCCATGTGAGATTTGTGCATTCTGAGCAAATGAAAAAACCCCTCACAGCAGTCTCAGCTCTAAAATACTTCTGCAATCCACCACTCGATTGTTTGCACTGCAGTTGTACTGAAATATTTCTAATTTTATGAATGCTTCAATTGCCAGTAAAATTTGTATTGAATTCCTGTTTAATTGTATTTTCCTCCATGCCCCTCTGTGGCACTGCAGCCACAAAGATGCTCTCTGGCTTTGCTCACTAAGAGAAAACTTGGAATCTCAAACCTGGCTTGCTGCTGGATCTGGAGGAGTTAAACAAGACTCTCCAGACTCCTGAAGAGACTTCAGTAAAAGGCCATCACTCTTCCCAATTAAGGCTTTTCATAGAAGCACTGCCTGAAAGCCCCTTAGTTGCCTTTTCAGCTCTCACCTGAGTCTAATTAAGCTCCTTGGAACATTAACCTGGCTTTTTCCTCATGATTCATCTCATTAGGAGAAAAAGGTAAATGACTCACTTTTTTATGCTCCTTTTACACCCTGGTCTTCTGTTGGGGCTGGGGAGACATTTGGGGCTGTTAGACCTGGAGAAGAAAAGATTTTGTGGAGACATCAGAGCACCTTCCAGGGTCTGAAGAGGTTACAGGGGAGCTGGAGAGGGGCTGTTCCTCAGGAACTGGAGTGACAGGACAAGGGGGAATTGGTTCAAACTGAAAGAGAAGAAATTGAGGTGAGATATTGGGAAGAAATTCTTCCCTGTGCAGGTGGTGAGACCCTGGGACTGTTTCCCAGAGAAGCTGTGGCTGCCCCTGGATCCCTGGCAGTGTCCCAGGCCAGGTTGGACGGGGCTTGGAGCACCCTGGGCTGATGGGAGGTGTCCCTGCCCATGGCAGGGGGTGGCACTGGATGAGCTTTGAGGTCCCTTCCAACCCAAACCATTCTATTATTCATTCTATACATTTCTAAATCCTTAAATACTGACTTTAATTGAAGCAGGAAATTAACTTGTCATGTTTAAGCAATTTCCTCATGAAAAAGAACATTCCCTTAATGAAATACATTATATAATAAGTGTCCTCTCTCTCTTGCCTTTGGACAGTCACCCATGTCAAGAACTGAGACCACACTCTCAACAGGTAAGGGCCTGCTTGATCAGCCAGCAAAGGATCCTGTAGGTCTAATTGAGAACTTTCTGACATTCCCATAAAAATATCAAGGATTTGGAGCATTTGGAATCTGCCCTGGAAGGTTAATATCCAGCATTTTGAGGAAGAGTATGGAAAAGCCTTCTCCCAGCTCAAACTCTGTTGCACCATGGCAATGAGATATGCTCAGTTTTCCCCCTGTGCAAACACTGGGTATAGGTTAAACCCTCTATATATTCATATGTTGGGGTTTCTTTCCTTTTTAGTTTGTTCCACTAAAATTTTCCTTCCTTCAGAGACTTCTTGAACAAAAACCATTTAGGCAGCAAAATGACAGACCATAATTAGTCCCAGCTGTTGCCAAAGAAGACACTGCAGTCAATCTGAAGGAGAAAGCAAACTTTTGGACCTTGTCAAAACACAATCATTTCCGGAGCTGAGCTAACAATGCTCTCCTCCAGCTCCACAGCTGAACAAAAGGAAATTAGCTGGCCCAAGTTAGCCAAATACATCTTGCTTTATCCACCAGGACATTTGTTTCAGGTCTAATGAACACAGGCCATGGGGATGTAAACCACCCATCTCAAAGCGCTGGTTTGAATCAGGGAAAGAGTAAATTAGAAGCCAAAACCTTTGTCCTTGTTCCCAGTTCTACCAGGTGATGAAGCCCTTCCATTCTCTCACTTTGGCCTGTGGAATGAGCAGAACAGAGCAACAACAATCCACCCCAAGGGATGTGACAGCACAGACAGCAGATGGTGAGGCCATTCTGCTAAGAAAGGCAACTCCAAAACACACCAGTGGAATTTCTTGCACCCATTTGTAAGTTGGCAGATAAATAGAAAACTACCAAGCCTTCTCAGTGTGACACCTTTACAAAACTGGAGTAGTCTCAGATGCCCTAAAACCCTCTTTATTTGGGACAATCAGCCTTGGACTGGTTCACTAGCAAGTGAATAAACTCTTTAGTTTTTTCATTGAAAGAGAAGTGCCAGATAAATCTCCATTCTCAGCCTAATTCATTCATGCCAGGGGGAGCTGCAATGCAGCTGACAGGATTTTTATAACCTTATCAATGAATCTCCTGTTCATAAACACTTCAGTCTATATCAGGTATTTAATAACCTACCAGAAGCTCCATATTACAAGGAAACCAACAATCCTTCTTCTTCTCATCTTCAAATAATCTGTATTTTACTCCCCCAGAAAGTTTTCTAAAGGTATTTCCCAGCGAGGAAGTGGAAAAGGATTCCTATACTAATACACCAAAGTCATGGGTTACTTTTTCTTATTAGGAAATATTTTCTCCAAAAAAGAAAGTGTGACAAACATTCTTGTATTAAAAAGCTGTTTAAGAGCTGCTACTGCAATTTAAAACTTTTTGTTCTAAATTTGCCAGAGTAATACAAAATATGATGGTGGCACTCACAAAAAATAGTCATTCCTCTTTTTTCTTAAGCACTGTGGATTCTATGAACAATGTAATGTATCACTTGTTATACTTGACCAAGAATAATCACAAATTGTATGTATTCCTGCTTAGACTCGTCATTATACAGCCCTGAATATAAAATGGCAATAAAAATAACCCTTGATCAATTCATTTTCTTCATGAAATCCTCCTGAAATGAAGCTCAGAAGGGATCACGTATCTGGAAAAACAAAATTCAAGTAGCACTTGCTTTTGTTTTCACATTCCCTCCAAAATTAAGTTTTAAATAGGGTGAGAGAGCCACAATTCTTTGGTTTTATCCCAGCTAAAATCCTTTTTAAATGTGATTTGGTGGAAAAATAGACTGAGCCATTCAATCACACGGTACAAACCAGTGCTTGTATTTAAGCACAATTCAGGTAACAAAGTAATAGGGGGAAAAAATAAAGCAAAAAAAATTAATTCAGGCTCATAAATGCATCAAAATCAGAGAGGTTTGTTAAATACTTGGTGCTGTCTCACAGAGGAATTTTTGGGAGCAGGCAGATATCCACCTGCTGAGGATTTCTTTTCATGAGTGGGACTTCAGCTTGTCACGTTGGTGAAACCAAATGCTGAGGATTTTTGACCAAACCCAGTCTGGATGTTGTATTAAACTTCAGTAAAATAGTGCAGTGGGTAAACCAGAGCACAGATCAAACTGTCACATAATTTTAACTCAAATCTTTATCTTCATTTCCTCGCCAGGGTAAGATTAATTAGCAAAACAAGAGTTATTGCAAGGCCTGACATTTTGCAAGCAGCAGCCTGACTGAGCCCTGTGATTGTGACAGCAAAGGGCTCCTCTAATGCCAGAAGGAGCAGAATAAATCCCCCCCTTTTGTAGGACAACAATGGGTAGGACTGGGGGAAACATCCCACTGCTCTAACACTCTCAAGAATCAGGAGCAGGGTCTTTGGGGATACTTGCATATACACCATTCCTGTGGCTTGAATTCCTTCTGCTGTTCCTGCAACTCTTCTATTTAATGTTATTGTGGCTACAAATGCTGAGTTGGAATGTTCTTAATCTCCCCACCTTGCATGTGCCATGAGGAGGTTGGAATTCTGAAGCACAGAATTCCAACCTCTGGAGCCACAGGCTGGGAATTCCCTCTTTTCCCAAATCACAGCCTGGCTTGGAGAATCCAAGAGGATTGGAACCCAAAAGAGTTTGGAACCCAAAGGAATTTGGAATGCAGAATTCCCAAATCAGATCCTGTCTTGAATAATCCATGAGAATTCAGAATGGTTGGAATTCAGAAGCACATTCCAGCTTAACTATCCCCCCTATAGCTGGGCAGGAATCATCCCCCTCAGCTGTGGTTCCTATCAGATTCTGCCCAAATCCTCCCCCAGATTTACCAAACTTGTGGAATCTTTTCTGAAAATCCCGGCTTGGATACCCACCCCCCTTGCTTGTCTACAGATAAAATCATGGATCCCACAGCCCTCCTCAATATGGCACTCAGGGTTCAATTAATTTGGAAACAAAACCCCAAACAACATCCCCAGGGGATTTGGTACCCAGGTACTCACTTATTGTGAATCCACATTAAAATGTGCTCCTTCAAACTTCTTGATTATAATTTCAGAAATTTATGAATTTATGCATGCATAAACTCCTGTAAGCTGAAGTTAGTTTGGGGGGTGGGGTATCTCCTAAAATAAGCAGAAATTATTTGGATCTCTGAGTTGAGCGTGGGCAAAGAATAAACTTTTTTACAACTCCTTAAGCATGTCAATCAACTAGAGGCTATTTTGAAAAGGAATAAACTGTTAATAAGGAATAAAGTGTTCCTCAAACAAAGTGAGTTTTCAGGGTTTTTTTTCCCATTTATATCTTGTTATAATTGACAGGCAAGAAATGCAAAGCAAGGATTTGAGGTGCCACACTTGGTGCAGCCCATAAAGCACTTGTGTATAATTCCTCCTCTATTTCCAAATAAACCCTCCCCAGGGACACTGCAAGGTAGAATTTTACCTTAAAACATGACTTTGTGTGATTCATGGAATCCACAATGTCCTTTATGTTCACAAATAGGGAACTCAGACTTCCAGAGACAGAACCTGCAGTTCCAAACACACTTAAAAGAAATGTACTTATTTTGTGTTTTCCACAGCTAGTTTGCCCTCGTAGATAATATGCACCCATATAAGTGCATACATATTTATACATATTTTATGTTTGAAACATTTATTAAAATATATTTTACATTTATATATATGAATACATATATATATATTAATATATATGCAAATAGAAGTCCTAAGGCAGAAGTCTGGCAACAAAAATATAACAATCCTTTGCTAGAAGCAGCTTCTTATTCATTTGTTCTATGAAAACTCTATTTCACACGGCTATCTCTGCAAAGCACAGTGCTTATAGTTCTTCTGGGACAGGGGATTTGCCTGCAGAAATAAATACACAGCGATATGTGTAATTGCTGAAGCATTTTCAAGGCAAGGGAGAGTGCTGTGAAGATTTTGCTGGTCTGAAAAACCTCACCCCTGTTCCCTTTGTGGGTTGTTTCCTTTCGCTCTGCTGTGTGTTTTCAAAGCTGCACGCACTGCTTTTGGAGAAGAGGGGGAATCCTTCAAGTGTCTGCCTGCAATCAGATTTATTTCCTCCCCATCCCATGACTGCAAAGGATTCCCCCCATGGTTCCCCACCCCAAAGGGTGCCCTGTGATGCCTCCTTGGTGAGCACCCAGCTGTAGGGTCTGTGCATCAGCTGACAGTGGCACTGCAGCAAAGGAGGGAGGGAGGGAGCTGATGGACTCACCAAGGATCCAGCCCAAGGGGTTATCAGCCAGGGACATAACATTGCCAAATTGCAGGAGGATTTTGGACTCTCTAATTCAAGGGAATCCCTGCAGCTGTATCTGAAACTTTATAGTGTTTGCTTCTGATTTCGAATAGCCATTAGTTAATACTTGTTAAAAAAAAAAAAAAAAGAGAAACTGTGTGTAAATACCAAGCATTTGAATTTAAGTGATTTTTAAGAATATTCATGATTTTCATAATGAAACCTAAGAGGGATATCAACATCTCATTTCTTCCAGGAAGCAGGTCTTGTATGTGCTAAAGCAAAGGGTTTTGGGCAATACAGCTTGGAATATCTTCACACTGAACAAATTGCTAGAGATTATTTTAATTTTTGTCATATGGAACTCAATGGACTGTTTTACTGACTTCACGATGAACGAAATCATCTTCCATGTGAAAGAGATTTCCAGATCTCTCTCTACAACACAAGTACACAGTAGACAAAAATCAGTGGCAGTACCTGATGCTGACCACTGCTGCCTGTCTCAGATTCCCAACTCCTCTTCCTTCGTTCCTCTCCATCAGGGCAAGATTCACTGTGGCTTTGGACCAGATGTCAGCAGGGCTGAACAATCTGCATTTCCATAGCTGAGGAGAAACAAATTGTTAAACTACTATAATCTATTTGGTGGCAATAATAGCCACTTTCTCTTGGCAGTTGTACAAACAGGAGAGATACCTGATGTTCGACTTTTGAGTTTTAATTAAAAAGTCCTTCACTTGTTTAGCTTTGATCTATCTTCCCCTCTGCTTTGTCCTTTGCTGTTGTGTGTATCATTCTTCCCCTGTTCTCCTCTTACTTAGTCACTGCAAGTTCTTCAAAACCAAAAGGAATAAATGCCTCAAGTTTGGCTTTAAGAAGCAACCCAAGCCTGCAGAGTTGGTGAATGTTTAACCCACTGTCTTACTTTGGAAACCACATTCCCCAGTGTTTCCATCCTCAGTGTTTCCATCCTCAGTGTTTCCATCCTCAGTTCCAAGCCTGCAGAGTTGTTCTCCTCTGTGTTCTACTCTGAGTAGGTCAGGAAAACAGGAGATACCTGAAGGGCTGCACAAGCCACGAAATGTTTTATCAAAAAATTATTTCTTTATTTGGCCCCTGAGTTCAGCAAAGCTTCCTGGAATGGGGACTGTGCAAAGCTCAGAAACCACTGCTGAAGGAGCTGAATTTAAAGTGGAAACTTAAACAAAACTTTACAGCACTTCCTCAAGCTCAGTGAAGCCTTAAAATCCATGTTAACATTCAGAGACACTTCTCCATTCAGACCTGCTCATTGACCTTGACTTAAAGTTCCATAAAAATATATATTGACTAAAATGAGATAAATTAAGAGTATCAAAAGGATGGAAAGAAGACAGAAAGAGGCAGAATAAAACCAGCTATTCACGCTTTTCTTTTACATTCATTTCCATTTTTTTCCTTGTCTTTTCAAACTTGCATCAGTTTGGATTGCTGTTTCCAGGTTCTAGGTTTATTTTATATTTCTTCAGTTATCACTTCATTAATCACATCATCCTCTTCCACCATGGTGACCACTGAGCCTTTAAGTTTCCCATAATTTCTGCAATATTACATGTGGGTTTGAAGGGCTAAAGTTCTTTCAGGTAACACTAAGAAGAGAGTAAGGATTTTGCTCAAGCCTTGTATTCTTTTTTCCCTAAAAACAGCCAATGAAATATGTCAGTATATATGTACATACATTAGACAAAAGCTTGGGACAATTGAATGAAAAATAATTCTGGTATTTTTAATAGTCCTGCTGTTTCCAGCTGCTGCTAATTTTGCTCATAAAGGTGGATATTACTACTTTTGCACTCACTTCTGGAATCTGGATAAATAATAAATGGTCATGCATATTAATACAGAGGAATTTCTTACTTTGGAGGCGTTTTAATGTTTGGTCTTGCTGAAGACTTTTTTTCTGAGAAAATAACGGGGTAATTGCTAAATGCTATTTTATAATTCAGAATTTATTTAAAGTTTCAGCGCCAGGCCCATCGTGTTAGGAATTGCAAGAACATCCTCTGCTTTTACCTGCTTACAGTCAAAAGTGGACCATGGGAAGTAGGAGAGATGAAAGTGCTGAATTGTGAAAGGATGAAAGGGAAAATCCCTAAAACAAATTTTCTGAGAACCCACTGAGATAAAATTTTGAAAGCATTCATTTGAAACCTCTTCTTTCTGCTTTCGTGTAAAAACTGTTTTGCAAATGACACTATTTCTCCAAAGAGAAATTTCAAGTTTCCATTCACAACTCCCTGTCAGATATTTCAACAATGAAGGATTGGCTACAAAGCAGCACAGATTTACTTTGAAAAATGTAAAAAAAAAAAAAATTAAAAAAAACCTAAATCACTAATGAAATTGAGCAATATATTCTCTTTAAAGTAGAAGAGCAGAAGAAATGGTAAAAAAAAAAATGATATATGGAGATTTCTTGCTGCCTGGACATAAATTTCTAAAGAAAGCAAAGCTCTGTGGAAAAGAAAAAACTAAAAGAGTAACGAAATGTGAAGAATAAAAATCTCAGAGAAACCAATAGAGCTCTTGCAGGGATCAAATATGAGAGAACAAAGAGAGTCACCTAAATTAGGGACAATCCTATTTTAATGTGAAAAGAAATCCATCTTTGGTATGATTTTTTTAAAGAAATCCATATTCTGTGGCATCCTCTAACTGCGTATTTTCTGCACTGCAGTAACTAATGCCCCAAATTTGCCCAGTGAGAAGCACATTGTCCATAACCTTCTGGAATGAACTCAAGGAATAGCTGGAGTGAGACAAGAATCACCGTCCTGGCTGGAGCAGAGCAGAATACTGAAGGCCAAATTAATGCAATTGTGATCAATCTCTCCAGGAAACCCTGTTTGGAGGGGAGGGGAAAAGGCATCTGGAAAAGGCTCTTCTTGAGGCAGCACCTGAGCATCTCAAGGGCAGCAAAACTCACCAGATTCTGTAACTACTCCCTTTTCCTACTGGGAGGGGACACAGCAAGAGGAAACATGAAAAATGGGCAGATAGCAGAGTCATCCTGGGGCTGCTCTGAGTTCTCCCAAAGTCCTGGGAGAAGGCAACCTTTGAGACATGAAATTAATGAAGAAGCAACAAATAAAAAGAGGCAAAAATACCTGTTAAATGGTAGCTGAAGACCAAAAAAGACCATGCAAGCTATGATTATGATTAAATACACTTCTTTAATTCTATTTTTTGTTGCTGAATATGGCTTTGGGAGGAATCCATCCTCATCCCCCAGCTCTGTGTAGCTGCCAGATGTCAAGGAGATGCCCTTTAATCACACTGTTTGATGAATATGTCACATTGATAAGGGATATGAATCAAATGCACCTTATGAATATTCAAGTTCAGTTGCAGAGCTGAGTGTCTCTGGGAATGGGAAGCCTTTAAAGCCTATTTGGGATTAAGCAAATGTGTTTCTTGCCCATTCAACATTCTGGTCTTTGAATTCCACTAGCCAGAAATGAAGGCTCAGAGAAAAACCCTCCTCAAAATGTGTGAATGAAGCTGGCAGAAGTTCAGCTGGTTTTGTGCAGGGATGAAGCACCACCCTGCAGCAACACCTTCGAAGTGAGCCCTGAGTGTGAATGTCCTTCCCTCAGTGTAAATGCAAAGTGTCTTTGAAAAATCACTTTTTAAAGCTAAAGTAGAACACAACATTGAATTAATGGGATCGCAGAAGGGGTCAGGCCCCACTCCCTGCTCAAGCACCTGACACCAAAAATCAGATCCTGCCTGTGTGGGGTCTTCATTTTTCTTTCAATATTCAGTGGATGGTGAAAAGTATACACCTAAATACAATATTATTCTACCTGCTCTGATTATCTTTCACATTCATTGACTCATTTCCATGATGTCATCAGAGCCCGAAGTGAAAAAGTTAGAAGGGATGTTCAGAGGGCAATGAATTATAAGGAAACCTTGATTATTATAATAGGACTTGCCATAATTTTGAAAGGAAAGCTGCCCTTGTCTGAGAATGGTCACAGAACTGTGACATTACTGATTTCTGAAGCAGGAAAATATAGAAGAAAGTTCTTACAACCAGAAGAGTCAATGCCATAAAATTCTTACAACAATATTTTGATAGAGAAGGCGG
Source organism: Campylorhamphus procurvoides (assembly GCA_013396655.1). Taxonomy (NCBI): domain Eukaryota; kingdom Metazoa; phylum Chordata; class Aves; order Passeriformes; family Dendrocolaptidae; genus Campylorhamphus; species Campylorhamphus procurvoides. Next base: position 254,554 of record WBMV01002174.1, on the reverse strand, counting down.
GGGGAAAGATCTTTTCAAACACAAGACAAAGACAAAAAAAAGGCAAACCACAATTAAATAATTGAAATTAAAAATAGTAACTTGTTTAATTACTTCCATATTTGTTAAATTCAGCCCCTGGCTCTGACACATCCCAGGCATAGCTGGGATTTATCATAATATCAAGTTATGCCTTTGATGTTCTTATTTTGGCTTTTCAACCAAAACCTAAAAACCAATATACAGCTCCCTGTCTGACAGCCTGCTTTCCTGTAGAAAGAATACATTTCAAAAGAGGGAAATAGTATTGCTGAAAATTTTAATTTCCTGTTTAGAAAGGTGGAAAGAGCATATATTTATAAACTGCATTCAGCTAGGCTGCTTCTTTGCCTTTCTGTATTTCATAAATGGAGCCCAATTTGTCATTGCAATAATATATAAAAGGCTTAGGTATTTTTTCCCCATTTCTTGTGATTAGTATCCCACTCCTACATAGATTAGACCCATTTTGCACATGTTCCATCATAAAACATTGGTGTGCTGCCACCACACCACAATATTAAAAGAGGGAGCCCAAAATAAGGTGTGTGTGATTAAATCTTCCACCTGGAATCCTTGTTTCTGAGCAAACCATGAAGGTCTTTATTGAATTACTGAGGAATGCAGGAACGTGGCAGGGAGATGATCCAAATGTGACCTGAGTATTCCAGCTGTGAGAACTTTTAACATTTTAACAACGGAATAACTAAGAGACAACATTTTCCTTGGAGCTTGGCAATAAAGAATTCTTTGTAGACAGCACAGTTGGCATTCAGAGATATTGTGACAGACATATTTGTGCTTATTTCTTTAATGTATTGAAATTAAATCTTCAAACTAATTTAATTTGAAGCTTCCTTCTATGAAACTGTGCTGGGTGGTATTTACTATTCAGAGACTTGCTGACCTCTGATCCATGGCAGATGGCAGAGCCCACCAAGGAGATTCTGCAAGACTTCACACATTCTGAGTAGAGATTGCACGAGAAAATATGTCCCCACAGCACCCAGAATAATCTAGGGCCTTAAAAGGCTATGAAACAGTGCAGGGTCTCGATGAAAACTGGTATTTCAAAAGTATTTGGGGCTGCTTATATTGTTTTAAAAGGACAAGACTTGCCTTATATTCCTTTGTTCTGTCTCAAAAGGCTGAAGTTATAGACTGGGATAGAAAAACAAGGCACAGACTATTTTAGTGCCTTTTATTTTTCTCCATGCTCCCCAACTGCAGCAGAATATTTATTGCCAGGCCTTGAAAAAGAGGAGGTTAAAAAGGGTTTTTGTGTTTCCAAGCCTTTTTGTATCAGACAATCCCAGAATGGTTTAGGCTGGAAGGAACGTTAAAGCTCATCCAGTGCCACCCCAGCCATGGGCAGGGACACCTCCCACCAGCCCAGGGTGCTCCAAGCCCCGTCCAACCTGCCCTTGGACACTCCCAGGGATCCAGGGGCAGCCACAGCTTCTCTGGGCACCCTGTGCCAGGGCCTGCCCACCCTCCCAGGGAAGGATTCCTTCCCAATATCCCATCCATCCCTGCCCTCTGGCACTGGGAATCCATTCCCCTTGTCCTGTCCCTCCAGACCCTTCTCAGCAGTCTCTCTCCATCTTTCTTGCAGGTTCTTTCAGGCACTGCAAGGCCACAATTACAAAGATCCTGTATTTAAGAGACACCAGCAAGGAAAATGAGAGTCCCTTTTCCCTACAGATGTGTTGCCACGTCCTTGGCCAACAGGAGGCAGTTCTGCAGTGGTGCCTCCTTTGGCAACAGGACAAGAAACCAGAAAGGAACCACAACCATCTATTTTATGAGCTGAATTCCCATGAATATGTGAAATGCAATAGGAGCCTGTTCTATTGGTGTTTGGAGCACTTTGTACCCCACAAAGGCATCATCCCATCAAAGGAAATTTCCCCTGTTGGCTCTCACTGCTGCTGTTCCTAGAGCAATGTTCTCTTCCCACATCCCTTGGGAATGCTGTATAAATGTCCCAGTCGATTCCCATGGCCCACAGAAGCACCAAATTCCACCCATCCCTTTGTGGAGTTCCAATCTGGGTTCAAGATAACTCTCTCTGGAATCAATAGTCTCTCTTCTTCTGTTTCACAGTTTTCTAAGAAAGGAAGATAAGCACATTTGAAAGGAGAACAGGGGCCTTCTGTGTTCCAGAGGAATGATTATTGGAAGACATTACATATTGGAATAAAGAGCCTTGTTACACTGAGACAAACCACAGGGATTCATCTCCATGTGCTCATTTCAAAGTGCTTAATCAGAAAGGTATTGCCTGCTTTGCACTATAACAAGAGGTAAAAAAAGATTTTTCACTCTCCATTTCAAGATAAATTTAAGCTAGAAAAGTTTGCAGACTGGAAATATTTTATCTGATGTCATAATTAGAAATAGTGATCTTTATTCTTTTTTTACTTCTGCTATTAAAAAAAGTAAAAATGAAATTATTGCAGTAAAAATCAGAAATCTGATTTGGTATCTTCTGGTACTTTGAATTGCTACAAATCCTCAATGAAAACAAAGAGATGAAACTTGAAAACATTCATTTGACTCTATTTTGCAAAGCGTTTACTCTCCCTGAGTAAAGCTCAGCTTGCCACTCTGCACTTGGAGTGTGCTGGTCCAGCTGGGCTGGGATAGGACAACCAGAGCTTCAGCTGGGAAACCACAAACCAGTGACAGTGTCAGAGGTTCCTGGTTTGCTGCCAGCACTTCAATACAAGTCTTGATTTTCAAAGTCACTGATTGCATTCTCCCTGGCATAAAAAATGGGATTATGTCTTGGAAAAAAGCATGTAAATCAAAAAATACAAAGCAGTTGCCCCAACATTAAAGTAATTTGAGATATTGAATATAATTCAGTGACTACACAAATTCCATTTGGATTGTTTAAATTCTGACCACTGAAGAAATCAAGGATAGTTTGTGTTTTATATAAACTTATCCTGATACCTCTTTACACAACCCACTCCTAATATGAAACCAAAACAACCTTTGCAAAGACTTAATCATGGACAACCAGGATTTTCTGCCCTGAGTGTGTTAACTGAGAGAATGTTTCTTCAGTGATATAGAAGAATGAAAAAACCCAAGAGAGGGAAATGTATTTTCTGACTTTAAACAAGTTCTGTGTTAATAGAGGTGGGATAATCATGTACTTGAAGTGAATTGGAGTGTAACATCTCCTTTTCTCTAGTTTTGTACCACAACAGTATCACCATTACTTATCTGAGCTGATGTGCAGCCAGGGGAAATTCAGAGGTGGAGCTACCAGTGGGGCATTTCTCTTACCCACCCCGTGCTGCTGCTTGTCTAAGGCAATAATTATTCCTCCACATACCAGAGCTAAACAGGTGCTGACACTTCTTTTCTCCCCCCTGAGAATAACAACCCTCTCCTGTGTCACCGAGTTATGAGAAAGAAGGAATTACAAATGCCACAATCAGCAGCAATGTAAATATCCTGAATATACAGCAGAGCTCTGAATATGACTGAGGGAATGCAAAGCAGTAACCAATTAGAACTCGCTGGATTCCAGGAATGGAGAGTTCATTGAACTCTCACTGCAGTGGTACCTCTAATTTATAGGAGAAATTTGAAGCTCCTTATGTTTTATGCCAGACAGAGACCTCTTGCCTGTACATTCAGATGCTACAGGAGAAGGTTTTTCCAAGCAGCTCCTTGTATGTTGATAAATAGCAAATTTCAGGAGCTTGGGCATTTGAATGGTGAAAAAACAGAGATTATATGGGAAGATAAAAAAAGTCTAAACCACCAGGAATGTGGTGGTGCTACAAAACTAAGCACTTAGTAGGACTTGGGAGGCAACTAATTCAACTAATGGCCCTAGTCCAGTGACTGTTGAGTTGTTGGTCTTGGGTTTGACTTTCCTTTTTAAGCTTGACTCCTGGTGACACCAATCTTTGTTGGATTTAATCTGTGGTCTTCCCAGAAAAGGCTGGGATTAACTTAGAATTTTCACCACAGCCAATGTTTTCCACACACAGGTCTTGGGTTCTCTCCTGAGAGGAAAGGTGACCACATCCCAAGCAGCTGAGGAGGTCCAAGGGCAGGAAGGGCAGGGTTTGTAGTTTTTTCTCCACTGGTAACAGCAAAACTAAATTTGGTAGTTCTGTATCTGTTTTCTGGGGATGGGTGTGCAAACAACAAAAAATGAAATGACAATTCAGAAGGGTTGACTCCCAAAAGAAAATCTTGTTCTGGCTTTGCCTTAGACCTGCCTCAGCCCCCAAATAACTCATAGAAATGGATGTTCTCCCTTGAGTCACAGATTTCCAGTTGTGCCAGTTTGCTCCTCCTCTAGCAGAGGTTCAGACAATGCAAATGTTCTTCAATACTGAGAGGAACAGCATCCTGGCCATGCTACTTTCACATACATGTGATAAATTACTTATTTTCTACACGCAATATTTAGGAGAGGGAAAAAAGTGTGTAGCTATAAACCACAATTTTTTGTTAGTGTCTAGTGTTAGGGATTAAAAATATTATGGTCACACTAAAAAAACTCCAACTTATATAAATGCACATGGGATTCAGTGGAAAACACCTTTAAGCACTGTTTCCTACAGAGGAAAACCCATGGTTAGCTACTTATTCTTGCTGGTTTGTACCTCTAAACCCCACGGTCCTTTCCAGGGAGGTGATGACTTGCCAGATAAGCACGAGCAGAGGTTGCACTCTCAGGTTCCTATCACACAGCACAGACTTATCCTTAGAGAAATAACACACTTTGTGCTCCTGGTGACTTTGAAGACTCAACCAGTGCTGTTACACTGTCCTAACATTCTGCATTCTGAAGGAACAAAGAGTAAGGGAAGGTCTGAATGTTTTTCAGTAAGGGATTGCTAAACACACAGGGACGATCTGACATTTCACATCTGAGCATTATTATATGTATGATGGAAAAGAGCTGTGACCCAGATTATGAAAAGTGATTAGAAAACTCTACACCAGCCTGAACCAGGAGATGTTCATGACTGCTGTTGTGGGCAGCAGACACCTCATTTCCTTGGGACACAGAGCAGCACAGAGCCTGCTTTCCCCACGACAGCTCCAATTGTTTCCTGTAACTAGGACTGTAAACGCAAACAGCCCTGGCTTGTACTCCACAACTGGTGTGACACACTTGCCCACAGAGTAATGTTCCTAGGAGTTCTCAGCTCCTTATGCTTCTTATCTGACAGAGCTCTGACTCTCAGAGATGGGACTGAGGAAAGGGCACGTGTGACTTGTTATACTGACACGTCCATAGACTTGGGCATCTACCTCCCTGGGCATGGAATCACAGAGTGGGTTGGGTGGGAAGGGACATTAAAGTTCATCTCATCCCACCCCCTGCCATGGGCAGGGACACCTCCCACCAGCCCAGGGTGCTCCAAGCCCCATCCAGCCTGGCCTTGAACACTGCCAGGGATCCAGGGGCAGCCACAGCTTCTCTGGGCACCCTGTGCCAGGGCCTGCCCACCCTCCCAGGGAAGATTCCTTCTTATATCTAACCTACATGTCCCTTCTATCAGTATGAACTCATTTCCCCTTGTCCTGTCTCTCCAAGCCCTTGTCCATTGTCCCTCTCCCCCTTCCTGGCAGCCCCTTCACACACTGGAAGGTGCTGTGAGGTCTCCACACAACCTTCTCCTCTCCAGGCTGAGCAGCCCCAACTCTCCCACCCTGACACAACAGGGGAGCTGCTCCAATCCCCTCATCAATTGTGTGGCCTCCTCTGGTCTCAAACCAACAATTCCATGTCCTTCTTATGTTGCAGCCATCACTTAGAATTGTTAACTAATTCCAGCTCCCAGAAGCTATTTGTAGTACTAGAGACACACTCTATTTTTTCTTTAAAATTACATGGAGTTTATTATCAGAAAAATTTTTCTGACACAAGTGACACTTGTGCAGTTTCAGCTTGAAATACTTTTTTTAAGTTTTAATTTAAAATAAGGACGTTTATCACAAGAGGTTTTATTTTCTCTTTTAGTAAGTTGCTATCAGAGTCTTGAGTAGAAATTCGTCAAAGTACCCATTTCCACATGGAAAATACCTGTGGCCTCTTTCTGTAAGAAGTACAACTTACCCTTTCTCTTCCCTACACTTTTCAAGGCCTAAATCCACTAGATTTCTTTAACCAGTAGGACACTGGACCATGCTTGGACCTTTCAGTAAGTGAAGACAAAATACCTATGGTTCTTTAAAAAAAAAAAAAGAAAAATTTAAAAAGTAGCTGCAACTAAAATATTCCTCAGAAATATAGTATCAGTTTTTCCAGATGTGAGCTCCAGGCAATCATATGCAGGGCAAAATGGGAAAACAGCAATTTCATTACCCACCCACTTCAAAATTACACAAAGTCTGGCTTTTCTGGTCTTCAGAAAAAAATTATATTTACCATAAGAATCACTATGATCATAAAGCATATTTAGCATTCAGACATATTTGTCCTGGTTGCTCTCTAATAACTTCATTTCTTACAGTAAAGCTCCCTAAATATGTTTGTAAATGATGCTCTCTGGCTGGTGTTGTGGTGAACTCTCATCTGAGTTTATGGAGATGCTGGTAAAAATGCAAAGCCATCTTCAATTATTCAGAAAGGTCATTTCAGAATATTTTGTGTGGGTTTCTGTAGAACTGTTCCTAGCTAGTAGAGTTAGATATACATTCAAATGAATAATAAGAACAATTCCTTAATTTTGGTAATATTGCCATTTTTTAGAATAATAACCAAATGCAGAACCTCCTGTTTATTCATAAATTCTATCCATGCACAAGAAGTTGTATATTATTACATATAATGTCCTTTTAAACCACGTTAGTTTAGTTTTGCACTATCATTCTGGAGATATCAAATGGTTACTGTGGCTCTGCTAAACCATTTCCAGCATTGTTTTCACCACCAGCAGCAACACCATGAACAAGACTTGTTCTGTCATGTTGCTGACTAATCCTGCTCAGAGATTTTATAAAGTACTGATAACTGCAATAAAGAACTGCTCCATTTAAACCTCACCATTTCGGTATAACTGATAATGGCTAAATACCCAAGGTAAACAAAGCTTTGCAGAGCTTTGTCTTGGGAAAAAATAAAATAAAATAAAATAAAATAAAATAAAATAAAATAAAATAAAATAAAATAAAATAAAATAAAATAAAATAAAATAAAATAAAGGCAAGTCAATTGAGGAATCGTGTTTTAAAACATCTCTGCTATTTCCAGGCCTGTGTCATGCACATCGTTCCCACTCGGAGCAGCTATTCCTTGTAGATAAAACTGACAAGAATTTCAAAATCAGCCAGATCACATTTTGAAAAGAGTTGCTTCGTCAAACTTTGCCCAAGGGCTCCCCGCTCTGATAAATTCAGATCTGGAGCCCCTGGCTTTCATGTGGCTGCTTATGGGATTAAACCGTGCTACGTGGGAGGACTGAGTTATCCACCTCGTTGCCATCAACTCTCCCGAGCAGCAGATCTGAAAGCTTGGAAATCACAACTCAGGGCTACGAGAGACACAACCAGTGACAGCCCATTTGTGCAGCTAAAGCAGAGGGATGAAAGCTGGTCCACAGACAGGAACACACCAGGGAGGAGCAGCCCCCAGGACCAGCACGGGCTGGGGCTGCTCTACCAGAGAGCAGCTCTGCACAGAAGGACCTGGCGGTCCTGGTAGGGTGACAAGTCAACTCCTGGTCAACACGTGCCCTGACAACGTGTCCTGGCAGCCAGGAGGGCCACTGGGATCTGGGGTAACTGGGGAGGGTGTGGGCAGCAGCTCATGGTCATGGTCATGGTCATGGTCATGGTCATGGAGGTGACCCCAGCCCTTACCTTGGCTGATCCCCCTGTTTTGTGGGGAATGGGCAGGAAAGGACTTGGCAAACTGCAACTTGAAAAGCTGTGCAGAACACTATAATGAAATACAGATGTTTTTATTTATTTAAATGCAGAGTAGTTTCTACAAACTGCATTTCTTTTACTTTCACAGAAAAAAAAAAGAAAAGAAAAAAATTTACAATATTTTCTGAATTTTTTCACATTTTTAACTAGAGATCTCCAAGAATTTTGGTTTCACTAAAATCTCAGAACACAGAATGACAGTTTTCCCCCCCTTCATTTCTCTATTTGGTATGGAATATTTTTTGAGTAGTCCTATATAATGTAAATGTCTAAAAACTTTTTATATAAATACTGTGATCTAGAAAATGATGCCAGCTCTGAAGAGCACTATTTCATCTAAATATTACTTACTCTGTAGCAAAAATTGCTGTTCTGATTTTTAGTGGAATATATCTCACAGTCTTGTATCATTTGGAGAGCAGACAGGTGGTGAGGAAACACTATCATGTTCCCAATTTTAATTAGCACTGGGAGTATGATTTAAAATTGCAAAAACTGAGATCTTAGTACCAAGTTGCTTCGTTAGAAGATAGTTAATAATTCAGAGATCAAGGCTGATAGCAAAAAAAAAGAAAACAACCAAAATTTCATATATTATGTTTCTGTTCAACAGAAAATGATGCATTGGCCTGTTTACTTCCCTCCTGCACTAGAACTGGAAGTGAAATGCAGAGCTCTTGTGTGAGAGGGAGTTTCCAGCTCAGGAGTGGCCAAGGCTCTTTGGTTTAACTTGACATTCATTTTCTCCAGCCGTTCCACTTCATAAGAACTGTAATGGTGGTGTTTCCTACTTGCCTTTTGCTTCTCTTATGGCCCAGCTGTGATTCCTTTGGAAGAGATGCAATATTTTTCCTGGGATGAAAACCAAACCATACACGATAGACACAGTATTTGCCTCATGTCAGGAAGGAGCCAGGAGCTGAGGATGACTCCTCAGCAACAGGGCACAGATGTTTCTTAAGATTTGTAGATTTTTCTATTTGTATAGATTTTTAGTATAGCTGTATAGTTTTTAACACTTTAAAATAGCAGTTAACAGTTACTAAACCCCCTTTCTCATGCCTTGTATCGAATTCTCGAAGTTCCACAAATTTGGTTCAATGTTCTTTTCAAGGAAAAAGATTTTAGAGAGCACCTCTTGTCTGGGACATGTACCTAGAAGGACAAAATAGGATATCATTGTAGTCAAAGCAGAAGGCCCAGAAACCTTGGAGAAGCTCCAGAGAAAGCATGAAGAGGATGATGGTGAAAAGGGAGGGGTCTTGAGACCTCCAACTCAGTCCCAAGGGGTGTGCCAAAGGGCAGACCTGAGGGAGGTTCTGGGGGTGGACAGTTCTCAGGTTGGATGTCCCCATTAGATATGATAATTAATTCGTGCTATAAATTTGTACAGCCCTATGCTTCATGGTGCACTCATGTATTCAGTGTACCTTGAAGAACTTTAATTAAAAACCTGCTCTCTACTTCAATATTGTCTGAAAAGTTCTTTTCTTCAGTTTTAGGCATCAGCAGGGTCTGGGCACAGGGGGCAGAAGTTGATGGTGGGAGCAAGAGCCATTGACTGTCCCAAACAAGACAAGTGGTGAATCAGGTCATGGGGCCACACAGAAAGTCCAGACAGAAGCACAAGGAGTTGAGGTCTGAGACCAGTGACAGCAGGGACAGGACACAGGTCCAAAGTGGACCTGGGGAGACACAGCCTGAGACAGTTCCAGGTACAGGAGGAGTCACAGAGTCATTCTCAGAGCAGATGGTACATCAGATGTACCATAGAAGAGGCCAACCAAGGAGACACCACAAGGGAGAGGACAAGGACATCTGAGATGTACCTCAAAAGAGCTCACACAGACCCCCAGGCCCATGGGGACCCTCTTAAGAGCCCCAGGACCACCATTCATACCCTCAGGGTCCTGAGACTTGAAATCTTTAACACTTTGAAAGAGGCAGAGCTGTGGGAACACCAAACCACGTCCTCTGGAGCACAGGAATGGCAGCTGAAGTGTTTGCTCTCCTGCAGGTCAAGTGTGTAAATCACATTTTGGGAGGCAGCTTGAAATATGCATTTGATTAGAGATATTTCTGTGGATTAATAAACTTTCACTCCAAAAGCACTTAGAAGAATCAGATCCATGTTTATTCATTGTATCCAGCACTCTAACTTACACGATTTGCCCATTTTTAGAGCATGTTTCTTTAATGTCTTCTATGATTGCAATTAGATCAGTACCTAGAGGAAATGTATGCACTTAGCAATTGATTGAACCCACTATTAATAGTGCTTTTTGGATTCTGCACTAGATAGCAAGGAGTCAGATGCAACACAAAATGTTATTATAATTGAGCATTAGTGCAAAGAGTAAGGAAAAATCAAAGAATATTAACAGGACATGGGTGCATTTTCTCACTTGCACTAATATAAGAAATAAGCCTGCAAAACAAGGAATTTTATTCACAATTTTTCTTTATATTTCAACAAAATATATAGGAGTAGGTCCTCTTAGGGAATAAATTGCCATAAATTCTGCATACTTGAAAACGTTGCTGAGTATTTTGAACAATATACCTGAGAAAAAATATTTTGATCATTATAAGTGCTTATTAAAATGTGGTTTAAATATTCTATATATAATGCTATATAAAAAATTACTATTTCGCATGTCTCTGTGTGTGGAATTGAAGCTGCTTTTGCTGTGCAAGAGTTCCTGGAAATTACTGATCCTGCCCTCCCCGACTGGTGTGGAATAACTCCCCACACTGGGGCTTGAGCACTGAACTGCTCTCATAGCAGGACTCCCCACTTGTCATTCCCATGAGGAGCCATGGCCTGCAGACCCATTCCACTCACAGAATCCAACACAGGTCATTCTGCAGGATCATTCACCCCATCTTGACAAGAGCCCTTACGATTTTTGACTATTCCAAAAGAAAGGCTGGCTAACAATTATAGCAGACCCCACAAGAACCAGTATTCCATAGCTCAAGCCTCCTCAGCCCAACCCTGCTCCTACAAACAGCAGGGCAGGACTATCCAATCGATGTCTTGAGAAGCAGCAAAGCCTCAAAGGGTACATGGGACATGGACTATCCAACAGGCAGTTGTTAAAAGTGCGTTTAAGCACAGAAATAATACATCCAGTATCCTGAGTAAAGTATTATGCTTGATGTCTCGGACTAACAGAAAACATTGAAATGCACAAATGCCTCATGTTGCACTGTTTTCAAGCAGCAGATGGGAAACACCTTAAATATATTTAAGTTTCTCCCTATTTCTCTAAGTTTAAAAAGATAATTTTTAAGGCAATGCTGTATGATATGATAGAAGAGAAAAAATTACTATTTCGGCCAGTCTTGCTGGCTTTCTCCACACACCTTTCTCCAAGGCTCAGTGTTCCCTAGCAGAACAGCATTTCTCATTTGACTCTGGAAAATTGAGAGTCAGCTGAAAAAAAATGCTGCGACACTGCAGGAAGAGAAGTTAGACTTCGGATAGTATGAGTACTAGTTAATTACTAGCATTAATTACTAATGCTAGCCCAGGGACTAAGTAGGAAGACAAGGCACTTAGGGCAGACTGGTGTGGCAAACATGCCAAAGGCTGCGGTGACAGTGGAGCCACACACACTGAAGGTCCACCCGTGTCATGTGAACAGATAATCTGCTGCTGTGACCTGAGGGATGACTCCTGCTGCTATGAGAGAAGAAAGTCCATATCTGTGCTCAGTGGTTTGGGTTTGGGATTTCATGAACTGGAAAACCTTGTGAAAGTGAAAAAAGTGATAAAAGTTCATGATTCATGACTCAGTGTCATGATTTAACCCTGGTGGTAACCAAGCACCGCACAGCCACTCCTCCACTGCCCCACATCAGCACAAGGGGGAGAACTGAAACGTAGAAGTGAGAAAACCTCCATCCCTGGGAGTGTCCAAGGCCAGGGTGGACAGGGCTTGGAGCACCCTGGGCTAGTGGAAGGTGCCCCTGCCCATGGCAGGGGGTGGGATGAGATGATCTTTAAGGTCCCTTCCAACCCAAACCATTCTGGGATTCTAAAACTTGTGAGAAGAAATAAATACAGTTTAAAAGGTAAAGCCAAATCCGCACACTCAAGCAAAGCAACACAAGGAAGTCATGGCCGGGCAGGTGTTCAGCTGTGTCCAAGAGTGCAGGACTCCATCACACAGAACTGGGATTTGGGAAGACACATGCCATCATTACAAATAGCCCCCCATTTCCTCCCTCTTCCCCAAGCTTTATATCTTGAATATGACACCATATGGTCTGGAATATCCCTTGGATCAGTTGGGGTCACCTGTCCAGGCTGTGTCCCCTCCCAGCTAACTGTGAGCCCCCAACCTTCTCGCTGGTGGGCTGAGAATCAGGAAAGTCCTGGGCTCTGTGTAAACTCTGCTCAGCAATGACAAAACATCCCTGAAATATCAACCCTGCGCTCCGCACAAATCCAAAACACTGGGAAAAAAGGTGATTCTGCCCCAGCCAAACCCAGCACACTCACACTAAAGTGTTCCCAGCCCTGCTGGGAATGTCACTGGGTATGCCCTTTCAGTGTCTAGGAAAAGCACAGATCCTTAGAATCACAGAAAAACTTATTTAGGCACAACTGAGCAACTCTGCTTTTTCAAATGTAGCAGTTCTGGGGGAATTGCTGCCAAGAGAACCCAGTGTTCACAAATTTTGCTGGGTATTTTGTGTAAGTGATAGACTAAATGTAAGTTGTCTATTATGATAATTATGTAAAGTGGCGATATATTTAACCTTGAGGAAGATACTATATATATAACATATATGTATACATTAAATATATATATATATGAGAGAGAGTGACAGAGTTATAATGGTTAAACTCAGTCTAGCACTGTTGAGCTAAGTGAGAATACAGGAGATACTTTCCCTCTTACCCCTGACTCTGCATTTCATTTGAAACTTCTCTTTGGAAAAATAATCCAAGTAGTAAAAACAGACCCAGAAATTCCTACGTGACTGAAGGAATCGACTCCTTCTTTCCAGTCAAGGTGAAGGAATTGAGTATTATTGCCTTGGAATAGCCATTAGAGCCCATTTTGTGGCAGTGGATTGGGGTATTTATTCAGGTGGACAAAAAGAAGTCAAAAGTTTCCTGGGTCTGTTTTAATTATTCAAATGCTTAATGAAAACGTCCTTATTTTTATTTTTTCTTTCTTATTTAAAGAAAAAAAAGTGGTCTCTCATAAACAGTAAGTAGAAAACTGTTCCCAAAGTGAGGTGGGATCAAGCCCTTCTGATTAAATCAGAGAAGAGCTGTGCTGCTGCTCAGCCCTCAGCTTAATGCAGGCACAAGCTCTTCTGCTCCACAGGTATTTGTGGTTTGTGCAGAATAACAACACCTGAATTAACAGGAAAGGCTGAGAGTGTCTGGCACATAATGTGCATCCAGAATCAGGCTCAGTCTGACCAACAGGGAAAAAACTGGAGGCGTGGAGGGATGAAAATTCTTTTTGAATCTGTGTTTAACCTGAAATTTACAGTTTGTTTGTTTTTTTAAAGATCTGTGACTGTGTTGAGAGATTGGTAATTGGAATTATATTGGAATGATATTAGTTTTCATTCAAAAAACATTGACAATACATCAATTATTCAGAGTGGCTCAAATAGTTTTATGAAAAATAACAAAAAAAAGAAAAACAAACCAACCCAAAAAAACCCAAAAGCTAAACAAACACTTTTAGGGGCTGGGTGTCATTTTTTAATATAACCAGAAACGTTCTACTGAACAGGTTTTTATTCAGTCCGAAAAGTGCAAAGAGTAGAGCACTCAATTCCCTGCTCGAGGCAGATCTTTGTGGCAGGGAGTGCCTCGAGTGCTGTCGTAGCTTGCAAGCTTTCTCATCTTCATCTCTGAACTACAAACTAAAGTCCATGCTGAATAAAAACTTCCATTTTCCAACTTGATTTTGGAAGAGGAGCGAGCGTGAAAAAGCAGCTGAACTAAGAACCTCCCCGCAAACAACTGGAAGTGTCCTGTAGGAATAATTCTCCACTTAATCCAAAGCCACTCACCACTGTTATTGGCCCTGAGTTTTGATCAGAACATCAGTGCAAAGAGGAAGGAAAAATCAAAGAATATTAACAGGACATGGGTGCATTTTCTCACTTGCACTAATATAAGAAATAAGCCTGCAAAACAAGGAATTTTATTCACAATTTTTCTTTATATTTCAACAACAAAATATATAGGAGTTGGTGCTCTTAGGGAATAAATAGCCATAAATTCTGCATGCTTGCAAGCGTTGCTGAGCATTCTGAACAATATACCTGAGAAAAAGCATGTTGACCATTCCAAACGCTCATTAAAATGCCTCGCAGGTCTCGTTCACCCTGAGTGTGAACAGGAACAGAACCTGCCTCCTGGAGCTTGCTTTGTGTATCTGTCAGTCCTCAATAAAGGACTACAAATCCAGGCGGGAAACTAATTAAACTGTCTCAGAAAAATAGGAATAAAACACTAAAACGCCTTTGCTGACATTTCTGGTCGAGTTCCACATTGTGAAGGCCATGCCAGGAGGAGAGCCCAGCGAGGAGCTCCACTCCTTTGCCCACCTTTCTGAGGTCACTCCATCCCCACCGTGTGACGGTCACTCTGCCCTGGGTAACCAACAACTCCAGCTCAATGAATCCCCCAGGATTGCCACGAACGCAGAACAAAGGCAGGAGAAGGAGAGCTGTGCTCCAAGATCTATTTTTGATACCAGCATCCTTTTTGCTTCACTGATCTCTCCCTAAACAGCAGCTGCTGGGCCAGCAGAGCCCTCAGTGAGTGGGCACATGTGTTTGCCTGGGGCCTTCCAAAAAGTCAGCAACTTGTGAAGAGGGGCTGGCACATCAATGTCACCTCTTGCTGTGACGGATCCGAAGATGTGAGGCACGGTGGGACAGAGCCTGCAGTAAGCTGAGATTTGTAAAGGACTTGTGTCAGCATCAACCCCTGTTCAAAGGGTGCCTGAGAGAGGAGAGGGAGGAAAAGAAAACTAAGTTTAAAACAATTTTCCTGTCTCTGAAGTTAAACTTTTGCAGCATTCTCTAAGATGCTGTTTGGTGTGGTTTTTTTCCAATAGAGACCCATGTTGTCACTTCCAGATTCTTGATAGCCTTCCTATCACTTTTGGGGAAAAAAGTATCATAAAAATGGTAGCATATAAATCATTCATAATTGCAGGGGAAACACCCAGACTTTCCTATGTTAGATGCTATCAGTGGTCTATATATAATCACATTAAAGTAAAAGAAATTACGTGGATTGCTTTGACTTCCGTGGAAACTCAGAATTATCTTCATGAATAATCACCTTTTTGAAAATAGTCAAATTACTTTTCATTAACAATCACCATCTATGCCTGCAAATTGTGGAGAAACTGGCAGATAAAAGGGATTAACCCAACATGCTCCTGAATGATCCAAAAAGATCATTTCCCAGCTTCTCCCAAACTTTATGAGTTGGTGGTTGGAGCCCTAAAGAAATAAGTGGAAAATGGACAATCTGAAATTTGTGTACTTTTTGCACTCCTCTGTTTAACAGGTGATTAGAGAACTTCACCATAAACTGCAGAGTTTTGGGGTTGGTTTTTGTTTGTTTGGGGGGATTTGTTTGTTTGTTTAGGACTCTGTTTAGGTTTTGGAGGGTTTTGTGTCTTCTTTTGGGTTTTTTTTGTAGTGGTGGTGTTTTTTTAGTGGTGGTCTTTGTTTTGGAGTTTTTTTAAGATGATTTAAGTTTATTTTTCATAAATAAAGAGATCAGGTGAAAGACAACCATATGAGCACTGGGCTGGCTGCTGGATCAGCTCTTCAGCTTTACTGTGAGAATTCTAAGTTAGTACTAATTATTTTCTTCCAACTCAGCTTACAGTAAAAGTGAAGAACAGTAACTACTCGAATAATCAGAAGATTTGACACTAGTATGGGAATGCCCATAAGAAAAAGGGTCTGTGAACACTGTAGATTCATTTGATAATTTGACATTTATAAATATGAATTAAGTAGAGTTCAAAACTAAAATACTAAATGTTGGAACTGCCCAAACAAGAATGGGTTTGGTACAATTTCCTTAATTATTCCTACACGTCAGAAAGTCTTTCATCAATTTTTTAGTCAGAAATAAATTTGATGTGTGTACTAAACGCCAGAAATTATATGTTCCCAGCACTTTCTGTTTGGACATTTTCTTTCACGGCATTTCTCCAAGAAATCCCCCTCCCTGTCAGGCCAAAGAGTCAGTTCTGAAAATGTGAATATCTGCAGAAGATACAGCCACACAAAGTGCCCTTAACTGGAAGCATCTCCAGTGGAAGCCCTGAACATTTGACAACAGTTTCCTGTTTCACTGAGAAGAGCTGAATGAAAAACATCCGGAGATTAAAACCAGCACGCACAAGTCTGACTTCCTCCTCTTGCATGAATGCAGATTGCTTTGGAACCAGGTGAAAAAGTGGGAGAGGCAAAGTGAGCAATGAGTGATGGGAGAGCCAGCCCAGTGGAGGAAGGAGGAGCCTGGCAGGCTGAGGACTTCCATGTCCCCATCCCCTTCCATGTCCCCATCCCCTTCCATGTCCCCCTCCTCATCCATGTCCCCGTCCCCTTCCATGTCCCCATCCCCTTCCATGTCCCCATCCCTGTCCATGTCCCCATCCCCTTCCATGTCCCCATCCCCTTCCATGTCCCCATCCCTGTCCATGTCCCCATCCCTATCCATGTCCCAACCCCTTCCATGTCCCCATCCCCTTCCATTTCCCCATCGCCATCCATGTCCCCATC
>WBMV01002174.1:6811-234433 GCA_013396655.1 Campylorhamphus procurvoides | reverse complement strand
CTGTCCAGCCTGGCCTTGGACACTGCCAGGGATCCAGGGGCAGCCACAGCTTCTCTGGGCACCCTGTGCCAGGGCCTGCCCACCCTCCCAGGGAAGGATTCCTTCCCAATAATTGATCTAAACCTACTTTGTGCCAATTTGAAGCCATTCCCCTTGTCCTGTCCCTCCATCCCTTGTCAAAGGTCTCTCTCCATCTTTCCTGCAGGTTCCCTTCAGGCATTGCAAGGCCACAGTGAGGTCACCCCAAAGCTTCTCCTCTCCAGGCTGAACAACCCCAGCTCTCCCAGCCTTTCACTAAGATATCTCCATAGAGCAGAAAATGAGTAGAAAAGAAAAGAAGGTGATACAGTTATAAAACCTTTTCCCCATGGCCAGGTTACTCCTCCTCTCAGACACCACTCAATCCTCCTTTCTATGCCCCCATGGTAACTATCAAAGAAAGAAAACAGATCTTGTGTAGCAACACCTGTGTTCACTTCTTCCTCATGGATGTGTTGGAGCTCCAGAAGGACTGGAGGGGTGGGAGAATGATTGTAGAACAAGTAGGAAAATTAAACATTTTTCTTTCAACTTCGTCACCGTTTTACATCAGTTTTCCCATTTGAACTCTGCTAAGTTGTATATAAAATCATAATAACGGAGGCCACAAAAGGTTGGAGGAGCAAACTGCTCAAGGCATAAATGCTAAAAATGAAAGCTTTTTCAAACACATCAGAAGCTTAAAGCCTGCCAGAGTTGGTAAGGCTGACAGATGATCAAGGAATAAAAAGAGAACTCGTGGGAATTAAGGCCACAACAGAACTAAAAGGACTCTTTCCACCAGTGCTTACTGTGGGGAGATTCATGACATCAGGGCCATGCTTTAAAATTATGAGTTCTGGATTTGCCTCAATTTGAAACGTCAATAAAAGAAGTTCCAGGGGGAAAAAATATTATGAAGCCATCAAAAGTTGACAGTAGAAGAAATTATTCACCTAAAAGTTCTAACATAATGAAATATGAAGTGGCTGGACTCCCAGGGTGATGTGTTGTGTGTTGGCTAAGTCTCCTTCAACAACTCAACAGAGAGTGCAAAGTGCAATATCTGCCTCTAAAACTGGCCCAGGGAGGATTTCATGAGCACAGATCAGCAATTCTGACCCCTATATTAAGTAAGTTTGTAGAAACCTGAATAAAGAGTAAAATTTCTATGCAGATTGATAAATCTGATACAGCTGGATAGAGTGAACCCAGCCCTATCAATCCATTTGGCTGAGGGACTCCAAGGGTAGGTACAGAGCAGTGATCCAGAGGATTATTCTTAATTTTTTTTTAAACATGATCCATTCCCAAAGACTCAGCAGAGAACAGGCATGGCAAAGGATAAAGGAGAAGTTTCTCTTCAGGACTATGGCAGCTTAAAAGATGGGTTCTAATGGATAAGGAGAAAGACTTGATACCACAACAGGAAAGGTACCAAGGGAGTCACGGGAGGATTTATGCTAAGATACAGATCATTCAACATATGAGGGCCAGAAGAACAAAAGAATGGGGAGGTTAAAAAGATTTGCTGATTATGCAGAAATAGTCTAGATAATGAAATAAAAGTTATATAAAAAGCTGCCGAATAACTTCACAGTACTAAGGGTAATAAAATAACAAACGAAATTTAATAATGCTGAGTGCAAAGAAATGCCAGTGGATGAGAAGCAGCATCTGGAGATGCATCTGTGCTACTGTTTTCACTCAGGGGACACAACTTCATTTCCCTTTGGATACATTCAAATAACAACAGAACTCTTCTAAAAGGGAGGCAGAGCATTAAAAATTACTGAAAAGGAAAAAAACACGACCATGTCACTACATAAATTAGCCACAATCCAACAAGTTTGATCGCTTAGGCTTAAAATATAAAGTGGAACCAGAAAAGTTATAAAGAGGCTGACGTTCCTGATAAGACCTGTGAGACAGCATCCCTACACGAAATTAAATAGAGAAGCGAGACTAAACCTCTTCAGATGGGAGAACAAATCTCCCAAAGGGTCTGTGATAAATATTTATCACAACATGGGTATTCTTAAAAATCTATTAGAACACAAATGGTTCCAGGAGTAATCACTAAATTCCCAAAGAGCAAAAATTTATAGCATAACAAGATTAAAATCCGAATTATTCACCATCTGGTATGAAGCACAATGGTTTTGAACAGGAAACCAATTCTAGAGGTTTCTAAACATAGACTTTTGGAAATTACAGGCCTATATAAAAATAAAGATTATATTTTATCTGCCCTATGCTGTAAATGCTCTGCTGGCCAGAACTACAAGTCACTGAATGAGACCTTTGATTTGATCTGGTCTTATTGTTATACTCCTCAAATTCAAAAAAAAATAATACCAGCTCTGATGTTTATTCACACATATATATTAAATATATGTGGATATAATTTGTATTAATGGTTTTGTAATTCTCTTCTAGGAGTATCAAACAAATACTAAAATATTAAAAATCTTACTCCTTGTCTTAGTCAGCAAATGTTACCTCTTACCCCTGTCACAAGATTTGCCTGCTCCAGCCTGTTTTCTGGTTTAAAAGTTCTTAAACTCTTGCACTGGAGCAGAGGAAGTAACTTTACAAAAGGGAACTGCAAATCACAACATCACAGTTACCAAAACTTTCTCAGGGTGGTCACCCATTTATTAATGAATGGAAAGTCATTAGTTTCCTCCAACGCCAAAGTGGGAGTTGTTGGAATTACAGGATCTGTGTTTGCAAGGGCACAACCAAAGTGGCTGTTCCACTGTAGATAAGAATCCTCCCTCTGGAATTCCCTGAGGTGCAATAAGTGCCTAACACACCAGGAAAGGCACTGGGGCTTTGCCATTGCTTCCTTTTGGGTCTTTCTTTTCTGTGTGTTTGCAAATATTGTCCTTTTTCATTTATTTATTTATTTCATTTTGTGCCAGGCTGGCTCTATTTGCATGGAAATGTCTGTTTGCTGGTGCCTTTCATAAAAGTTTAATGAAACTTTGCTCCAGGAGCAGTTTTTTGTAAGTATTTATGTTTTGAAAAGCTATTTATTAATTTCTCTATCGAGTTTCTTCCCCCTATAAAGTGTATTTATGCCTCGTCACCTTCAATTGACGTTTCCCTTTGCTAAAGTTCCCCTTTGCTCTATCCAGGCTGTATATTGGGAATTGTAGAAGGTTTTTCCTTCAAATTCCCCTTCTCCTGTGATTGCCCTCTGGGTTTCACTACAATCACTGGGAGCTGAGCCTGAAATCACGCTGCTGAGTGAAACACGGTGCCTTGCCCATGAAAGAATTCCTGATTACACTGCTTTTCCATATTTATTTCTGCATTAGCCAGAAGATGAGGAGCAGAGTGCCAGTCACTGAGCCCCGCTGATTGGCAGGTGAGATCCCTGAACCTCGAGCAGCACCTGTGCCTACCCAGTGTTTACAGCAAATCAAGCCTGCGCTGGGAATTAATTACCCACCCTAAACGCTGGAAAGGCCAAGTGACACTGATTGGGGAATCAAAGCAGGAGCTGAAATGTTGCCTCTCCCTTCTCTGAAGGCTCACGGCATCCTCACCATGGCATTTTCCAGTTTTAGGAAGTGGAAACTGGAGGCAAATCTGCACCTCACGCCTTTGTGGGACAACTGGTTAATACTGTTTGTTTACTGCTCTTCAAAGAATAGGGTTAAATCACTTAAGACATTGATTTTTGGAGCAAATCATATTAAATTATGCCAGCAATTCAATTCTATCTTCCTAAAACTCAATACAAATTGGGTCACTTGCACTGACAGACATCTGAATTCTTTATCCTGGAGGCAACTCATTTAGCTGTGATCGTATCACTCACTGAACACCAGCAGTTCAGAGCACATCCAAATACAGCAGCAAAATCCTGATTTTTCTGGACACTTTAGGAGATGATGGGAACAAAAGCCAGAGTTCAGAGAAGAGACAAGAAAACTGAGGGGTTTGCAGTCAGGGACAAATTCCTTTGCATTAGATGGGTACACAGCAACAAAACCCCAGAAAATATTTGTTGCTTTTGGCCATTCCAGCCTGCTTTGTATCTTCTTAGAAAGCAACAGTACTGCAAGGCAGTGCACAGATACAGGAGTGCACACACCAGCCATCTGATTCTGCAACTACTCCCACATCTAAACCACCCCAGCAAAGAACCATTCAAACCTATTGGATTTCTTGGCATGATAAGAGTGGGAAGATCACAATCTGCTCAGCAGAATTCCCCATCACTGCTGGTGTTCCCATCACATCTGTGAATAAAACACGCTCGTCAAAAGTTCAACACAGTACTGAGTGCTTAAAATAAATAATACCAGTGTTGTATGTGGTATTTTTGAACACAGTTTTAACCACAGAATCATGGAATGGCTTGGGTTGGAAGGGACATTAAAGATCATCTCATCCCACTCCCTGCCATGGGCAGGGACACCTCCCACCAGCCCAGGGTGCTCCAAGCCCCGTCCAACCTGCCCTTGGACACTGCCAGGGATCCAGGGGCAGCCACAGCTTCTCTGGGCACCCTGTGCCAGGGCCTGCCCACCCTCCCAGGAAAGGATTCCTTCCCAATCTCCCATCTATCCCTGACTTCTGGCAGTGGGAATCCATTATTCTTTCTGTTTTAATGTTGTGACAATCCATTTCATGCCATGCCGTCAACATTTTTATAGGCATTTCCATCCTGGCAAAGGTTATCACACAGAAAGTTTGGGAGGGGGCAGAGGAAGGTCTAAATTATCAGAGAAGAACAGAATATAAAAATACCATAATACATGCAGTTCCAATGAAATCTTGACAGCTGCTATTCACAAATATTGCTGACATGATTTATATTATATTAAAATTCAGAATTACTGCATTTTCATCAGTTTCTCATTTCACAGCTGGCATTTCATGCTGTCAGCATCCTGTGATTTACAAGGCTGTATGTAGTGTAAAAATGTTGTTTTAAATGGACAATCTCATAAGCATGTTAACTAATTGATATGCTGGGGCAACTTAGAATGTAAACATACTGTGTGTTCCAAAAGCCAGAGCGCTTCCCAGAAGAAAAAAACTAAACCTAATAGCTCCAGTGTCATTAAACTTTTATGAAAGTCACCAGAAAACAGACATTCCCATGCAAATTTTAAAATAATGCCTTAATTTGTGAAGTTCCTTTTGCCATGTCAAAAATGCAAAGTAAAATACATAAAAATATTATGTTGATACTAGAAGATATAGAAGCTGCTAACCAGACAGACCACAGAGTCTTCATAAAGTATTGTTTTCTAATAATGGTTGCACAGGATTCATGGTGATATTTTCCAAAGTGATATAAAGCCAGCCTGGCACAAAATGCAAATGCTCTATTCCAGCAATGTTATTCTTTATCTAAAACCTGGAGAGATGATGGAAAGGACAAATTTTCAGGGAATTAAGTCAGTATTTCATACATTTCATCATGCTGCTCTATTCCAGTCCCCAGCAGGAATACAGGATACAACATGCATTTCCACAGGTCCTTGTGACATAAGGCACGAAAAATCATCTGCATCAAAGTAACTTGGAAAGCCTGGTAGGTCCACACAATGTACTGGAATTCTTACAGTATAATATCAATCAGAGAAACAAAAGCACTGCTCTTGCCAAAGCTGCGTCTCCCTTTTTACAGAAGCTGCCCCTAAGCAGCCCAAAGCCTGGACTAAACCTCTCTGATTCATACAATGTTATAACAATAACAAGACACATTTGAATTTTATCCTAAAATCTGAGGTATTCCAGAATATTTTGTAACAGAGCGAAGAGAATCAGGAGAAAGAGGTGGCAAATTGATTCCAAGGCTGACTGACCTCTTCAAGCCTTTTGCTTTTTCACTCAGAAGGAAACTGCCCTTGGCTGTGTCTGGGCAATGCTCTGATACGTCACTGCTTTCGTTTTCAGTTTTTCTACAGATTTTTTATTACAGACAGCCATGGAGAGAAGCTCTGATAGCACCACCAGCAGCTCAGCATCCTCCTCTGGTGACCTTCTTAGTCAAGTCCCTTCTCTTCCAACCTATCTCTTCCCCAAATATAGTTTATTCCCATAATCTTTTGGGGTTATTTTTTCCCCTAGGACAATAAAAGTGTGACATTTTTTCTAGTCTGAATTTTTGCCATAGGTTGTCACTTTATTTCTACCCAGCAGTAGTAGAGATATTTTCCTTTTGTACCATCACATCTTCAGGCTTTCCTTGTAGTTCTGCTGGGGGCAGCTTTGCTCGGATACAGCTGGAGTTCAGCAGGCTCACAGTGTCCTCAGTAGGTCATATGAAAATCAGCCAGCCAGAAACCCTTTTGGCTAATCTTTCTGCATAAGTGGATCACAATCCAGTCAGCCTTCACCTTATCTGGAAAGTTTTACAATTTTGAATAATGTTTTCAGAATGGATTTCCCTTAAAATTATGACAAACCCCATCCATCAACAAAAAAAGAAAAAAATGTTTAATGTCTGGCATCAAACAGGACATGATCACACCCAGGATCTGAGCAGTAAATCCAAAATATGATGCTTAAAATAAATCTCTCCTTTGGGGCACACCAGCCACCACTTCCCTAAATGAAAGTGTGTATTAATAAATGTCCTGTGGCCTCACAGGGTTCATTCCAGAGGAGCACAAGTGATCGTGGCACTTGTACAATATTCTTTATCTCACAGAATTTGGCACTTAGATCAGACACTTCTCCATCTTTCAGGTATGCAGAAGTCCATGTATGTTATTGCAGAAGCCTCAGCACTCCTCACATGAGATCTCCTATCACTTCTTCTGTACCTCAAGTAGGAATTAACTGGAATGTGCTCCTGTTAGAGTTGTGATGTAGGCAAGAGCAAAAAGGTTTTGCTCAGCTGTGGTTGGGGCTTTTGTAATGGTCTGAATTCCTTCTGATTATAATTAATTATGAAGTGGGCTGCATCCAAATGAGGGTGGGCAGCAGGGCAAGGGAGGGGATTCAGCCTCTCTGCTTCACTCTGGCCAGACCCCACCTCGGTCACTGTGCACAGTTCTGGTGCCCCCAGCACAAGAAGGACATGGAACTGTTGGAGAAAGTTCAGAGGAGGCCACCAAGTTGCTGAGGGGGCTGGAGCAGCTCTCCCTGTGGAGACAGGATGGGAGAGCTGGAGCTGTTTGACCTGGAGAAGAGAAGGTTGTGTGGAGACCTCACAGCACCTTCCAGTGTGTGAAGGGACTGCAAGGAAGGTGGAGAGGGACTATGGACAAGGGCTTGGAGAGACAGGACAAGGGGGAATGAGTTCATACTGACAGAAGGGACATTTAGGTTAGATATAAGGAAGGAATCCTTCCCTGGGAGGGTGGGCAGGCCCTGGCACAGGGTGCCCAGAGAAGCTGGGGCTGCCCCTGGATCCCTGGCAGTGTCCAAGGGCAGGTTGGACGGGGCTTGGAGCACCCTGGGCTGGTGGGAGGTGTCCCTGTCATGGCAGGGGGTGGGATGGGATGAGCTTTAATGTCCCTTCCCACCCAGGCCATTCTGTGATTCTATGAATTTATCATCTCATAATGTTGTTAGAGATAAATGTTTAAGGGAAGGCAGATCAACAACTACACTTGTTGAAGTCCACCTTCTGTATCAGGTCGCTTTAATGGCACAAACACAATTGTTAGTCAAGATTTTCAAGACATGCCCAAGGTCCAGTCCAGGTTATTGGTTTTGATTAAGTCCTGTGAAATTACTATCTTGGCTGGAATTTACTTAGCAGGTTTAATTCTTATTTCCATAGTTTTTTCATAGGTTGTGTGTTTACATATTTGTATAAACTGGCCTTTCATGCTGCAAATGATAATATTTTATAATCAATAGTGCTCTAGTGTTAAGAAATAGTGTAGGATTTTCATTAAATTGGAGAAAAGTGCAGTTAAAGGAATGCTAACAAGTATTGATGTTTAGATTTTATTTATCAGTGCTGTTAAACTCCTCTCCACTGCACAGAGTTTATTTTTCCACATTAAAAAAATCTTATTTGGTATCTCCTGGGCTGAGTTTTAAACAAGATAAAGCACCCTGTGAATTAATTTGTTTTGAAGAAAAAAGAAAATACAATTTGTGTCTTTTCATTAAATTATCCTTAGCTGTATTGATTTAACCCAAATTAAATTTATTTAGTTGAAAAAAGAAACAAAGCTAAAATCAAACTGTGTATCTTGATCTGTGTTGAATTTGGAGAGTCAATCCTTGTAGTATTTCACCTCCTATTTTATCCATTATTTATCCATTATTATTCATTACATTAATATTACATTCATTTCTTTAATACCATCCTGGCATCCAAATTACATATTTGTGCTGGAAAAGTCACATCTATTCAAATGTTTGCAAGAAGCTGGATTAAACCTGATAAAAGATTAAATACACCTGGGAAGGGGGGAATGTTTCTTGCTTGTAAATACACTGGAAAAAAATAGTTTGCAATGAAAGTAAATTCTCTCTGCTGAAAAAAATGGCAACAAAACCAGCAGCCTGCAAGGAGGGCTCTATCACAGCAAAGTGTTTAGAAAGGGAATATTTAGAATAATCGTATCATAAAGTAGTTTTGGTTGGAAGGGATCACAAAGGTCATCCTCTTCCATCCTGCCATGGACAGGGACACCTCCCACCAGCCCAGGGTGCTCCAAGCCCCGTCCAACCTGGCCATGGGCACTCCCAGGGATGGGGCAGCCACAGCTTCTTCCCAATATCCCATATTTCGTCCCAATCTCCCATCTAACCCTGCCCTCTGTCAGTTTGAAGCCATTCCCCTTGTCCTGCCACTCCATGCCCTGCTCTGGTTTTTTTGGAAGCCCCTTTTAGGTACTGGCAGGAGCTATAAGGACTCCCTGGAGCCTTCTCAAGGCTGAACACCCCCAGCTCTCTCAGCCAGTCCTCACAGCGGGGGTGCTCCAGCCCTCTGAGCATCTTTGGGACTCTTTATCACTGCAATGAAACTGGGTTTAATGTTTAGAATCATAGAACCATAACACTGTTTAGGTCAGAAAAAACCTTTTAGATTATTGAGTGCAATCCCTGGCCCAACCACTAACCCATGTCCCCAAGTCCACATCTCCATGTCTTTAAATCCCTTTAAATGGGGATTCCATCACTGCCCTGGGCAGGCTGTTCCAGTGTTTGACAGCCCTTTCTGTGAAGACATTTTTCCTAATAGTTTCCTAATATCCATCCTAAACCATCCCTACTGCAACTTGAGGCTGTTTCCTCTCATCCTGTCTCTTGTTACTTGGGAGAAGAGACAAAAATATGGATCTCTTCCCAAATTTACACCTCATCCTTGTGCAGGGCCCAAGCACAGATCTACAAAATACACAACAGAAGGAAGGCTGAAAGGGACCACAAATATCACCACTGTAGGCAAGGTTCTCCTCTCAAAATTAGCAACCTGAGCCCCTGCTGACGGTGACAACTCTTCCCTATTTGTGGGAAGACACATTCAGACATTTATACCTCACATATATATTTAAGTTCCATGTCTGAATTGCTACTGATCGCAACGGGGGAAGAGGTGATAAAATATGGAGATAGGAAAGCAGTGACAGCTAGTTCATTTACAGTGGAAAATAAGCTGTGTACATTCTGAAATGTGACACGGAGCATCAAGGTGTCTTGAGGCTATTTGGAACCAATTTATCTTATTAACAGCACAATAATATTTGCCTGAAAACATCACACTGTCATCAGAGCTAATGCATATTTCTGACCACAAAATAATGATACTGTAGATAATGAAAACATATAGTTCACTTAATACAATACCTGCTCTCTAATTGCATACCATTTCTGTTTCAATGTCTTTAACAATTATACACGTAAAATGTGTAATTTTATTTTTGGTAAGTAGCAGTCACAGTATAATTGGAACAATTAAGGATGACAGTTATCTGTCGTGATACTTTTGCTGTGGTTACCAAGACTACCCCCAAAAGAAATAGTTCTCTGTAGTATGAAATGTATTCATCAGCTCTTAAAGCCCAGCAACACCAACAGAGCAGGGGACATTTGTACTGGTGAGGCCACACTCGAGTGCTGCTTTCAGTTCTGGATCCCACAATTCAGGAGTGACATTGGGGGGCTGGAGGGTGTGCAGGGAAGGGATCGGAGCTGGGAAGGGGCTGGAGCAGCAGGAGGGGCTGAGGGAGCTGGGGGGGCTCAGCCTGGAGAAAAGGAGGCTCAGAGGGGACCTTCTGGCTCTGCAAGTCCCTGCCAGGAGGGGGGAGCCAGGGGGGAATTGGGCTCTGCTCCCAGGGAACAGGGACAGGAGCAGAGGGAACGGGCTCAGGTGGGACAGGGCAGGGCAGGGGGGACAGCAGGAGGAGTTTCTTCACTGAAAGGGTGTGGTGGGTCACCACAAAACATTGTTAGATATTGGAATGAATTATTCCAATCACAGAATCATTAAGGCTGGAAAAGCCCTCCCAGCCCACAGAGCCCACCCTGTGCCCGATGCCCACCTTGTCACTGAGTGCCACCCCAGTCCTGCCTTGGGCACCTCCAGGGCTGGGCACTCCAACCCTCCCTGGGCAGCCCCTGCCAAGGCCTGACCACCCTTTCCAGGCACAAATTCCTCCTGCTGTCCCCCCTGGCCCTGCCCTGTCCCACCTGAGCCCGTTCCCTCTGCTCCTGTCCCTGTTCCCTGGGAGCAGAGCCCAATTCCCACCTGGCTCCCCCCTCCTGGCAGGGGTTGGGGTTTCCTTCTCTGGAGGAGAACCCTCTTCTCCAAACTGAGGGGAGATGCCACCACCAGGTGCACAAGCCAGTGGCCTCCTCTTGGCTAAGGAAGCCCCTCAAAGGCCAGACCCTCACCTTGTGCCCATGGGATTCACTTAGGTCATCAAGGAAAATTTACACACCTGCTTTTCATTCTTATGTCCGAAATTATATCACATTTAACATCATCCCGGTAATTAGCGGGGCTTGTATGTTTTCTAAAATAAACAGAAGTCTTTCCCTAAGCTTAATTGTTGCAATCAACAGAATATGTTCTCTTCTAAAAGAAAAGAATAAGAATGGTGGAGGACATCATGCAAATAAGATCAAAGCTACAGATTGAGAAAGTAATTTCCAAATTTTACCACATTTTTTCCCCCAGATTTACAGTCATGCACTTAGGAAATTTAGTCCAGACTGTCTGGGCACATAGATATTTCTGTTGAATACATAAATATCAGAGTAGAATGAATAAAGTATTTTCCATGAATAGTCATTTGAATTTTAATAGAAATTTTATTTCAATCACAATTTTTTTTCATTACTGAGTGGCTGAACATGTCTAGGAAAAAGTAGTTTCAAAAAGTGAGACTGTAAACTTGCTATTCCACTACATTTTATATCTTTAACAATTCCAAAGTATTATTGTCTACATTTTTATAAATTAATTTAGAACCAGTACTATCCTAACTATCCAGAAGGAGAAACAATAAATTTCTTTCACTGCAGCATAACCATAAATTATTGTTTTTCTGAGTAGCCCAATCGTTTCCTCCTCTGCACAACCCCACTGAATCTGGGATGGTCTAATACTGTAAATGTGTATTATAATACTATTAATAATATAATAGTAGTATTTAATATTAACAGTATTAGTATAATGGTGTCTTAATTATTATCTTAATTAAGAAAAGAATACCTTGATAATATTAATGATTATATCTTATTTAACATAAGATTAAAGATATGAATACAAATCCCTTTAACACTGTGTAGGGAATTACTCTTTACAGTAGTGCACTGCATTGCATAAATACAGTAGATATCATTATCTAATGAAAGTTTCCATGCTGTGGGTTTAAATATAATTAAGGACCAAGACTTATTCTAAGGATAATTATTTCAGGATTAAAGTCATATAAAGTTCTTTTTTTTTTAAGGACTTTCCCTTTCTACACAAAATTTGAGGCAACACACATTTGTCTGAGATTTTAAAAACAGGTTTAAATAGATTTGGGAAACCTTCAGTGTGTGGAACATCAGTTAAGAATATATATATATATATAGATCAAGTATTTCTACGTATGTGATAAATCTGACACAGCCCTGAGCTCACTGGACTAACTGGGCATGTGCAGTGTTAATATTCATATGGAACAGAGTGCTGAAGGCACGAAATGGGGGAAAAAGACTTCAGGATTTAAAGCCTGGAATGATAAAGGTAAAATCTTTGCCCCAGGAAAACCAGAATTCCCTAAGTTTACCCCCACAACAGTTTATCCTCAGGTTGAAGGTGGGCTGCCCAGCCTGCATCTTCTACACAAGCACCTGAGTCCAGGGAGAACATGAATAAATCTTTGAGGAAATACACAGTAGTAGGAAAATGAGCAGGTTTTGGACATGGAAGTCTTCCTTTATATCCAACACTAAGATGGTTTATGTACCTACATGACCCCACAAATCACCTTCAGGGTCCTTGATGGTCAATCTGTGAATCTCTAATACAGCCACACTGACAAAGAAACCTCCTAAAGCTTGTCAGGGGAATGTTTTTATATTAATTAGATGGAATCATCACATTTCTATAGCACCGCTTTGGAAAAGTGCTTATTATGGTGAAAGAGGTAATGTCAGATCAATTCTATTAAATTTTCTGGACAAGAATTTTCTGTGGTTTATGGTCTTGTTTCATATTAGAAAGGCATGTTGACTGATATCCACCAAGAATTAACAGATGTGCCACAGCCACCCCCCTGTTGTTTCTCCCTGAGACACGTGAACTTCAACAACAACAAAAAAGACATAAAATAGAACATTACAGGAAGAAAACATCTCTTTTTTATGATAAAACTGACATATACAGTATTTGTTATTTCTGCATTGTCTTCATCAGTCTGAGCTTGTCACATATATTTTAATACATGATTTATGGTTATAAATTCATTTTCCATTCTCATTTATAATATGGTGTCACATTTTATCACAAGTGCATTTAATCATCTCCTGTCTGCATACTAATGGTTACAAATATGATACCTGTGTAGACCCAGCAACAGTGGCTGAACTGTCTCCGACTGCCACGCTTGGATGCTTTGAAAAGTGCTGATAAATAGAGAAGTTCAGACATTTTTATGTGTCTCTCCCATTTCATTAGCCAAGATAAAATTCCCCTGCTTCACTAAGGACCTGATTCTTTTCCCACTTGAAGATTTTTTGCATGCACTTATCTGTCCTCAGTGCATAAAATTAAACGTGCATAAACATTTTAAGAATTGATACCAGAAAGGCAAAGATAAAAAAGTCTATTGATTATAAAGGAGAAGCGGAGTCGGGACAAAGAAAAGCAATATCTATCGGCATTTCGACTAATTAAAAAAAGAAAAACAAACAAAGTCAGTGGTTTGGTTAAAATGTGTTGGCCAAATTCTGCTATGCAGGGAATGTGAGCACAGGCTTAAATTTAGGACATTTTCAAGGTACAGATGAATATCCAGATATTACCATTTAAGTGCAGCATGTCACTACAGCCTTTTAGTTCTTTTTCTGAGGAAAGCAATCCTCACTACTGTTTGTTCCATGTCTTCAACTTAGACCTTTTGCAAATATGCATTTGAGAAGTCTCAACGTAAACACTTCAATTCCAGTATTTTATTAGAAAGGGAGTTGCAGTCACATCAACAGTTTTTATAGAGAGAATTGAGAACCGGGGAAGGGAACACTGATTAAAATTATGTTTGAACTTACCTGGCTTGCAGTACTGCAGTAGGGAACCACAGAATGGGCTGGAAGGGACCTCAAAGCCCATGAAGTGCCACCCCCTGCCATGGGCAGGGACACCTCCCACCAGCCCAGGGTGCTCCAAGCCCCGTCCAACCTGGCCTTGGACACTGCCAGGGATCCAGGGGCAGCCACAGCTTCTCTGGGCACCCTGTGCCAGGGCCTGCCCACCCTCACAGGGAAGGATTCCTTCCCAATATCCCATCCATCCCTGCCCTCTGGCAGTGGGAATCCATTGCCCTTGTCCTGTCCCTCCATCCCTTGTCAATGGTCTCTCTCCATCTCTCTTGCAGGTTCCCTTCAGGCACTCAAGGCCACAGTGAGGTCACCCCAAAGCTTCTCCTCTCCAGGCTGGACAATCCCAATTCTCTCAGCTTTTCCTTATATTTGAGGTGCTTCATCCTCTGATCGATCCCCTCATCATTCTGCTGCCAATTTTTTTGAGTTTATCACAAAAATACTGGAGTGGATTCTGAATAAAATTAAGCAATTTACACAGACACACACACACAAAAGCTTTGAATTTCTACCTTAATGTCTACATGAATATAATTTAGGATAACTTATTTGAAGCTGTCAACGCCAAAAGTCCTGGTTGTCTTATCTTTACAGGCAGAGAAATTGAGCCTACAAGAACCAGGCTTGGGAGTATTTTTAGTTGTTCTTCTAATTGACTGTTTGGCACTTTCTGTGCATTCTGTCCCGAGCAAAGTAATTTGCCACACTCTAAACCAGACAAGCGTGTGCAGCTGACAAGCCAGAACCCTTGTGCTGTCACTTACGTGCGATGGATGGAGCTTCCTGCAAAATAACTGAAAAATAAAGGTTTCTGAGTATGGAGAGAGACGAATATAGTTCTCATTTGTCAGAAACTGCTAGGTTATGCATTTTATTGTACCCTCTAAAACAGAATCCTTTCAATACACCTTAAAAATCCAAATGCAGGAATGTGCATGTCAATGTAAATAATGCAAAATAATTAAAAGGCACCTTTTTATCATTGTTTTTGGAAGCCTTTTACACTCTCTGAAAGTGTAAGAGGTCATTCATGGGACACTGTTCTTGAAGAAAAATTGAACTTTTAATTATGCATGACTCCCAATGTGCTGCTCATATCAGCTTGTCTTTCTTTCTATTACTTCTTTGGGATTCCTCAATGTCAGTGATGTAAAGATATTTGTATTCAGCACAAAGGGCATAAGGACTAATCTCAGTTTTTACCATATCTGAGTTTGTTCGTGTTTGCATAATGAAGGAGGCTGTGCATGATCAATCATGTATCACAGCTATTATCTACTCTAAAGACAGAGGAAAGAGGACTGACACTTTCAGCAAAGGTTGGTTGATATTCGTTAACAAGTTCTGGCTTTTAAAGATCATCTACAGCACCATTTAAGAAACATATATTGCACTTTTGGGCCAAGAGAGGATCACCCACTCTTCACTCTTTTCTCTGTCGTGCCTTTTGCATACTGCATTATTGCACTGTAGAGCATCCTCAGGGAGAAAACACACCTCGCCCTTGATAAAAGCAGTTTTATGATGTCTCCTTATCCTTAATCTAGCTACACTATTTCATAAGTGTCTTATGGAAAATTTTGATATCTTCTCGAGGAAAAAATGCATTTGTGATGAAAGAGATCTTTCAAATGAAAAAGAATTGAATTCAGAGTTGGACAATCCCTGAGCAGCATCCTCGTTTGTTTTCACCTATCTGATCTCTCCGATCTCCTCAAAGCTTGGTCCATTCTGCAATCCTGAAGCCTAAACATAATGTGCCATTGCTCCCACACTGCAATGGATCAAGTGGTTCACTTTAAATTCCCCCTAATTTGTCTGTGTCTGGAGGAGTGAAACAGATTGCCCAGAGAAGCTGTGGCTGCCCCTGGATCCCTGGCAGTGTCCAAGGCCAGGTTGGACGGGGCTTGGAGCACCCTGGGCTGGTGGGAGGTGTCCCTGCCCATGGCAGGGGGTGGAAGGGGTTGATCTTTAGGGTCCCTTCCAGCCTAAATCGTCCATTAATACTGAGGTGTGAGTTTGTGCTTAAACTGCATAGCTGGAGGGACCATGGAAATTATTCTTTGTGTTACAGCATGTCAGTTTGTAAACAACCCAAGACTGTAAATATCAATCCTTTCCGAGCATTTCCCTTCAGCTGGACATTCAGTGGCACACCCTGATGCACTCCAGCATGCCTGTTACCTGGAGGGCAGAGGAGGAGACAACAGGACAGGGATATTAAACACACAACTCACCCCTGCTTTATGTCTGGCCATCATCCATTCTCGGAAGGATCAATACTTTGAGATTCACACCCCTGTGACAGACCAGCACTGAAGTCAATCCTAGCCAGGCAGGATCCTCCAGCATTGGTTATTTATTGGTTATTATTCTTCCCATTTGCTTATTAGGGAAGATCACAGAAGTGCTTCCTCTCATTACATTCTATACACATCCTCAAGGGAAATGAGTTGAGATAATCACACCTGGATGTGAAGTCTCATGATCAGCCCTGTTTGTTTAGAGCCAGAGACTGGTCTGTGTTCCAAGGGCAGTGGAGAAAGGACAGTGGCCTTTGCCGTCCCCTCTGCTTCAGAAAGGACAGTCCAAGGAGAGCTGAAACACCAGGGCAGGGGATACCAGAATATTAACTGTAATACTGATATAAAGTCATACATTTTTAAATACTGTTCTTTAATTATTACTGTAGGTTCAAAGCAATGGCTTTCAAGGACAAAGCAATGACTTAAGCTGTGAAATCCTGGAAATGGAGCAGGGTACATATACCATTTGTTTGTCAAACCTCCTGAATAACCAATTACAGGAAATGCAATTTCAAATTGGACTTGACTAAGAAGTATGCTTGAGCCACAGAAATTTCTGGAAGTTCAGCCCAAAACTAAAGCATACAGAATTTAAACAACCTTATTAATTTATAGGGGGGAATAAAACTGGGTTGTGGGTTTTTTTCTTTTGGAAAATGATAAACACTTTGGGTTTAGAGTACAAATCCTAAAAAAATAAGAGTTCTGAAAGAAAATCTAGACTATTCTCTGTCCTGTGGAAAGACCAACTTTATTGCAACTATTTCTAAGGTAAGTATGGTTAATTCATTCCTAGGAGGGATGGCATTCTTTAACAGTTCATGACAATTTCTCCAGTCAAACTGACCTTGAAGAGTTTTTTCCTAATATCCTGCTTAACTTTCCACATAATCACCCTCAATGAATCTTCCCAGTTAGATAGTGAACCACTGAAAAATACTTCCTGGATATGATTCTCTAAGACACTCCATAACAATCTCTTCTAGAGTTTATTTTTAGCTTACTAATGAGAATATCCTGCTATTAGATGTGTTACACACTTTATAAAAAATAAAAAAGGAAGACATATACAATATCTAATACCTCCCAGATATCAATAAAACCCCTGGCATGACAAGAGGAAATGGTGGTGTTGACGTGATTCTTTTCATGAGTCTGTTCTAGCAGTGTTCTCACTACTTCTTTGTGTTCATAAAGAGTTTGTTTCATTTTTGTTCCAATTCATCAGCCAGGCCTCTCATTTTCTCCTCTTCCTTAAAATAGCCAAATATGCTTCCCCTTTTCACTAGTTTGGCCCTTTAGCCGTCTCTGTTTCAAGGACACCCACTGATGACTCAAGGAGCTTCAATCAATTCTCTCCAGCACTTCCAGTGAATTTCCTCCCGATGAGCTGATGTGTAAGCATCTCATTTACAAAGAAGGCTCTGCTCTGATCTTTCCCTCTGCTATCACCAGTTCTTTTTCTTTGACACTAATGTTAGTTCCTTTAAAATTATCACAGCACAGCTTTATAGTTAAGACTGATGCAGAAGAGATATTAACATTCTGACCTTCTAAAAACATCAGCTATCATTTATTTTCCCTCTCTTCTGAGATCAGCTCCTTTTTCTCTTACTAATAATGTCCTTACAGAATCCTGCCTTTTATTCTTTATGTGCCTTGTGAGCTGTACCACATCTTTTGATGTTTTGCTTATATTTCTGTGCTACTTTTTTTATATTTACACTTTCAATACTTTGACTCCTTTTCTATAGTTTCTTTTTCATGATGGAATCATTGAAGGATTCATTATTTAGCCAGCTTGGTGTGTCACTAATCTTCCTATGCCTTCTTTTTTTAGGATGGCTTTTGCTAGTCTTAATATTTCTTCCTTAAGTAACTGCCAGCTCTTCCAGAATCCCTTTTCCCCTTAGACATCAGATTTTTACCTAGTGATCTTCTGAGCTTGCTGAAACTTCAGTTCTACTTTATTTATTCACTATTCTTCTCTTTCTTTTCAAAGACTCATGTATTAAACAACTTATTTCTCATTCAGGTCTGGTCCACGGAGTCTGCTAATTCCTTTGATAACACAGCCAATCAAGGCAATAAATGAAATCCAAACAAATGTTGCATCTCACAATACTTTGTGATTGTCTTCTGTTAGAATTTTACATCTTTGTGCAGTCTGCAGGATGTTTTTGGTCATTCATAGCAGGATAATGTGTCTAATCAATAAGTATAGTCCCAGAGCATCTCATTTATAAGAACTACAATGGTGAATGTGCTTTACCCATGGAAACCCCCCAAAGCAAAAGTTTTTAAGATTGATGAGGCTGGCATGAACTACAAGATCAAAAGCATCAGCTCTTCTCATTTCATATTTCTCATGGAAAGACTTGCAAAGGACAGAATCTCCCCTAAACTCTTCCCAGTGAGACACGTGCACCCTGCCAGAACTGACAAATTCCTGTGTGTAATTATTTGATGTTCCAGCTTATTATATCAGATTCTCTAAATCATAGGCACTCCTGGCATTTGGTTACCAGCACAACCCTGTTGATTCAGTCAGGAACAGCACGAGAGAAGAGCAGCTAAATCCACTGGTATCAGGTATTTTCTATCTAGAATGAGTGAACAATGGGCAAAGCAATTAAAATATGCAATGCTACAGTCTATGAAGATGGTAAGCAGTTATTTAAAACTATCACTGTCAAAGCTACCAAAATAATAATAGTTAACTGATCTTTCTGTAAAATTAAGTTGTTGTGTAGTAAAGTGACAGGACTCACAACTGATACATTTTTAATAAGAGCTGTAAATGTAGCACAAAAACTCTCTAGTGCCTTCTCAGCTGAACTGTGATTTCAGTGCCACACGTGCCACTGGCTGGGCTAAATGTTAATAGGAGAGCCTTGGCTGCATTTCCTTCTGTGTTAAGGAACTCCAACATTCAAACTCAATTAGTGGTGCCACTAATATGCTCTCATTTGCTCTCACCAGCATGCCCCTCTCAGCACACTAAATGACACTGTCACGAGGAAATGCTCTACATATTGACGAAGTTCAAGGGGTGGAATTCCTTCAAAGAGGAGAATTTAGGGAGGAGTTTTAACAGTACCCTTTTGTTAGCTAAAGAAAATGGTAATGATGGTAGAAATTAAGTATGAAATCAAAAATATTCCCATGGATTTCATGTGACATGTATTCTGTTCACAATATCACCTGATTATCTTTTTTTTTTTTCTGCTCTATGCAGCTTTAATTTTTCTCCCCTTTTTTTGAGAACATTTCAGCATACTTTGGATCAGGCCAATAATTATTAAGAAAATAATCCCCAGAAGAAATTCATTGCTGTTTTAATAAACTATCATTTAAGAAACTCAATCAGTCAAATTTCCATCCCAAATGCTGGGTAATTACAGTACTTCTCTCAGAATAGACTGCTAAGTATGTACAGTGTACTAAACGACTAATAACCAGCTCTGAGAATGAGAGCAGTCATTTCAGCATTATCAATAATCAGCCACCTCTCAGCAAAGGAAGAAAGCGCCTGCTAGCAACAGGATAATCTTGGAGAAGACCCAGAAATGCTGGGGAGGAGTCACCACAAGCCCCTCTTTCTGCACTGGTACCATCCACCTGGGGTACTGGAAGGAGGGTCAGCATAACCCCAGGGAGGAGAGGTTTGCAACACATCAGTGTCAGCTGGGGAATTATTGAAAACTAGACTCTGGATTAAAATTAAAATATTAATATCATTGCAACTAGACTAATACCAACTATCAGAGTGCTAATTCTTGAATTAGACTGTGACTAACTTCTTGTCTCTGCACAGCCTTAGCCCCCAGCAGCTGCCCCCAGCCCTTCAGTCCATCAGAGCTCACTTAGAGCCTCCTGAAGGCCCCCACAACTGAGGCTGCTCTGCAGGGATCCTGGAGGTGCTCTGGGGCCACTGCACAGGAAGAGCCTTGGAGAAGCTCTGCTGGAACTTGAGGTTTGGGGGCACAGACAGCTGGGCACCACCAGGGCTTGCTCTGTGCAACCTGTGCAACCTGAACTTTCAGGGTTTGTATCATGCTGATGTTTGAAAAATAATGTTTAGCATTGCCTTACAGGGACAGGGAGGTGAGGAGAGCAAAGGTTTTGGAAGTCACAGGTTAAGGCCTGAATAGCCCAAAGGGCAGGAGTATAGAACTACAGCAGGTGCAAAGGCAGGAGGGGCTTTGACTGAATCTGAGAGCTGATTCTCCACAAAGGCATTAGAGTTATAAAATTAATGAGTTTCAAAGAATGTTCTCAGTTGTAGGGACCCACAGGGATCATCAAATTGTTAAAACTCTTTTATTTTACTTCAATATCTGGAAGGTACGTAGCAAAACAGGTAACAAAACCCTGTATTACGTTATGTGTAAAGCCTCGAAGTTTAACACCAAGAATTAAATCACTTTGATGCCTTTAAAAAGGATTTCCTATATAATGCTCTCCAAGCCAGGGAAATCAAACCTTTCCAGGCTGCATTTGGTCTCTGTTTCACTAATCTGAAAATGACACTTAGACTGAGCTGGCTGTTGAATCAGGTAAAATGAAACTGGCTTAAAATGCAAAGGCTATCAAAATGTCAAGTGTTGTGAGAGAGAACAGGCTCTGGATATCTCAAGTGGGGAGACAAAATGAAGAATTTATGCAGGGAAGTTTAATTACATCTCTGAACTTTTAAGGACTTGTTTCCTCAGAGCTGATATTCCCCAGCAAAAGCTCTTGCAGATGTGTGCACATGTATACATCTTTAAAAATAATGGTTATTTTCTTAGGCTTTTTGTGGTTACAGTTCATCAAAGCAGACAGCAGGAAAAAAATGGCTATCAAAAGAAGAAATGAAACAAGATAATAGCCTACATTTTTAAAAGGGAAAAAAAAGGATAGACCGTGTCCTCAGGTCTATAAACTACTACTGAATTTGGCTTCCACCAAAGTAGGCCAATTAACACAGCTGAGAATCTATATCAGAGATTAGAGAGAAAATACATCACCCAGCACAGTGGAATTTTGTCTTATTCTGCTGCAACAATTACTGGTAAATAGATAATTACCTTGTTTAAAAACCTTTCCTGTAATGGGTACTAAAATTGCCTTCAGCTTGAGAAGCAAAAGCAACTAATAATTACTGCAAAGCAACCAGCTCCAACACCTGGAACCTGCATTAAAGGGAAAGGAGCACGTGGCACCAGCATGGATGTGTCAGTGTGTCAGAGTCAGGCACTGCTAATGCTGCCAACGAAAAGAGTTCAAAACACATGGGGCAAAGAAAGGAAATGTCACTTATTTTTGTTGCATTAAAAAAATGACATCTTCAGCAAACTCATCTTTAAAAAAGTGGCTTCTCATTCAAACTCTCTTAAGTTAAAAAAAAATGATGCACAAATTTGGAGGCCATCCAGGTTTCTCAACAAAATCCATAGTTTCCATTTCCCAGCATGGGATTCAGATATCACAACCTTGCTTTACAACGTCCATTTCTGTAGTGAGTTGGTGTCTTAAAGTGGTAAAAGTTCTTTGACATCAGTATAAATTAAAAGAGGACTTGCCCCCCAGCTTGAAGTAGATTTGTTATAAACTGGCTGGGATGCTGAAATCCACTAGCAATGCAATTAGGTGTGACTGCAAGGTACAAGAGGGGAGATTCTTTGGAAAATAAACAGCTTTTATTCTTCTCGTGCAGAGAGACACCTGCCCTCAGTGGCACATACCCATGTCCTGTAATGATCAGGCAATAAATTGGTTTAACCAGTGTCATCCACTGGTTAAAGTGGCAGCAGCCACTTGGGTCACAGTGGGCAGAGAGAAAAGGTTCTGTGGCAGGAACTACATGAGACCTGCTACTCATTCTGACTTCCATTTCAGAGTTAGAGATCACAGTCCTATAGAATCACGATTCCAGGGCACTAAAGTCAAACAGTGAATAGTATCAGGAAACAAGGAACATTACTCAAGTTTTATAATGTCATTCTGAACAGGAGGAAGAACTTCTTGTCTGGGCAGTGCCCAGCCCTGGCCAGGCTGCCCAGGGAGGGCTGGAGTCTCCTCCCTGGGGATATTCCAGCCCCTCTGGCCACAATGCTGTGCTCCTTCACTGGGACACCACTGTGCTTGAGGGCAGGATCATGAACTTTAATCTCAAGTTATCTGTCCCGCTTTATGTTTTAGTTCAGAAAAGGATTCTACTGATAATTACCATAGAAGCTGTGCATGTTGAAAGTCCCACCCCTGGTGCCTGGTTGGATTTTGGGAGTGTATCCTTTCACCATCTCTTTCAGTCTTTCTTTATGCTCCTTTATCCTCCTTAACTTGTTGGCTTTTAAAACAACCCACAGAGGGAGAGGACATGTAAAGTAGAGGTACAATAAGGGAGAGATGAGCCAGAAAAACTGCAACCATAAGAATGGACTCATAATCGAAGGTTTACAGACAATAAATCACTGTTTGAGGAAGGGAACTTGGGGGTACCAGAACATCACAATGACTAAAACCTGTAAATATTGCAATGGACTGAAGGATGATGGACTTAAGTTTTTCTTGGTCACATTGAAAACTCACAAAACCAGAAACTCAGGCATGGAAGGGTCAGGTTAAGTTTGTGGAGGGGAAAAAACACCTAATAAAACCCACTCCACCACAAATTTACTAGTAGGGCAGTGCAGCCTTGGGATAGGTTGTCCTTTCAGGTAATAAAAATCACCAGTCACAGAGGTTTCTAAACCTTTGCTAGACAAAGCTGTTGACCTTATCTAGCAGTAGGCTCATAATCACTTTTCTTCAAGAAGAAAGCTGGCCTTGATGACCTATGGGACTCCAATCCAGGTAACTCTGCTGTCATTCGATGACAAAGTTAATCCTTTTCTCACAGAAACCACAAACTTTTTTTTTTCCACAAGAACTTCTGTGTCACTGAGAGAAAACAATAGCACTTCAATAACTTCTAGCAGATCCAGCTGCAGCGAAGCACTTGAGAAGACTTACTCTGAAGTAGATTTAATTAGAAACTGAGAAGCACAAAGCATCTCATATGTTACAGCCAAACACAGGAACCTAATGGAAAGGTATAGGGGTGAGGGATGGGAGAACACACAGGGCGCTGAGAATGACCCCAGCAGTCCTTCTTATTTATCAAGACTATAACAGCAAGATTCTTCTCAGCAGAACTAATCTCCCACCTTTAGCCACAGACTTTGCTAAATCCAAACGTCTTATGGCAAAAGATAAAAACGACCTCTGTGGTTTCAGACAAGACAGTGCCCTGTGGCCTGGCATGGGCTGCTTTCTGCAACTCTCCACAACTTTGGAACTGCTGAGAAGTTATGGACTCACAGCCCAAGATTTCCAAGGTGACACAGCCAGACAGAGCTGCCTTTGGAGCCTCCTGCAGGCAACTTAGCAAGGATATTTTCTGTCAATTGTACTGAGCTGCCAGTGGATAATATCTCAAAGTGGCCCAGGTCTAGATAGGGAAATGTTACCCTCAAAGAATGTGGTTCTGTTCATGTATTTATCAGTTTAACTACAGGTGAGACGCATTGTTTCCAAGGAAATGATAACACAACCCAGGGAAACATCTGCCAACAATCCAAAATTCACATATAACCATCCCTGCTGAGCTGGGAATTTTATCCATTAGACTTTAAATGTCTTTTAATGAGCTCCTTTAAAGAAAGCCACTTGTGTTATCTCTCATTTGCTTTTTGTATACTCCATTATACTACTTACTGTCAAATGAGCTGGTTGTCTGAAATCCTTTACTTGCTTGAACTCTCA
Organism: Campylorhamphus procurvoides; assembly: GCA_013396655.1. NCBI lineage: Eukaryota > Metazoa > Chordata > Aves > Passeriformes > Dendrocolaptidae > Campylorhamphus > Campylorhamphus procurvoides. Next base: position 210,566 of record WBMV01002174.1, on the reverse strand, counting down.
AGTTTTGTTAAAACCCTTCCATTTTATCACGTTGAGCAAGGCTGGTGTTTCTATTGTTACAGTCACCTTCCTGCTTGTTGGGAGGATTGACTGTGGAACACCCTCAAGTTGCTGTCTCAGTTCTCTGTGCTGGAATATCTTGTTGGGGAAGTTGGACAGTGCCCTGAACAACATGGTCTACGTGGGTGAGCCCTGAACTGGCCAGGTGAGCAGTGCAGGTTATCCCATCCCATAGTCTGTCCTGCTGGCAATCGAGCCTAATGGGCACTGGCACTAACTGTCAAGGGAGGATTTAGGAATAAGATGACCAAAATCTAAAGCTCTAAGCCATTTGTCAATTATAAATAAAGCATAATGCATCATAATACATTATGGTCTACAATCCCACTGACCATGCAGACAAGCAAATCCATGTCAGCTCTGAAGTCTAATATAACCCTCAATCAAATAAGTAATTTCAAATAGCAATAGCTGAAACAGATGTGCAGAGCATTCCTGTTAAAAGCACAGATGAAAGATTAAATATATACAGATTTAAGAATTTTAATGTTTTCTTTCAGCTCTATGTATCATTTCAAAAAAACCTTTAACCTTTTCTAGGGTTATTTCTATTCCCCAACAAAAGGAAAACCACAAAGCCAGGATTTGAGGAACATTATACCGATATAAGAGATTAAGATTTAATCATATAACTTCTACTTCCAATTATAAATAGTCATTACAGAGTGTTTGGTGCCCTCTATATTATACACTTATAAGAGTACAGCACCAACACCTAATTTAACACAAAGCTTTGAATAAATGGGTGATTTGGAATATAGTTTAATTGGCTACCCAGGAATTAATACATTTATGCCTCTGTGCAAAGTTGATCAGATCTAGTGCAAAACTGCTCTGGTTTGTACCCAGCTCAGCTCCAAAGCAAAAACATGGAAAGCACTTGAGTTCACACAGTTAAACATCTAATCAATTTGTCCCCACTGGTTTTTCAACTGGCAGCTGCTAAGTGGCAAATAAGATACTTAAAATAATAATTTTAAACGTATCAGTTGTAATTACAAACCTTTCATTTGAATAGTCACAACATACAGTTATTTGACACTATTCAGATCTCTCAAACACAGTATCAGCAGCACTCCCACAATTCCAGCCATTTCTTCCTGGGTTTAATGCATAAATATATGCAGAGCTACATGAATTACTGCTTTGCACTATTAATTTTCTAAGTGGTTTTAACTTGGTGAGCTCCACTATTACCATCTGTCTCTGTACTTAACAAGCACCTGGAAGTAAAATTGAAAGACATTCCCATTTTTATTCCCTGTGTTGGTTTGCTTTCTAAAAGTGATACTGAAAGTCACTTATCAATAGCTCCTTCTCTCTCACTCTGATAAATAAGTTCAATAACATATGAGTCAGAAGTGCAGGAGACTTGACCCAGCATTCAAGAGTCAAGCTATGTTTTCTCTAATAGTTTAATTAACACACCCAACACTAAAGAATGCCCTCATTTTCAGAAGTATTTATTTAATTCCCCAGCTAGTGAATAAGAGCTGTGGGTATTTGATAACCAAGAAAGCCAGGCTACACTATTTTGTAATTGCACTTAGGTAACAATTTAGTTGTTGATGCATGAAGTGGAATAAAATCCTATTTTCTCATTAAACTGCTGCATCGTCTCTAGAAATTAACGGGTGCTAAGAAAAAGCCTAAATTAAAAATGCACACTGAATAGGGGGGAAAGTGTGATTTCATTATGCACAGGGGACTGAGGTATGAGGGTAAAAATTATACTCTTTAAATTACTGTTTGTTTTATGGGGGATTTTTTTGTTAGGTGTGTGTGGGTGTGTGCATGTGATCAACAAGTCAGGGCAGCAGAGAAGATGCTGTCCTGTGTGAGAAGGGCAGGAAGGAACACAAGGATGAGTGACAGGGAACCTGCTTGATACCAGCTCAGACAGGGCAGACCCCCAGCACCCTGTAAGGCACAAGGAAGACCCTATTACCCAACAGGCTCTTTTTTCTCTGCCAAAGCCTTTGATTCTCAGTGCAGTGTCAGAAAGAACTACCAAAGTGCCCAGGCCAGAAAGCCTTATCAGCTGCTGAGGAACCTCAGTGCTGTTCCCTGCGGAGGGACTCAGGGTGCACACACCCAGGCATGGCACTTGGGTTTGATTTTTGGGATACGCCTGCAAAAAATATCCCAGCAGGATAATGCTGGAAAATCTATGCAATATTGTGCAGCACAGCTTCATATCCAACTGGACCTGACTTTAGGGCAGAAGAGGCTGGGAAGGGTTTGCCACAGGTGTAGTTATGTTACAAAATACAGTGTATNCAGCGAGGCCCTGGCACTGTCGCTGCAGCACCCTGGCACTGGGTCTCGGCGGGGACAGCACAGCCCGAACGCCCTGGCTGCATTCCAGAGGGCTCATACCCCCTGCGGCTGAAAACATCGGGGACAGGAAAAAAGCTGCGAAAGCTCTCCCTCTCTCCCCCCCCCACACACACTCACACACACACACTCACACACACACGCACTCACACCCCCGACATCTCCGGCAAAAGAGTAATTTATGGTGGTATTCCTTCTCTCTGCTTCTAAAAAGTTAATCTCTGCATTTTTTTCCAATCTTTTCTTATTCTCTCTCTCTCTCTGCATCTCTTAGCAATTAATTAATAAAAAAATCAGTTTTTGAAATAAACGGATAACTTGGTTTGAGTTTTAATTTTGTTGGGGAAAATATTCGAATCTGAAGTTCTTTCTGCAATATTCAAGCAGATTGTAACAGGGATCCATACAGATTCTCCCCAATCCCTAATGGGGCATCCATGCCATCTCAGAAAACATACATTGGGCATAGTTTTGTCGACTCTTTCCTTCCCATCCCATATGCAATCATGTCTTATTTTAGAAGGGAGAACACTTATGTCTGGTTTAACCTGGCAGTTGATTTCCAGTGAGCCCTCTCCTGACATTTCACACCCAAAGCTGTCTCACAGATCCCAGATGGAAAAGCAGCTGCTCCAAGTTTACCACTGAAATAACTTTATCTAAGAATTCACTCTGCTATGGTAAGAACATTTAACCTTCCACATCAGAAGGTGCCTCAAACCCTGGAAATGCAGGATCCCTGTGCTGAGGGGGGTGTGAATTTCCTTCCAGGTCCAACAGCAACAAACCAGGGCACCATGCAAAGAAAGACCCCCAGCGGAACCTCAGGGTTTAATTCCATCTGCCAGGTGGAACTGCCCCCAAAATGCCAAACATTTAACAACTAATCATTGCTGTTGGTCACTAATTAACCACTGAGACTGGATAATAGGCTGCTGCATGTGGGAACTCCATGTGATGCTTTAACAGTAACATCGTGGCCTTTCAGCACAAGCCAGGGAAAGGCTTGCCAAGAATTCAGGTATTAATCCTAAAGGCATCATTAGAATCCACTTTTGGATAAGGCTGTGCTATTCATCTAGAGTGCACTGTAATTCCCAAGGGTTATATCTAACTGTAAACTGTGGCACAATATTTCTGTAGAAACTGATGCTGCCCTTTCTGCACGAGAACCCTGTTAATTTTCATGGGTGAGAGTCTAATTCTTTGTGCTCATAATTCTGGGCATAACTACACCCTGACAGAGCAATAAGGCTCTGCTGTTTAAATTGCCTTAAAAGAACAAAATATCCCTGAGGATAAAAAAAATTACAGCACTGTTAATATAGTACTCTGAATTTGTAGAATAATTGAGGAAATCAGATAGTACCTATCCAGCTGGATGGAAGAATTGGGCACTCAGCTAATTTTATTTAATTATTATTTTTAAAGTATGAAAGATGCATGCAAGTGATGATAAGATTTCTACTTTGGAGACTTTCAGCCATGGCTGAATTCACAATTAGCTGTGGATCAGGTCCTTGGATCATCTATTATGATCATGAGCTGTAAAGTATAATTATGAATATGCTTTGGAGAGGAGGGTTCCCATGTACTTTTTAATTCATATAACACAGGCCTGATGAAATTTTCATTTGCCCCTCCAAAAAATCCCAAACAACAAAGTTAAAAAAAAAACAGCAAAAAAATAAAACTGGAGGAAGCTTAATTAGAAGTCTGTGTTAAGTGTGCATAAGCTGTGCTCCTAAACTCAGTAGTTGGAAGGGAGAAAGGTTTGCAAATACAAAGCTAAAGCAAGAGGAAGGAATTCAGCAACCCCCATTTAGATCAGATAATCTGTTGTCTTTTCCCAAATTATATTTCACCAAGATCCAAACTATTAGTGTGACTCTGTGGATCTTTTATCTGCCATTCTTCAAAAATCAGAGCAATTGTAAAATGGGATCTTTAGTGGATATGTGTGAAAAAGAGCATGAGAGCATTTTACTTTAAACAGAGATGAAAATAGTCTAACTCTCCTTCTTTTAATCAGTTAAAAAATTGCATTCCAACTCTTAGCCACTCTCTGAAGAAGGGAAAAAGAAGTTTCTGCCTCGTTTTCCCACACATGCCATTGTGATATATCTGTCAGATGTATGCATTTGTCTACATACACAGAACTGGACCATTTTAAACCCTCGGTAGCTGTGGTTTGCTGAAGCAAAATGAATCACCACCTCCACTGGTGCTATTAACAATGCAAGCTGGATATAATTACATTAGTTTTAAAATGAAACAACACTCCAAAGAGTATGGATTGATAGAAAAGATGAAAACTTTGTGAGTGATAAAATAGAGGATAACTTGACCTTTGCATGAAAGTTGGATTTCACTTTAGCCTAATTACATTGCAAATCATCTTCTCTCTATTCAGGGTAATTTACTTTAAAAACATGAGATAGGATGTTTCATCTGAGTGCATGTTGAAGCTCCATAAACAAAATTTACATCAAGAGCTACCTAACAGGGCCCACAGTGAGGGTATTTAGCTCTTCTGTATTCATGCTGCAGTTACCTGGCTCACAACAAACTTACCTGACATCATTTCAACTAACCTGGCCAGCCTTGCATAAGGACCACCACTTACCTGCCTAATCACTGCTTCATTCTCATCTTTTATTGCATCTAAACCCTTTTTAAACTTCTGCTGCTATTAATTCTCTACATAAAAATGAGTTCTGGCAATTTCCTGGTTTTCCTCTCACCTGCTACATAATAATCATGTTGCATAAGTTTTCCTGTTAAACGGAATTCTTTTAGATGTTCAGACTTTGGAGGTGATGTTAGCACAGGGAGCAGATGTTAATGGGTTCTCATCAGCTTCTCCAGCTTGTTTTCTGCAGTGGGCTTCTCCTTCACCATTACATATTCTGCTCCTTTCCTTTTGGCTCTTTATTTGAAAAGTTTAAAGTATTTTATTGTCTCTTTGAAATTTACTGCAGCTAGACCCAATAGATTTCTAGAGAGTTTTTATTATTAAATATAAGAGATATCTTACTGACAGAAGTTTTAAAATCACTATAATTAAAAAGACATATAGATTTCACTTTGAATTGCTGGCATCACAAAACAAACCACCCCAAAGAAACAAAGCCAACCCTGTAAGACACGTTAATTCTACACATGAACACTTGGGCAACTTTCTGCAGGGGAAGGAACGCTCACCAACCCTGCTGCTGAAAATATTTGGGTCTGAAGACAAGAATAACTGCACCAGAAAAGGATAAAGCAGGGATCCTGAAAGCCCTGGGGCTTGGGTTCTTTCAGTTCCCAACAAAACACTCCCCAGCTCATGCTCTGTGTTGGTTTTATTGTGGTTATCCAGCTTAGAGATATTTGTGTCTTTAATTTAGGCAAAGTAAGAATTACTGGCCTAACTTATGAGTTACTAATGCATGTGTTTTTGCAAAGCACCTTTTCTGCACAGAGCTCAGCTCCAGCCCCCAGTGCTGCAATTCCTGAGGAATCCATTCTTCCCAATATATGCATCTGTTCTATTGAAAAAGAAGCAACTAACTGAAGGCTTAGTGCTAGACAGGTGCCAGCCCTCAAACTGGGACAGTTCTGGGTCAGTGCAGGGCCAAAATACCAACATCCCATAATGAGCAAGAGCTTATTCAATCATTTTACTCAGGGATATGATACTGAACCTCATAACTCATATGGGGACACTCTAAGGTTTATTCATTTCTTACAGTAATAGTTTTTTTCATTCTTTTCTCATATCATAATAGCACATTGTCTTTGAATGGGCAGAATGAGGGTTAAATGCCTCTAAAAACCTTATACAGTTCAAATGCTAATGTACTTTCTCACCTTTTCTCTGCTTCATACTCTACTGCCTATTGCAGTGCCAAAATAATTTTAAACACTGACTGCAAGTACCTGGCAGCCACAGTGCCATCAGCATCCTCTGTTTCATGCCCAAATCTATATTCAACCTCTAAATAGAGCCAAGAGCTCCAAAATGACATATATCTGCCAATGGGCTGAACAGATTTGACCAGAAACCAGAAAAAAATCTGCAAATGATGTGTCTGAACCCTTTACCTGAGAGGCTTTCATTTAAACATGCAGGGAAGTTAATGCACAGCTGAAAATCCCAAGTTTGACACAGAAATATGGTTTTATTTAAGGAATGGAACAGGACTGCATTTTTTTTTTCTGACACAGCTGTCAAAGAGCAAGCAAGAAGCAGCAATAATAGTGATGTTGTCTGTAGCCTATCACATGGTTATAAACACACACAGCAGTTGCAAGGACTGCCCCAGACACACTCAACCCCTCCAAGAGGGCACTGCTGGAACTACCACGTTACACACACATGGTAAAGTGACCCCAGACATCCCCCAGGTACCCCCTCCCAGCCTTCCCACTGGGGAAAGCCACGGGGGAAAGAGGGAAAGCACCACTCACCAACAGCCACAATTGTTGGGTTTCATTCAGTGCTGCCTTAGCCACAGACCCACAACACTCTCCTACAAAGGTAACTCCATCTCAGCCAGACATGGTTAACACAATTCCACACTGATCCCAGGAGGTGGCTTGTTAAATGGGTTGTATGAAGCAGGTACTACACTTGTAACTTCACTTTTAAAGGCAACATTGATAGCAAATCTGGTTTGAATCCCTGCCCCAACACAAGGTGATGGAAGAGGGAATTATGCCCTTGATGGTTTAACCATCTCTGCTTGTGTCTGGCCCAGGAGGTTGAAACAGAGCAATTGCCAGGTCTGTCCAGTTGGCAAGACAGAAGGGCAATAGTTTAAGAATTCTCTTTGCCACTGTGCGTGGAGTTGGTTTGTGACAGAGACCAGACCGGCTGGACAGGAGCAAAAACGTAAGCACAAAGGATTTCACTACTGGTAACAATATGACTAAAGAATATAAGTGGATCCCATAGATAAAAGGTTACTAGTGGTCAGGAAATAATAAAAGGTCTAATATTTGTCCAGAAGTTGCAACTGTTTCACATCTGAAAGCATTTACCGCTTGAGCTTTTAGAAGCTGAAACCTCACTGACTGTTAACAGGAGATGTACATTTCAATCCAAAATACCCTAAACCCCTGGAATGGCCAAGGTTGATATAAGCTATGTAAATATTGTATAAGAAAGTTGGAATAATTCTACCCAAACATTGACACATATCTGTGAGCTTTGCAGAATACAAGGAGAGATCCAGCTCAGAGGAACAGGGGAGCACTTTCTTCCCCCTGTTCAATAAATCTCAATAAACTGGACCCACCCACTGCTATGCCTGTACTGTCTTTAATCCCAGGAACTGGATTTTCTCTGCACTCCCTATGCATTTTAAAAGCTTGGATACACCATCCTGCATTCTGCACATCCCATTTACACAGGACCTGCAGGACTGGCTGCAGACAGAGGATCATAAATGACACAGTTTGTACACTGTGCAAATGATGGGGTGGGAGCCTGAAAGGAGAATATTGACCTTGCAGGTGCCTTCACTTACACTCAGAGAAGGAACAGAATATACTCCTACAATAACCAACAAATACTTTGTTTTCAGCAGTGCTCTAAAGAGCAGCAACATCTGCAATCCATATGAGCAGCTTGCCAGTGTTAATGTTTCAAGAACAATGCAAATCACTGTGTGTCAAAACTTGTGGTTGAACAGGCAACTACAGAATGTCTGTGTTCAAAAAGTGAAAACAATTATTTACACTTCATTTTGAGATAATCTTCCTCTCTTTTGAAGTGTTTACTCCTCAAAGTGTAGTTAATTGAGAGATACCTCTTTTATATCACTTTCCTACAGAAGTATAACTCAATCTACAATCAGGCAACAAATTACTTAAAAATCAAATGGACTCTGCCCAGCCAAAGTGCTTCAAGAGGTTGTGCCCAGCTCAGGTGAGACCTGACCTGCAGAGCTGCCCCCAGGGAGAGGAGGCAGGGATGGAGCAGCTCTGCTGTGGGGAAAGGCTGAGAGAATGGGGAAATGAATTTCAATTTTGATCACTTGGAAGGAGATGAAATTCCTCCAGAACCGTTGTCAGGTGTAGAATATAATTGCAAATATTAGAATTACCTCTTAGAATTTATTATGTAGTTATATTATTGATCATCCACATTAGCAGTAGTTTTAAAAGCAGTCAGTCATCTGCAGCTTCCTTCTACTTGTTGCTAAAAAGAGTTTAAAAATATAAAACCTTTGCAAAGTTCTGCCAGGTTTATTCTTTATTCATTTCCAACTATCATGTAAGTTCTTCCAAAAATATGACTTGTCACTTAACTGCATCACTAGGTGCAGTTTACTGTGATGGGCTTTGGCTCAGGGTATGCATCATTAATGAGTCAAAGGAGTATTGCCATTCTCAGAATAATTACCTGCAAGTATCTGGCAAATGAATGGGTCAGATGTAAAGTTTGTTCCATACAATAATCCTGTCTTTTCCATCTCTTAACAGGTGGAGCATTTACTTGGTCTTTTACTCATCTGTTTGGCCCAAACACAAAATTCCAATAGAAGTGCAACTCCGTTTCATAAATTATAAAAGTATGAGTCATAATTAGTGCAGAGTATAACAAAAAAATCATAAATTAAACAGATGAACTGTCAGCAGAATACCACATTCTATTACTGTTTCTTCATACTGTTGCTGATCTAGAGCTCAGCAACTGAAGACTATAAGAACTATTATAAATCTCCATATCATGACTTTGATGGTGATAAGACTGATTTTGTAGACTGCATTGAAGAAGTTATTAAGGAATTAATTAACAAAAAACTACATAGGACTTCCATATCTCAGTTCATTGCAAACATCAGAGATTTTTTTTATACATATAAAAGTCCTGCAAGTTCAAGAAAAATATAGAAAAAGGGGAAAAGATGCACCAAAGAAAACAAAACTTAATACTTTCCCTATGCTAAGGAAACTTAATGCCAGACATCTTCTAGCCCCAGCATCCTTCAGAAGACTTTTGCAATATAATATTTAGATTTTAATTTTCAGCAACACCGCTGATGAATAAAACATTTCCTGAGATATACAATGTGGGCAGGAGGGGGTGTTAAATCATCATTCCGTGTGAACCCCCTGGTTTTTCCCCCCAGCCCAGCCATTTCCAAGTTGTCACACCATGCTCAGTCTCTGGGGCTGCTTTGTCACAGCAGGTGCCATCAATGCCAGGAGTGTGACCCCGAGGCCACAGGGGGCAGGCAGCAATAAAAGCAGCAGCAGTGTCTGCAGGGCGTGTGACAGGCAGCATTTGTCTCAGCATCCTCTGCCACATCGCATGGCCAAGCCTTCCCAGCAGTGCAGCCACTCCTTTGAGTGCTGCCAAAGGAGCAGCAATGCCAGGAGATTTCCAAATGAGTCTGACTTTTAGGAGAATCTGTAAGTCAAGGACCCCAAGCAGGCATCAATTCCTCCCTCTCTGCCAAAGAGCTGTCACTTCCTTGGAAAGTTAAATTTATCACAAGGAAAGAAAATTTCACCATAGTCTGTTTAAATAACTTAGGGAGTAGAATCTTTTCCCAGGTGCTTTTCCCACACAAAGCAAATGTATCAATCATTTTACTCTCTGAAATAACAATTTATTATCCATGCAGGAGGCCTTAGATTCAATCTGCACAGTGTTCGGAGTGTCGTGTCGCATTCTAGAACCTGTCATCAGTCTTTATCAAGGAAATCATTCTGTTCTTGTCATCCATTTTTATTAATAAGACTATTTATTACTTCAATAATTAATTATGACAAGTAGTCTGCCATTTGGATAATGAGTAAATATTGATAAATTGCATGGCTAATACACTGTTGCTGTATAACTAGCTTTGAAAACGTGAAGACTTGAATGGTACTAAACCAAATAATTCAAAATTAGATATCACACAGCTAGAACCAGGTATATATTCAACTGAAACAGTGACTTTAGGACTAGACACAACTTGCAGAGTGGTGGGACATATTAAAATGGCCTATTTTTTGAAGCTAGCACAAAAATTTCCATCCCATATTTAAGACACTTTAATGAACTACAATTTTTGAAAAAAGTTTCACAGGAACTGGTTGAATGACATTGCCTTCCAAGAACAAACTGAAACCAGAAACCTCATTCTATTCCCCACTTCTCCCTCCTCTCCTGTTTAAAACTCTCATTTTTCTGTTGACTGGAAATCTGGAGGAACCAACCCATATGAATTATGACCTGAAAACCACAAAGCAGCTTCTACCCTACATCGTTGCCTTCCCAGACAGCAAATCTTCACCACTAATGGATTCCTCCACTTATCCTTTTCACTGCCCTAAACCTCAATGTTTCTCCATATCCCAATTACTCATCAGAAGGTTGGGATTCTGGACCTTTTGAAGAAACATCAGCTTCCCTTTTCTCCAAGGAGGATTTGAATATTTTTTTACAAATTATCTGTTCCTATTTCTAAAATCCTTCTGTAGTCTTTCAGCTAATCAGATTAGAATTATAGAATGAATCAGGGAGTGGTTTGGGTTGGAAGGGACCTTAAAACTCATCTCATCCCATCCCCTGCCATGGGCAGGGACACCTCCCACCAGCCCAGGGTGCTCCAACCTGGCCTTGGACACTCCCAGGGATCCAGGGCCTGCCCACTCTCCCAGCCACCAATTCCTTCCCAATATCCCATCCATCCCTGCCCTCTGGCAGTGGGAACCATTCCCCTTGTCCTGTCCCTCCAGGCCCTTGTCAATGGTCTCTCTCCATCTTTCTGGCAGCTTCTCTTCGGGTCCTGGAAGGTCACAATTACGTGACCCCAAAACTCCTCTCCAGGCTGAACAATCCCAGCTGTCCCAGCCTTCCCTCCCAGCAGAGCTGCTCCATCCTCTGCCCATCCTGGTGCCTCCTCTGGACTCTCCAGCAGCTCCATGTCCTTCTGTGCTGGCCCCAGCACTGGAGGCAATTTGAACATATTGGGTTTATTCTAAGACAAAAAAGTATCTTTAAATGTAAAAAAAGATTTCTTCAAGAAGAAACTGGAATGAGTGATTTCACTTCTGAAAATGCTCCTTTTTTTTTTAACTGTCAAGACAGAACACTGGAATTGATGATGTGCAGTCCTTGGGAGGGTTTCAGTCCCCATAAAGAGGGTAAGAGAGTCATGTTTAAACTCCTGCTCAGGAATGACAGCAAGCACAGCTGAGCTTTGCCATTGGGCAAAAGAGATATCAAGGAAACTTTTAAGGTTTTTATCAGCTGTTAAGAGAGAAGAATGAGTACGAGATAATTCAGTGTATTGGCTAAAATGCAGTGCTAAAAAGACAGAACTACTATACAGTCAAAATCAGATAAGTTTATAATGGAATATAAATCTATTTCTCCAAGGAATGAAATATCCTAATGTGTGTCTCTCTCACAGTGCTCTAGCACAGTCCTTTTACAAATAGAACTTGTAGTCAAATATAAAGTAGAACTGTATTTAATAAAAAGATTCATATTTATTGATGTAAGTTATTTAAAATTTAACCATTTTATTATCTGCAATAAATCACATGTAATGCAATGGCACTGCATTTAATTCCCAGCTGAAAATATGACTGCCTCAGATTTCAAAACAGATGTGGTGTGAAAAGTGTGTAGAGCTGACCTGAGCTCACTGGGGCAAGTGAGATGAGCTGATTGATACTTTGAAGACAGACTACATTTAAAAAAAAAAAAAAAAAAAGAAATGCTCCAGGAGATTTAAACCCACAAATACTGATTAAGCTGACCTTTTCCTTATTGAGTTGATCCGCACTGCTTTAAAATTATGTCACTTGGAAGTTATGCCACATAAATTGAATCATTTCAGGCTTAGGATCACCTTCAACTCAATATTTTCATTGCCTAAATTTCCCATTCAAGAACCTTAAAGGTAGGTGACTATATGGTACTTACCATTTCAAAACATTTTCAAATTTCAATCACATCAGTTTATTTGTTAAAATAAAATTACCATGGAAATTAAATCATGTGTGTTTTGTAAGACAGCTTTCCCAGGCCATACCTTAATTTTTCTATGTCAAGATTAGCTAAGTTGGCTCTGTGAAAATAGAAATAAATACACATTTTCAAATTGGAGGAGGTGACACCTGAGAAACTGCATTCAAATAGGTACCCCCACAGAGAAAACTAACTGTATTCCAAAATGTCACTGTTTTGAATTATATTAGAAGAGAATTGTGGTCTCAAAAGTTTTTCATGTTCTTATGAAAAAATTTACCAAGTTTTTGGAAATACAGCCCCTTCCTATCCCTCCAACTCAGAGATAACCACTTACAGAGTATGAGACAGTGGAATAAACCTCTAATTGGCATGTGTTAGTTGATACTTATCCCTATGGGGTATTGTTTATATCATGCAATATACACTTGGCACTATTGCAAACATGGTTTTCCCCATGGAAATCCAGAGTGGGTCAGGCTGGAAGGGCCCACAGTGGCCCACCTGGTGCCCCCTCCTGCCCCAGCAGGGCCAGCCCAGAGCACAGGGCACAGCAGTGTGGCCAGAGGGGCTGGAATATCCCCAGGGAGGAGACTCCAGCCCTCCCTGGGCAGCCTGGCCAGGGCTGGGGCACTGCCCACACAAGAAGTTCTTCCTCCTGCCCAGGTGGCACTTGCTGGGCATCAGTTCCTGCCCGTCCCTCTTGTGCCAGGGCTGGGCCCCCCGAGCAGAGCCTGGTCCCTGCTCTGCCCCCTCCCTGCAGGCACNCAGGATCCCCTCCTGCCCTGCTGCCAATGCCCTTCCTGGTGCCCCCCAGGGCACCACTGCCCTCCTTGGCCCCAGGACACACTACTGGCTCAGGGACAGCTCCTTGACCCCCAGGTCCTTCTCCCAGAGCTCCATCCAGCAGGTCACCCCCAGCCTGGGCTGGTTCCTCCCCACGTGCAGGACCTGCCCTTGCCTTTGCTGAACTTCAGGCAGTTCTTCCCTGCCCATCTCTCCAACCTGCAGAGGCCCTTCTGAAGGGCTGCACAGCCCTCTTGGGATCAGCCACTCCTCCCAGATTTGGTTTTTTTCCCCAGTTTTCTCTGCTTGTTCTCAAAGTGTAACATGACATGTGTTTCAGCACTCAGAGATATTCATAGGCAAGCTTCAAGTCTAAAAATAAGGTTTACAATAGAAAGTTTGACATAATCTGAAGAGTAGAGTTCTGTGTGTGGCATTATAATGGGGAAATCAGCACCACATCAGTAACATGACAACAATAATAACAACTTCCACTTCTTCTAAAGGCTTAGCATCTACTAAGGCATCCCAAAGCACTTAGCAAGTATTGCCCTCAGGATTGCTAGGAGCTAAAAGGTTTACAACATTAGAAGGATTATGAAAACAAATTGAAAAAGAATGGCAAGAAATAAAGATATGAATGCAATAAGAAGTCAATCTCACTCTTCTTACAAGAACAAAGCCTTTTTATGTGGAAACTGTAGGATTGTGCTGTGTCATGCGCTGTGGTGCCTAAAATGCTTTTTAGGAGTGACAATCTCACCAGGAAACTTGTAGTAGTGTGTGTGTCTGTGTCCATGTGTGAGTGCACGTGTGCTCCCAACACACCCCAAACGACACCATAAAAGCAATAAAACAAGACATCCACTACCAAGGCAATGTTTCCATAAGGGGAATAGATGGTTGGTTGCATGTTGGAAGTGAAATTGTTGAGTTGGAAATACATTTTCCATATCTATACCTCAAATCAAGAGCTACAGCACCCTCATCCCAACAATAATGCATTCAAAGCTCATATGTGAAGCATGAATTTCTTTTAAAGAATGAACACACTTAGTGAGCTGAATAATGACCATTCACTTGTGATGGATTATCTTCTACTTTTCTCCTGTCCATCCCTTTAACATGAGCTTAGAGCCAGGAAAATCCCTTGGGAAGTCCCCTGAGGTTGTGCACACTCTGAAGTGTGTTTGAGAATTAGCAACTTAGATATTTATTTATTTACCTAAGAAATCCTGCTGCCTCTGATTATCTCAACTGCTTTTTGTTCTGTGCACCCCTAGAAAGGTTGCAAAGCTGCCACCCTTGAAGACACTGTTATTAGGACTGAATGATACAAGGCCTATAAAATTTCACTACTGCCAAAATCATAGTCATCTTGATTGTACATTTAGAACATAATTCTAGAACTGCACAGGAAAATGCTAACCTGGCTATGACAGATTTCAGTGAAAGCAAAAATGCAGCAGTGAAAGGACACCTTAAAAATTAAATAATAAATAAAAAATAAGTTGGTTCATATCAGCTTGGAAAATATCACCAAAGAAAGTCAAAAGATGAAGGAATTCTGGGGCATCAACGCACAGAACAAAAATTTACAAAACTTGCTCAATAATACAGCATCATTTTAGACTTCTGATCCTTAATATTTATATTGAATTAAATGCATTCTTAAGGCAGCAAAATAAAATTAAGATTCTTCTGCCTCTGAGGCTTTAGGAAACAGGGAGTCAGATTTGATGGCAACACTGGAGATGGAGACAGACTTGGGTTCTCCCCCTGTAGATTAATGGGAGGCACACCCAGTGTCTGGTTATTCAGTTGGACCATCTCCTTTGTGTCAACACTTTCACATTTCCTTCATTGCCAGGTGTATCCTGGATGCATTTTAGTCTGATGAAACTTCCAAAGCAGTTAAACAGGGGTGCAAGCAGAAGTTAATAAGCTCACAGATCCAATCCTCTGCTGTGCCTCAATTTAATTATATGGTACATGTAAGCATCTAATTTTATGAAGAGAAAATGGGATACCTTGCAGTAAAAGGAATACTGGCAAAGCAGTCAAATTTGCAGATTTAATGTGTTTCTAAATGCATTCATTTTATCACCATGGAAGGGAGACTTCTACAGCAATATCTATTAACTTTGATACAAGAATATTCAGGTATTCAATCTGATAGCCCAGAAGTCCTACCAATACCTGAAGATGTAGAGAACAGTTGTGGAAGCTGTTCTTACAAAGTATCTAAAACTATGACCAAATGATATCTATACCTGAGGAAAGGAAATATTAGCAGGAATTTCCATGGCCGGTAGATCTACTATCCAGAGCACTGTTGGAAATGCCAGTCCTGTGAGTGAGGCTGATACAGAAAAATGAGCAAAGGATCATTTTTCATAACAAATAAAAGGACAACCTCATGTTGTCATATCAACAAATATGACAATGACAACATGATAATACAGCCTTTGATAACTCAGAATCTAACAAAACAGCCCTGCCTCTCACTAACTCCTCACTTCTCAGCTCATTCTGTTATGGAAACATCTCATTTCCCATCATTTGGTCACTTGCCAAGACCCTTCTGCCAAGGATGTCCTTCAGAATTGGGGCTCCTCGTTCTGTCAGAGTGCAAGACACAGATTTCCATGCTATTGTTGCTCCCATTCCTCACACACCACTGAGGCAGTTGTAGGAAAGCACAAACAGCAGCACAACTGCACTTGTAATTTCTGTCTTACACAGTTTATCACCTGTCTTCCAGAAGAGAAAAAAATGAGAGATGAAGATGATTGTGATAAGGCAGAGCCCTTAAGGATATATAAAGAGATATAGAGACTGTACTGATGGAAATGGAACCCTAATCCATGGCATTCCACGGAGCAGGAATTGAGGTTTGGATCACCTTAGTATGCAACAAAAAACTCTCATCTCCAGTGTCATTTATAAGTCCTAATTTTAATCACTTTTAACTCACCAATAACTCCAATTAAATAATTATCTTTCTGGTTTTCTCTTTTCATGGATATTTGAATCTGTAACAAATATACAATTATCTTAGTCCTTTGCCTTTCTTTTCACTTTTTTTTAAAAAAAAAAAAACTCCTACAATTGAATTTCTTTTTGTTTTCCAATTTTCCCTGCCATCACATGCTGTCTTGTAGGCTTTCAGAGATCCCTTTCAGCAGGGTTGGGTTCCTTCTCACTTAAAAATTTTGCCCCACATCCTCCACTGACACCTGTCCCTCCTTCCTCGGATTCCTGAATATTCCAGCTAGTCCCCCCCTGAGGTGCCCATCTAAATTCTGTCACATCTACTCCTGGCTAAGGAAATACTTCCTGAGTTCCTCCTAGAATCCTTTCTCTGCCTATTTCTAGCAGTATTGGGGGATATTTTAACATTCCATATAAAGGGATTTGTGCAGTCGTGGCTTTCAGCCGCTTTTAATTATTCTGGCTTTATGTTTTTATTTCCTAGGAATGAAAGCAGATTAAAAGTTGATCATCGTTCTAATTTCCCATCCTGTGCAAAAGATAAGAGCTGGTCCTGCAGGGGGTGAGCCCTGCTGAAGGTTTTAGCAAACTGGCAGCTTTTAGGACTGGTATCCAAGTGATGGTGATTTTCAAGAACACTTAATGTGCTCATTTAAATCCTGGCTTTAACCACTGCTTGGTAGCTGCAACTGTAGTCTTGACACAGCACCAAGCAAATAGTTTGGAAAGCTGTTATATGTTAAAACTTGTCGGGTTTGTGCAGCTATTTGGATGTCCACTTCAATAAGCAATGGACAAAGTATTCTCTCATTCACAAACAAATTTATTCTAACTTTCTAATCACCCAGTTTAATTGGATCACAATCTGATTGTTCAAATACAACTCTGAATTCTTTCTACAGTCTTATTAAACCTTTTCACAAAACCAATAGAACACAATGATAATACTGCTCACTCTACCATATTCTAGTATTCCATTAAAAAATAAAACCAACATTCTGACTCTTTAGGAACTTTCCCTGGGTTGGGTTGACCCTGCCTGGGCATCAGTGCCCACCAAAGCTGCTCTGTCCCTGCCCTCCTCGGATGGGTGGGGATACAGTGACAGGAGAGATCCCTCCCCAGCTGCTGCCACGGGCCAGACAGACTTGACTTGGGGAAATCAAATAAATCACTGTAGAGTCACAGGCTCCTAAAATCATCCAGGTTGGAAAACACCTCTAAGTCCAACAGACCAGCCAGCACCACATTCATGTCCTCAAGTGCCACATCCACATGTTTTCTGAACACTGCCAGGGATGGGGACACCACCACCTCCCTGGGCAGCCCCTTCCCATGCTTGGCAACCCTTTTAGTGAAGAAATGTTTCCTAATATCCAATCTAAACCTCCTCTGGTGCAACTTGAGGGTTTTTCTCCTTGTCCTGTCCCTGTTCCCTGGGAGCAGAGCCCAATTCCCACCTGGCTCCCCTCTCCTGGCAGGGACTTGCAGAGCCAGAAGGTCCCCCCTGAGCCTCCTTTTCTCCAGGCTGAGCCCCCCCAGCTCCCCCAAATAGGACTGACTGACCCTCCAGCCCCTTCTCTGGGCACTCTCCAGCCCCTCAATATCTTTTTTTGTAAGAAGAGGCCCAAAACTGAACAAAATCTACTAGATTATTGAAAATATGATTTGTGGGATTTTAAGATCTGATCTCAAAGACACTAAAGTTCCTGAATCCCCTTAAGGAGAAAACACCAGTAATTAAATGAAATTGAGCAGGGTGCCTAATTTTTTATCTCTTAACTTTCATATCATGGGTCATATGATATTATGTGAGTGTTCCCTCCTTTCAATAATATTATTCATGAATAAGTAGCTACATACAGTGATTTAATACCTGCTGCTTAAATGCTTCAAATGTATAGACTTCCCATTGGATCTGCTTGTTGTAACTTCTGGAAATCTTACACCCAACAGGCAGCAAATGTTCAGTGTTGGAATAAATATACTGTTCATCTGACATAACTCTAAGGGAATGCCACATCTGCCATATGTTATGCACAACCAGTAACAACTTCAACCCAAGGACAGCTAGAAAGGTAAGATTAGGACTGTTATCACCTTATCTTCATCTCTGTCTCATACTACATTAACAGCTTCCATTACAGTATTTCCAGCTGAAGACCTTTTATAACACATTTGTTCTGGTTTCTGAAAGCAGAACAATGAAGTCCCTGAAGGACTTGTAGGATGAAAGAGAAGAACTGCAATCTAAAGATTCAGAGACCCACAGTGACCCACCTTAGTTCCACTCCATAATAGTCCTCTTATTTTAATACACGAGTTGTGCCACTGTCTGTCACACTGAGACAGTCATCTTTTACAATTCTGAGAATGTATAACTCAGATAAACATATTTGAAGAAAAATATAATGGCACAGCCCTTCTGCTAAAAATGTTCATTCCATTCTCAAGTGGAATGAGACAGTGGGCAAATATGAATCCAGAATTAATCCTCACAATGGATGACATGAGAAAGGGGTCATCCAAGAGATGTTTATAGTCATAGTTTTTAAGCCTTTATTGTTAGACCAGCCTAATTCAGGATATCAGAGGTGGATTAAACTAAGCTACATAACTAAATATTAACAGCACCCAGAGGTGTGCACATTGCAGGCTGTTTTCGCCTCTGCTCAATCTCTCCTCACCTGTTAAAAAAAAAAAAAAAAAACAAAACCCAAAAACAATATGCTGTTGTATGAACACAAAACTTTAGGTCTTGGTCAACTCAATTTGTCAACTATTTATCCACTCTAAGGCAGCCTGGCTCCACTGGCTCCAAGGGAACTGCAGCTATTAGTGTCACTGGAGTCGGTGGCACTCCTTTTGTTGAGTGAAATCGTCACATCCAGCACGGCACTTCAACAAGTGCAAGTAGAATTAGGGGGGCAATTTTTCACCAGAAAGAATTTTCAAGGTTTGCCCAATACCCTGTTGACCTGCACTTTCCTCCAAGATCATATTTCTCTTTTGTCAATAAAACAGGTTTTTTTCAGGAAATCCCTTACTTTACTCTGGTAACAAAACGGTTTTATTAAAGTTCTGATTACATTCCATCAATACAAACTATGGTGAGCCCTTTAATTTAATTTGCTAAAAAAACCCCTGCAATTTAACAATGCCCATCGGTAATTCTGCAGATAACATGCATTTAATTCAGTCTTCCTGTCAATAAATAATGTACTTGTTGGAGGGGATAAAACCCAAGAGAGAGAATTTCACTTATTACTTCATTTGGTGAGCAAAATATACTTTATATCAGATTATAGCAGAACAACAAATATGACCCCAAGTTCCATGAGTACAACCACTGTTGTCAGAGAATTTGCCAGCTCCACTCTCTGAAAAAGGCCTTAGATATTACAAATAGCCAAATAACACTGGGGGTAAAATAAAAGATTAGCTTTTTTGGGGAGCATCTTCCGTTTAGTTGTGCTTTGGTTTTCAACTAAACTGTAACAGGACAGGTTTTCTGATCGTTGTACTGCCAAAGAAGTCATAAAGGCAAGACTAAAACATGCACACTTCAGCAGAGGACTAAATGGTCTTCAAAAGGAGTAAGAAGCTAAAATTGTAAAATTACTACTATGGTTCCAAACGCCTCTTTCCCATCTCCAACCCACTCTAGGAATGTGGCAAGAGTTCAGATGTTACCATGCCTAATCAAGTCATAACTAAATAGAAGAGTCCTGTTCTCCACAACAAAGGCAAAATGCAAAAAAAACATTTATCAATATCCAAGAGTAAATAACAGGATATAACAGACAATGACAGGATATTAAAATGCTGATGGTTTAAAAAGACTAGTCAATGTGTGCATAAATTGCACTAAAATATATCATTGTGAGGAAGGAGTAGAAGCATGGCAAGGACAAATAATCAAGATATAGCCTTATCTCTTAAGAAATATTAATTTTCTGGAGATTTGACATGCAAAATAAAACACGCTTGAATAATGAGGGGATTTCCACTCGTCTGACAATACAAACAAGGTGTTTTGCATGAGTGAGACTGTGCACACAAATATTGTGTTTGGGCCACTCCACTAACCTGGCTGTCCTGATACACAGTAGTTTGATATTCCAATGTGCCAAATTCAGACATTATAAGAAAGTAAAAACATTTGAGATACTGTACAGGCACATAGGTAACACACAAATGGATATTAGGCATATGTATACATATATATGATGATCACTTTTATTTGCAATTAACAATCCTTGTGCACTCTGCACTCAAATTGTAGTAAATATAGTAAATACTCTTGCTGCCCAACAAGTGTCTGAATATATCTCTAGTTTTCCTGCAGGATGTGGCGATGCCTTTGCTGCTGGGACTGCTGGAATGCTGCAGATGCTTTTTTCTTCCCTTGGACAAATGTCAGAGCTGTCAGAGCACTGAAACGTGGCCACAGAAGGAAAGAAACAAATTGCTGACCTAAGCACCATTTCGAGGTCCTGAACCAAGGCTTTTTCGACATGAATCTAACTTATTGCAACATTTGTTGACTGACCCACCATGCTGGTCCAAGCATTACTGTTAGCTAGGAAATTAAATTTGACAGAGTTTATTCTGGGAACTGATTAATTAAATGCCTTCCCTGGCAGATCCATTAATATCAACACAGCATGGCACATATATTGACACAGTGAGAGAAATTGCTTTCAACAATAGAGCTCTGTTGACAAAATAGTGTAACATTTGCACCATTAGTAACAGCACACGAATTTATCTTCTCTATCAGTCATGTTTTTGCTGACAAAAACCTTTAACAACAAGACAAAAAGGGACAGGAAAGATACAAAAGATACACGTGTGAATTGTACATTTAATGCATCATTTTGAAGTATTGTGAACAGAAAATAACCCATGAAAGCTGAGAGTCTCTGCACAGGACAAGCTGAGGAATAAGTTGAAGGGAGAAGAAAATATCAAAGAAATATTTCTGGTGAAGCACTCAAAGTTAACTTTTCTAATGAAAAAAATAGCAAAAGATGAAAGTGTGTAAGGAAAACTAAAATTCTTAAATCTATCCCAAATCCAACCTACCCTGATGCTCAAGAGAAGCTGAAACCACAGGAGTTGCTGTGTGTCCTCAGTGCCTGGTGGATTTTACAGCCTAGAACTGCAGCTGAAGAATTCTCTTTAGAATAGGAGTAATAAATGCACTCAGTTCCAAACACACAAATACATCCCATAAAACACTGAACCAAATATCCTCATTTCTTGGCCACAGTTAAACTGATTTAAATTGTTTATATGACTGACTCCCTCCTACCACTCAATGCATGAAACGCCCCACCTTACAGACCCCACCTTACACCCCAAGCACGTCAGCAGAAATCAGGGTCACATCCAAGGCCTCTGCACTGAGAAGCACAAAGCTTTTCACACATCCTGAGGGAAAGCTGGTGAAAAGATCTTCTCATCCATCCCCTATTAGTCCCAAACAGCCACCAACCCAAGCCATCTTTAGAAGCAGATGAACCACAGAGAGTGTGTTGCAGGTTTATTCAGAGGAACGGTCAGACTGGAAATTTAAATCTTGCTTCACAGTATAACCTACTTAAAGCTCTTCCTCTCCCACCTTCATTATCAAAGGGTAAAAAAAATACAGGAAAAATAAACAGAAAAACTTTATCGGTGACCTTAGCGATGATGCTGAACAGGGGGCTGGTCACAGAGGGTCTAGTTGGAGGCCTGTCACCAGTGGTGTCCCCCAAGGTTCAACAGGTTAACTTCATCAACGGCTAGATGAAAGGGTTGATGTCACCTCAGAAATGTCACTGATGGCACAAATCTGGGAGGAGTGGCTGATCCCAAGAGGGCTGTGCAGCCCTTCAGAAGGGCCTCTGCAGGTTGGGGAGATGGGCAGGGAGGAACTGCCTGAAGTTCAGCAAAGGCAAGGGCAGGTCCTGCACGTGGAGAGGAACCAGCCCAGGCTGGGGGTGACCTGCTGGATGGAGCTCTGGGAGAAGGACCTGGGGGCCAAGGAGCTGTCCCTGAGCCAGCAGTGTGTCCTGGGGCCAAGGAGGGCAGTGGTGCCCTGGGGGGCACCAGGAAGGGCATTGGCAGCAGGGCAGGAGGGGATCCTGTCCCTGTGACCAGCCCTGGCAGGCACATCTGCAGGGCTGTGTCCAGCTGTGGGTCCTGAGCACAGCAGGGCCAGGGAGCTCCTGCAGCGGGGCCAGCGGGGGCTGAGGAGATGGCCAAGGGCTGGAGCATCTGTGGGAGCAGCAAAGGCTGAGGAGATGGCCAAGGGCTGGAGCATCTGTGGGAGCAGCAAAGGCTGAGGAGATGGCCAAGGGCTGGAGCATCTGTGGGAGCAGCAAAGGCTGAGGAGATGGCCAAGGGCTGGAGCATCTGTGGGAGCAGCAAAGGCTGAGGAGATGGCCAAGGGCTGGAGCATCTGTGGGAGCAGCAAAGGCTGAGGAGATGGCCAAGGGCTGGAGCATCTGTGGGAGCAGCAAAGGCTGAGGAGATGGCCAAGGGCTGGAGCATCTGTGGGAGCAGCAAAGGCTGAGGGAGCTGGGGCTGTTCAGCCTCCAGAGGGGACACTGAGAGGGACCTGCCCATGGGTGGCAGTGCCTGCAGGGAGGGGGCAGAGCAGGGACCAGGCTCTGCTCGGGGGGCCCAGCCCTGGCACAAGAGGGACGGGCAGGAACTGATGCCCAGCAAGTGCCACCTGGGCAGGAGGAAGAACTTCTTGTGTGGGCAGTGCCCCAGCCCTGGCCAGGCTGCCCAGGGAGGGCTGGAGTCTCCTCCCTGGGGATATTCCAGCCCCTCTGGCCACACTGCTGTGCCCTGTGCTCTGGGCTGGCCCTGCTGGGGCAGGAGGGGGCACCAGATGCCCCCCTGTGGGCCCTTCCAGCCTGACCCATCCTGGGATTATTTCTATTTGCTTCATGTTTAAATTTCTCCTGTAATATGAATGACAAATGAACTTCCAAGTGCAGACATAGAGACATGTATGTACACATGTCATTTTTATTTGTCTACCTGACGAGCCAATATTGCAGCAAAGGAGCAAGAATTGTAGGAGATAAAGATCACTGAGAACACACAGGAGAGAAAAAAATTATTTATGATTTTGTGATCCTGATCACTGTTTTCCAAGGGCATTAGAAATTAATTTTAGGATTCTTTAACCACAAAAAGCCACTCTTACATGACAAAGTCAATACTTGAGAGATATGGAGAAATACAATACATAGTAAACATTTTATGGGTACAGCAAATATTCAGAGAGCATTTTAACTGCATTTCCTGTGCTTATGCAGTATGGAAAGCAGAGACAATGCCTAAGGCCCCTGTAAGTGTAATTGAGATATTTACAGGGACTTCATCCAAGTTTTTAAACCAAGGATATTTCTTACTAGAATTTTAAGTGTATTCAGTAGGTCTGATTTATTAGTTTAATTCTATTTATTTTAAAACACAAAAGATGATAGGACTCCATTTCAGACCCCACTTGCATTTCCACTTACATGTGCTATTCTTCAGTAGAATAAATAAATAATAGCCTTTCCTTTTCCATTCTCCAGGTTCCATCTCTACATAAGCCAGATGAATAATTCAAGAGTATAGCTACTTAGTTGCTCTCTGACATACTATCAAGCTTTTCTTTTTTCTTTTAATTTCATTTATACTGTGGACCTCTTAGTGACAAAGAAGTGAATTATTTTCTGTAATCCATACCCTAAATGAGAGAAATTCTGTTCTGCCCTGTTACAAACTGCCTTCAACAAATATACATCACATGGAATGGACAAATAGTTACCTATTCCTATTCATCTTACATTTTGCAGTGGGGGCCAATTAGGTTTCCTTCAAAAACAGTAGTGTGTTGAGAGAGAAATTAAAAGTAACTCGCAGAACTAATTATTGCAGTGATTTCTGAGGAGCTGCATTCCTGCAGCCCTGCAGAGCTGAGGGGTGTACAGCTGGGAGGATGGCAGTGGAGCTGAAGGAGATTCATGCCCAATCCTCTGGTGTCTTTTGATGAGTTACATAAATGAACAGACTGTTGATGGTCTCTTTGTGCTTCCTACTCCTCCAACGATTCCCCTCAATCCTCAGCACACATCAACCTACCTTAGCACAGCTTAAATGAAGACTTTCAGAACATTCTCCACAGCATAGCCATGGAATGCTAACAATGTGTGACTGATTAAGAACTGTCAGAATAAGGTTTTTAATCAAGAAAGAAATGTAGAAAAATTACAAACACAGTAAAAGCAAGACTCATCCCTCACATTGCACATCAGCTTGAGGGCAGGGCTTCAGGCTTTGGAAACTGCCACTGCTGTCACAGGCACTAAAACTGCATTGCCTCTGACCACCTAGCCCTAGAAACACAGCCTTTGTCCCAAAAATCCTGTGGTTTTGGGGATGCCCAGCTTCAGATTACTCCTCAGAACTCCCTGTCCCTGCTAACCTGAGGCTGGGAATGCTGGCAGTCTCTGGACAGCATCACACGCTGGTCTGTTCTGCACAGAGCAGCTCCCCAGGCTTTGGGTACCACCACAGCTCCATCAGAACCATCTCAACCATTGTACAGCCAATTCCCTCACAGTCTCATGACATTTGAGGAACTGATTAAGCATTTGCATAATACCAGCAATTTATATGTATTTCTCCACAATTTCACACGTTTATTCGGATTCCACTAGCACCTTGTGACAAAAGATTTTGAAACTTCCCAACAATCAAACCTCTGTTTTTCACCAACCGAGAAGCCTAATCAAGAAAGTGCTGAAAGCCCCCCTGAACAGCCTCAATCCTCACAGTAATCAGCACCTCCAGAGCCAGGCTGGAGAACTAAATATGGAGATGTGCCATCTGATGCTTGAACAGACCATTTTGGCTGTCCAGCTCAGGGTTACTTTGCTATTTAACACACCCCCCCCTTCCATAGAGTTTCAAGTGCTCAGCAACTCCAAAATTCAGATTACACCTGGACTTGGGCTGGTAATTAAGGCCATGTTTCAGAACTTTAGTCTTCATAAGTACTTTGTCAGTTGTTACAGATCAGTACCCCGGGAAACTGCTGATGGTAACAATTTAAAGATTTAAATCTGGTAATTGCAGGCACAGGAAAATCCCAGCTCCCTTTCCATGTTCAGAGAAAGGGGGATGGAAATCTTAACAGCACAAGCCTTCCCAGAGTTCCACTCTTCCATTTAGAAAAAGACTACTTGAATAAAGGCTGATGGGACTTGGGTATTTCGACATTTCTGTGTCCTCAACAAGAGCAGAGATGAATTTTCATAATGAACTTCACTTATTTTTAAGAGAGAACCAGTTGTTCCAACTAAAACTGGCTTAACATACAGTCCAGATTTCAGATAAAAGCTGTCCTTCTGTTTGAATCAGTTAATCTGTACAAAAGATGATAAGTCAGAAGATACTCTAGAAAATTCTATGATATTGCAGCTATGTAGCCAAGCAACCTTTCAACAACCCAAGACACAATAAACAGGTACCCAAAGTTACTTTTGCCACATTAATTCTCACTGCAACATGCTATCAAAGAAATTAAAAAGGGGATTATTTTTTTGGTAACAAAGTGATTAAAAAAAATAATTTGATTCAGCTTCCCTGTAGCACAAAAGTTCGATATGCACAAGATGTTTTACCCCAAATCCAGCAAAACCTGGGGGCAAAGACAAGGAGGAAAGCCAGATCCTGTCCAGTTTCCTGCTGTTTTATCCTAAATGAGAACAACTTAATATTTCTACCACAGCACTGCTTAGTTATTATTCATACATGCAGGTTTAGTTTCCTAATTATTTAAATGTTTAATTATGATCATTTTAGATATTTATCTGGGTAAAGGGTAACCAACACAAAAATCCCTACTTAATATCTTAACCAGTGCCTAAATGCCAAAGCTCAGCTTATCCCTCACTTCCCTAGCTAAGAGGTCTCACCTCTGGACAGAACTCTCCACTAACTGGACAAAAATCCAACCTTTGTCAAGGAGCCAAAAATGGCTCAGATGAGCCAAAAAAGGTTAAGATGAGCCAAGGCGGTGCCTGCCTTGTGTTAACAACGGCTTTGGGAACACCAAAGTACACATTAGTGTTAAATAAAAAGTGATTTAGCCAATATCCACATGGTTATGGTGTACTATGATTGTCCATCTTGTGCACAGAATAATTGCTCAGCACAGGTTCCTCCTGCCCCAAGAGGTGCTGGTTTGCCTTGACCCCTGTAAGGAAGGGGCTCAGCCCCTGCAAAGCATCAGCTGGAATGGTATTTGTTGGAGTTAACATGAAGAAAGTGATGATAATACAGATGATTCTACCTCCCTTCAGGTGCTGCTGGGGTTCTCAAGCTGGATGACATTGAATGTGTCCTCAGCCAGGACACAGCATGTCATGGAGATCCTGTCTGGGCAAAGCTATTTGTGGTCTTGCAGCATTTTCTAGACAAAAACCAGCTCTGTTCATCCCTTCTGTCAAATGGAAAGGATGTTCATGTGAGGACTTGTTTCTGCCCTGTTGGACAGGAGCAGAGATACAGAGTTGATGTTATCACCAGTATTTAGCATTTCTCACCCAGAGCCTCCTCCTTTACCCTTGACTGGAGCAATGTCTCCTGCAGCCAAGCCCAGCACAAATCTCAAGGCTCTCTTGTGAGCAGCACAAGCCAGGTGAGCAAACGTGGATTACTAAATTCCCAGGGTAAGGTGAGCTTCCACTTTGGGAGTACAGCAGTTACACAGAGATCATAAGTTAATTTATAGCATTATACTCTTTCCCTGAACCTGATAGACATGATGCTATTTGGAAAATATGAGTCTTAAACACAGCATACTGGAATGCATTTTCCCACATCTGATCTATCAAATGCAGTTAATTTACTTTTTATTCAAGCCATCACATAGAGTAACAATGAAAAAAGGGCAGGTATCTGGTCTGAAGGGTGTTTAACTTCTCCCCACCTGCTTAGCTTGTGCCTTCATTGTTTTACAACACATCACATTCAACAAACATGACCAGAGACAAGCACCTATCAAAGACACAGCTGATACCCCTAAAGAATATGGAAACACAAAATGGCTACGAAAGAATATAAGGAAAAGTCAAAGGTTTTGGACTTCTGACCAGGGAAATGCCAGAGGGAGTGAGGAAGAATGGTACCAAAGAAAAGGGAGAGAGAGCCCAGCACACACTCTGACTTCTGTACATCTGATGGCTCAGGGGAAACCAGGAGACCAAATTCTGACCTTGGAAATAGTTTTTCTAAGTCTTTCCTCTTCAATTAAAAATTTTCCTCCATAAAATGGGGTAATGACAATCAAATTCTGTTCAATGTGCACTGGGAGCTGCTGAAATACCCACTATAAAAGTAGCCAGGCATTATTTACTATTGGCTTCAACAAAAGAAAGAAATTCTTCTCAAATCACTGCAAATGACACAGAATTGAGGTTGAACTACCTTTTCTAATGCTTTGAACCATTTGAACCAACTAAATAGAAAGTAGACAAGTACTAGGATAATGGGGAATTGATAGAGTTTAAACAAAGAGAATTTTCCATGGATCTTTTGTGTTTCCTTTCTATGACCTGAAAACTAAAACCTTTTTTCTGATTAAAATGTAACGTAGACCAAACATCTCAACTATTTCAGAGCAGAATTCCTGTTCAAGTTTGAACACCCACAGGCATTCAGAACTGCTGCTGTTGTGTGTTCTATTCTATGAATCCTCTTCCAATCCTGTAATGTGTAATTACTCTGCTTATGCCTTTAGCCCGTGACAGAGTGTATCTTTAAAAGGTCTTTTTGTGTGTGTGTGTAACAAAACACAACGTGAAGAGCTTTACGTGACACAGTAATTTAGGAAAATAGATGTAAATTGCTGAAGTTTGTCATACTTCTCAAGGAATTCAGCGATCATTTATATAACATGCTTTCAATTCTTCAAAACAAAAAGAAGAGTGAATCCATTCTCTCATTCCTGTCACGTACTGTTCATACTTGCACAGCTCCCATCAAGCTTCCCTTGCAATAAAATTCGGGCTGAGAAAGACACACAAGTACAAGCAGAGCAGGTATTTTCTCAGGAGTGCTACAGTACTGCCCTTTCCTTTAACACTGAGTGAAGAAAGATGGAATTCCGGCTCTCTTTGTTCTAACCATCTGAATTACCCACTTTTTCACTAATCCATTAACACTTCCCTGAGTTTTAAAGGTGTTATATGCCAGCATTCCTTCTTTCAGCTTCCCAAAGTAATCTGTCCCCCTGTATAAAACTGTTAACAAGAGAATTAGAGGTAGCAAAGACAATCGGACGAGATGGGTCAATATTCTTTCCTTTGCGGCCCAATTCAGTTGCTCATTTCCCCTGCCAGCCTTTTTTCCTGCCTGGCTCTGTACCAGTTCACCACCTCAGTGTGTGTTTGGAAGACCAGGACAGTCACTGGCCTTTTAGACAGCATTTTATGCTCTTTTCCAAGCTGATGTGCACCAATGTCAATGATGGCAGTTCCTCCTGCAATTCCCACCTGGAGTTCTTATCTCGGGATAATTCCCACCAGGGATTCTTATCTCGGGACAAATCACACCACCCAGGAGAGACAATCCCAAGGCAGAGGGAGGATGCACACAAAGACCCCACTGTCTTCCATCCCAGTCACACTATTCTAAATCATTCTTTGAAGAGTAGAATTTAAAGTCTGAGTCCAAAATTAGACTCTTGCAGTCTTTCAAGGGGGAAAAATAAAGGATAGAAACCTCCCACTTTTTCAGCAGCAATTTGAGCCTAAAGGGCTTCCTCAGAGTACCAGAAGTATTTATTTTTGCTCTTTCAAAGCAAGAGTGCTTCAGCTGTAAAATACTGGTAAACAAGTTTGTACACTAAACATTTTTCTCACTATTTGCAAATCATTTACAAATTCTTGCCAAGTTGAGTTTGTTGGTTTTTTGATGGTAGTGATGGGGTTTTTCTCTCCTTTCTTCTTCTCTGGAATCAACAAGGCATTAGTTGTCTATTTACAGCACCTTAGAAAGCCCTGAAGAAATACTGAATTTCAGGATTGAATGCCTGGCCCACGGTACTCTAATTTAAAACTGATAATTCTTGAGGTAAAAAGAGGAATGTAGAAGTCTCTCCTGCACAGTTAACTTTTTTAATTCCATTTCTAACTAGGATAATGCATTTCATAAGTCTCCTTTTGTTTTCACAAAGCAGAGAAAACGTAGTTACATCCCATGATCTCAAAGGTTTCATGCTTATCTTTTCTTTCCCCCACAAAGTATATGGGTTTTTTTTACACTTGGCCAGGGCATATAAAATACAACTCTATTAAGAACAATTAAGTGCTTTCCAGTGCATCAGAATGTATATTGCTACATAAAAGTAAACCAAACTAATTGCTTGGGTTTGACTGACTGTGTTACTATATTTGCTCAGAAAAGGAATGCTCAGAGCCTGCAATATTGTCACTTTAAACCAGACCCATGATAATATGTGTTTTTGTATGAGAATAATACATTAAATTAATAACCACATTACAATCACACAGATTTAAAATATTGCTTACCCATGGCACTAAGAGGATTCCTTTCATCTTGAAAGAATATTTAAAAATTAAAATATGATTTCACAAGCATTAATCTGTTTCTTGTGCAGGCCCATAAGGCACATTCTAAGTGCTTTAATGCATCCCTGAACTGGTGGTTTATATGATAAGATGAGGTTATAATGAGCCACTTCCTAACAATACAATGTACTTTTGTGTTATTGCAATGTATCTTTGCTTGGGAGCAATCTGGAACACTCATAAACAAAATAACTACCACCAACATAATATAAAACAAAATATAAATTTTTATACTGTTAACCTTTACAGATTAGGATTTGTATTGTATTTATAGCCCGTTTCCCTAGAAAAAATTAGCCACGTGCTCCCTTCAGGATCTTCCCACAAGTCAAGATCTTGAGAGGGAAAAAAATCTTGTACTTGATAATGCCTGCTGGCTTTGGGGACCTCCAAAGTCTTTTCCCCAATTAAGTGGTACAGATGAGACTTCACAGAAGCTTCAGAAGATCTTCAGTGGCCATTTAAGAGCCACATTAAGGCTCCCCCACAGCTAAAATGATCCTGCATGTAAGTGCAGCTAGTCACATCAGCATAAAAATTTGAATATTTTAATAATCTAATGTACTAGGAACTGTTCAGTGCCCCTGTGATTACTGTCACAAGTAGAGTTGTCACAAAAAAGGGCCTCTAAATGACAGACCTTGTTCAAGCACACCCAGACTGCAATACACGATCCTGTGCTTTGAGCTCTTCAGAGTTCCTACATGAGCTTTAAACAGGAGTGGAAACACTTCTGATGCAGAACCACAGAATCAGGGAATGGTTTGGGTTGGAAGGGACCTTAAAGATCACCCCATCCCACCCCCTGCCATGGGCAGAGACACCTTCCACCACCCCAGGGTGCTCCAAGCCCCGTCCAACCTGGCCTTGGACACTCCCAGGGCTGGGGCAGCCACAGCTTCTCTGGGCACCCTGTGCCAGGGCCTGCCCACCCTCCCAGGGAAGGATTCCTTCCCAATCTCCCATCCATCCCTGCCCTCTGACAGTGGGAACCATTCCCCTTGTCCTGTCCCTCCATCCCTTGTCAATGGTCTCTCTCCATCTTCCTTGCAGGTTCCCTTCAGGCACTGCAAGGTCACAGTGAGGTCCCCCAAAGCTTCTCCTCTCCAGGCAGGACAATCCCAGCTGTCCCAGCCTTCCCTCCCAGCAGAGCTGCTCCATCCTCTGACCATCCTGGTGCCTCCTCTGGACTCTCCAGCAGCTCCATGTCCTTCTGTGCTGGCCCCAGGGCTGGGGCAGCTCTGCAAGTGGGGTCTATGCCAGCCTAAACTGGTTTATCTGCGGTTTTACACAACAATTCCAGTAGGAAGCACAGCATACCAGACCTAGCAGCATTTGCTGGTTTTGTTGATCAACCAAAACTTTGTGTTTCTCTTTCTAGAACAGAAACATTATATTCAAAATAACAGTAACTCTACCAGAAAAATTTCTTTTCAAGTCCCTTCACTATACCAGCATAAATTACTTATGTCTTTATGTCACGTTGACAGAGACATGTGAAACTTAACTGAATACATATTTGCTGTTAACATGAAAGTTTTAATCCACCCAGTCCTACTTTAAGGAGGTTTATAGAAATTAGATATTATAGATATTAAATACTATAGAAAATTTAATAGAAATTATTGTTGTCCCTGAAAGGACCAAGTCTGCAATGGCAAAAGAAAGAGAGGCTAAGAAATGCAAAACAAGGTGGGAGGAAATTCTTTGCCTGTCTAATACCACCTGCTATCCATGCAAGGGTACATTTGTGGCACTGTGTGCCTGTGGGAGTCTTGCACACTCCCACAGCTCTGCCACCTGCAGCAGGTATTGTGTTCCCTGCTTAATATGGATGAGTGCACAGCGGGGAGAGCAGGGCAGGATTCCTGCAAAGGGAGGAGGAAAGGAGAGAAATCCACGCAGAGGTTCCACTGCAATTTGACACAAATCTTACCACGAGTGTCCTGAGCTCAGCATGGAGTGACCAGTTCACACCGTCCATGCCTTACACTGTAAAATATTCCCACCCACAGCTCAGGCTCAGATCTCCCACAGGAGCCTCCAAAAGGGTGAGGGAACGTTCTGCCAGAACAGAAAGATTGCAGGAATATTTGGGTTTCAGTTTACAACTGCCATTCCTTGATGATACCTGTGCTGACTTTTATAGCTCTCACGCTACACAAATTGTACATTACTCAGGATAAGCCTACTGGCAGAGTGTAGGTCCCAACCATCTGCTTGCTACTTCATTTCCTAAATTTTGAATCCATTTTCCAGCGATGACCGAATTCTTGTGACTGCCACTGCTTCCAGCTCCATATATTTAAATATATGCTTTTTGGGCATTAACATCAGATCACACACATCATAGAGTGAGAGGGCATGAAGACCTTCCCCTTCCCAGAGGGTCATCTTAACAACAGGTTACATTTGCAGTCCCCCCTTCTCTGAAGAGCACAAATACCAAGGCAAACTTCCAAAACCACTCTCCCTTTCCCCCCTGAGAACAAGGATCTGGTAAGGACACAGAGGAATGGAGCATCTCTTGGGCTCCAGTGAGATGTGCCCTCTGAAGGGAGGAGCAGATTTCCTCCTCCCACCCAGGAGATGGGCAAAGCCAAAGCACAGCTGGGCCAAAAGCCACAGTGGCCACAAGCAAATCTGCATTTTCTTCACATTCACACCAGTTGCTTGTCCAGCAAATTCTCATCAAGGACTACACCTAAATAAAGCATTGCCCTCAGAGTAAAGACCATATTAAAATATTTTAAATGTCAAACATGTAAAATAAGTATGGCATCATGTTGATTATGTTTTTATAAGTTCCCTTTTCGAAGGTGCAAAAAAATCATGCACCAGGTCTCTCAAGACTTGTTGCACTAGCAAGCTAAAACTAAGATTATAGCACCATCTACTGATTTAATTCTTAATTTTTACTTAAACTACAACACTCCTTTCCCATTTCAAGCCAACAAGAACTCTGCAGGCAGAAAACAAATTTAGAGTTATATCGAACCTGTTTTTACAATCTGAGAAAAAAGCTCCCAGATGGCAGGAGTGGTTTTGTTTGGGAGTACGTGGCATTCACACATCCCACCAGCCAGTCATTAAAATAAAACCAGAGGGTCACACAGCTCAGAGGAGAGGAGCAGCAGTTATTAAAGCATCAGACTTGGAGAGTCTAGACAGAGATCTGTCTAAGCAACACTGCAACATTAAGAGTTACTGAAGAAAAAAGGAAAATAAATAAACAATTTTAAAAGAGATCCAAGTGTCCCCAAGAAACCTCACACAAGGTAGAGCAGCAAGAAGGTTTTGACAAGTGTATTTGAGAGCTTTTCAAGCTGCTTTTGGATTTTTAACCACTCCTGTGCGTGTGTTTATCCCCTTCCATCTCCACTTCATTCTGACATTGATTCTTGATTTCTTTAATTTCTGAAGCACTCAAAAGGGAATTGAGCACTATGTTCTTCAAATCTAAATTACCTCTTTTGTTATTCTAAGCCTCATAAGCATAAGGAAATAAGTCACAAAAATTATCATTTGTCAGTAATATTGAAACATGACCCAAATTTAGCCTGAAAGCATCAAGTCAAAATACAAGACATTTTGAATACATGTTGCTGATGGAATTTTAAAAAGGAGAAGCAGTGAATAAAAAAACAGATTTAACCCATTTGGGGAATTTGGGGTATTACTTTTTCCAACCCTTTTTTTTTTGTGCAAATATTATGTTAGTGGGAAAAAAAATTATCATCTTTGTCTCTAATGGAACAGTCTATGCCAACAGAAGCCCTGATGGTATTCATAGCATTACACCCATAACAGCAGACAAAATAGCAACAAGATTATATATAAATATATATATACAAAAAAGAAATAAAGATGTTTTGGATTGGGCAAAAAGTGGCATGGAGAGATTCAAACTACAGTAAGCAATGCTAATAGGAGAAATTTCATAGTTGGGGCTCAGAGGACACTTTACAACACTCATAAGACATTGATGGTTTTATAAGAGAAAATGCCTGTTGATACTGGTTTGTCCATTCGTTAAATCCCTGCAGTTTGATTTATGCGAATAAAGATTCAGGTCTTTATAAATAGTGTTTGACGCCCTGTGCATTCATATTTTGATCCACACCTAGGAAAAAGTTTAATAAAAACAAACAAAACATAGTTAAGGAATACCACGAAAAGCTAAAAAAGTATAAAATACTATCTTTGGAATCCATACACTTTAGCCACATAATACAGTACTAAAATTAAGCTGGAAATAATAAGCATTACCCTAGAAATTCTGCAAGATGTCTCTAAGCATGATTTTGTTCTACATTTCTAAAATGCCCTCAAAACCAGTTGCTCAACACCAGCTTAAAACCAAGCCAACCAATTTATTAATGAAAAATATGCTTGTTTTCTTCCTTTTAAAGTAAATAGTCATAGTCTATTTATATTGAAGCCATTAAGAAAAAAGAACCAATACAAGTAATTGTTTGCCATGAAACTTTTCCCAGCTAGAACTCCTTCAAAGGGCACACAACAAATATTATCTATTATTGCTACGTAGGAGAGAGACATCAGTAAATAACCACCCCACTTGAATCACTTGTCTCCAGGTTTATGATATTCTCAAAACCACATTTTTCTGGATTTTCTTTTCCTTTAAGAAGGAACTTTTGGAATCTACAAGACTCATAAATGTTTCTGATGAATTTAGCAAAGCACCCATGTCTTGTCAGTGAACTGACAAGGCATGAGATCAGTGAGGGACAGGAGACAACCCCACAGCAAGCCAGACATCTCCAGATCCTGACAAAACAGACAAGGGGAGCAGCACCACAGGTCGTGCTCACAGCTCAAGGCAGCTGCAAACAAAGCTCTCAAAACAAAAGCTTCCAGACAGTGCGCTGGACTGTAGAGAGAAGCTCTGAACTCAGAACTTCTCACTGGAAACTTAAAATCTAAAGAAATTTTAGGCAAAGCGAGCCAAACTGTTTCCCCTCCTCCCTGCACTGCTATGGGAAGCTGTAAAAATACAAATATAATTTGCACTTGAACCAGGTGTTTTATCCTGAGGCAACATGAAATTATTTCCTATTCCTGAGCACTGCTTTGATAGATTTTCAGAGTTGGGGATGCTTTTCTAGAGTGCTACAAGTAGACAAATTTGGCTGAAGAACAGAAAGCAGCTCCTACGCCACTTCTAAAGTATCTCCTTGTACTGAAGTGAGGCAAATTCATAAAGTCATAGAATGTTTTCATGTGGAATGGAACCTTAAAGGTCATCCAGAGCCAATTCCCTGCTGTAGACAGGAACACCTTCCACCAGCCCAGGGTGCTCCAAGCCCTGTCCAACCTGGCCTTGGACACTGCCAGGGATCCAGGGGCAGCCACAGCTTCTCTGGGCACCCTGTGCCAGGGCCTGCCCACCCTCCCAGGGAGGGATTTCTTCCTTAATTCTGTTCTAAACAGTGCGAAGCCATTCTCCTTTGCTAACATTCATTGGAAACAACCAACCCAGATCATCCAGAGCATGTTTTGTTCCCTTTGCTGTGTGTGACATTTTTTGGTGATGTGGTTGGTTGGTTGTTCAGGTTCACAAAAGGTTCCCATGAAAGGCAGGGGAAGCCCTGGCACAGGGTGCCCAGAGAAGCTGTGACTGCCCCTGGATCCCTGGGAGTGTCCAAGGCCAGGTTGGACGGGGCTTGGAGCACCCTGGGCTGGTGGGAGGTGTCCCTGCCCATGGCAGGGGTGGGATGGGATGAGCTTTGATGTCCCTTCCAATCCAGGCCACTCTATAATCTTATATGAAGTCCTGTGATGAAAATCACTGCCCTGGTGACAGGTCACTAAACTACTGACTCAGAAAGAATATAATCTCAGTTTTTCCATCTGACCTGTATCCAAAACTCGGCATTAGGAGGCAGGCTTGGTCCCAGCCACTGAAGTCCATCCTTTCTTCCCCCACCCCCAGCGACTTACTCTGTAAGGAGTTCCTGTGCCCTTATTTTAGCCTACCCCTAACTGCTATGAAAAGACAGGCTGAACATTTAAGTATTTACATCTGTTTGATTAAACAAATAAGCAGTTAAAAAAATTCCAAATTCAAAAATCTGCCTGGAGAATGCATGGCAGCAGCTGGCTATAGCTGTAAATATCAATACATTCATTATTAATTCTCTAAATAGGCATTGCAGCCTCACATTTACAGTATTATCTTTAATACTAATTTTAAACTTTAGTTGTAGTGGCTTTATGGAGACTCACAAAACTTCTTTGCTCTAATAGTTTTTATGTGTGAGGTTTGATTCTTTTCTTCCTTCTCTCTTTTTTTGATTGTAAATGCCACGACCCCCCATGCTCCTGCACAGAACACTTCTCATGTGCATCCTGACAAGTGTACCAATGCAGGCTGCCAGTCCTGCTGCACTCCAGAGCCACAGGAATACACCAAAGGAATTGCAGATGTGCTACCTCCAGTGTTTCAGTGCATGATTGAAGTGTTACTAGCTCTGAAACACTGATAGTCTTGAGAGGTCATGGTGGTGATAAAAGTATGAGCTGCAGTTCCTTGTGTGCTTCAGGACAAAAAAAAAGGAACCAAAAAGCATGGAATCAGTCTGTAGAAATAAATTAACAAGGATCATTGCTCCATATTGACTCATTTGTTTACCCTGTGCATTTTAAAATCCACTCCTTTGCTAACTGCAGCAGTCATAGTTTGTTTCCTGTCCCACTCCACTGTTCAGTCACTCAGAGCCTCCCTCATGTTTTCAGCAACTACAAAGAAGCATTTGCACTTCTGCTCTAACCAGTGGTGAAAACACATTCCCTGGGCAGTTACTGGATTTCACTGCATGTTGTGTTGTGGGAACCACCCCCTCCTTGTGCATCTGCTGGAGCTGGAACATCTCATCAGGTGCTCGTGGTGAGCAGTGCCACATCCTCTTGGACCAGTCACTAGTGGGGTTCTCCAGGGGTCACTGCTGGACCCAGCCCTGTTTAACACCTTTACAGGTGATCCAGTAACTGACTTTGCAGGTGAAACTGGGCTGGGTGGAAATGTCCATCTGCTGGAGGGCAGGAAGGCTCTGCAGAGGGATCTGGACAGGCTGGATCCATGGGCTGGGGCCAGTGGGGTGGGAGCCAACACGACCAAGTGCCAAGTCCTGCTCTTGGGTCACCACAACCCCCTGCAGCTCCAGGCTGGGGCAGAGGGGCTGGAAAGATGCCCAGGGGGAAAGGACCTGGAGGTTCTATGACAGTGGCTGAACAGGAGCCCAGGTGTGCCAGAGACACCTGGTGTGGCCACAGGACCAGGGCACTGATGCTGCACCTCCAGAGCTCNCTCGGAGAGCTTTTCCAACCTAAATGATTCCTTGAGCACTCTCCCAGTTTGAACTAGCTGCTTACCTGAATCTGCAATATTTGGCCAAAACTAATTTCTCACCAAATTCAAATTTGTGCCACTAATGTTCTGTGAGAAAACCATATCCTGAATTTGTTTAATTTTTTTCCGATGCCAGTCTTTTCCTCAGAATTCAAACACTTCAGGCTCCACGTGGATAACTAAACAGGAGATACCAGACTCACATCAGCCTATGGATCTCTGATTTCTAGCCCAGCCCAACAATCCCAAACAGGTAATTTCCACAGTAAACATCCTGAATTTCTCTGTGGAACTCTTGAAAAGAAATTAAAGGATGGCAATGTTTTTGTTTTGTTTTAAGCACAACAAACTTGTTCCAGGGAAAGGTTCTTGACATTCAGAATGAGTTGTGGGACTTAGAGAGGAGCTGAGCTTGGCAGAGTGATAAACTGAGTGACTGGCATTAATAGATTAAAAAGTGTAGGAAAAATATGACTTGAACTAGACTTGAAAAGCACCTGAAGACAGCTGTGAAGTGTGAATGTTAAATCAGAGAGGTGAGGGGAACAGCCTGGCTCTTCCCTGGAAGACCAGATAGGGCAGAGAAAAGCTTGACCTTTCCGCAAGACAGCTATAGGGGAGAGGGAAATATGGCACAAAGGCCTGGCCAAAAGGCAGCCTCCATATAGCAAGAAGTCTATTAAATTCAGATAAAATGTTTTTTTAATGTTTCTCACAACAGCATGGACACCCCCTAAAAACCAGCTTAAAATCCTAAAGTGAATAATCCCCTTAAACTATTCCTTCTCTCGAGACATTTTTATATATATATTGTACTGACAAGAAGTTTGTTCATATTTGCAAATATTGAAAAAACCCACTGCACTATAAATTATTGTCAAGACTATCAAGTGCTTAGAATGTTTTTAAGTGTCAATTTTTTCTTCACAGGAATTATTAGAGACAATACTTTTTGGCATGAAATCCCAGGCAGTAATAAGAACACCTCCCTCTCTCATCTGAAGTCAGGCACTGTATCACCATAAATTGATCCAAATCAACTATTCCACAAAAAAAGAAGTCAGCTGCAATAGATATAAAAATAAAAGCGGGGTACCTCCCTCCTCTCAGTCTGAAGGGAAGCAATTTCAGGGAAAACACAGAAGCTGAAAAATCCTATATAAACTTTAATGAAGACAGTTAAACTTCTTTTCCCATCTGTGAAATACATTTAACAAATTACTCCATTCATTTACATGATGAATGAGTCCTCGTATGCAAACTCTTTATTACAGCCAGTGAGGAAGAATAGAGCTTTTACATGCTGCTGCAGTTGTTATTGTTTTCCCTTCCCTTTATTCTGATGCTTAGTGTCCATATTTTCAGTGGGAAAATGTGACAGCTACTGTATGCCAAAAAAGTGATAGCCTTATATGACTGTCTTTATGTTGGCATAGCTTTCCTAAACTCATTTTCACCCAATTACCTCATCCACTGCTATACAGCCTCTTTCAAAATGAAACTTTTTTCATTTAAGCACAGGAGCAAAAGAATTTTTCCAGTTTTTATGATTTACACATTTTAGAGAGATTGCAATCAAGTCAGACCACACAGATTTAGTTCTTCCTTTCTGGTGGACCAAAAATGAGAAACCTGGATGCAGATAAGTATTCTAATTTAAATATAAACCTAAATTTCCAAACAGTCACCTCAGCTTCAGCTTATTTTAAAGATTATATAAGCAAAGTATCCCAAACCCGCTGGAAAATTGGACACAACTATTTGAGGAGTATCT
Source organism: Campylorhamphus procurvoides (assembly GCA_013396655.1). Classification (NCBI taxonomy): domain Eukaryota; kingdom Metazoa; phylum Chordata; class Aves; order Passeriformes; family Dendrocolaptidae; genus Campylorhamphus; species Campylorhamphus procurvoides. The sequence goes on along the minus strand of WBMV01002174.1, from coordinate 171,630 downwards.
AACAGCCAGCAAAGTGAAAACTCACTAATTATTCTTTATTTTTCCATTCAGAAATAGCTGGAAACACTGGGTGCAGTTACACAAGGGAGTGAAGAGGCAGTTTTACATCAGCTGAGGGTCATTCAAAGCAGCCCAACTAGGCACTTTAAGGGCTGGATTAACCAGGTTCAATGTGCAAATTTCAAAGCCTCCAATCTCTGACTAGATTCAAGCACAAGTGAATTCCACATGTACCTCCAACTTTTAAAGAACAAGGTCCCAGGTGTTTATCTCAATAAAATTTCCTTTAAAAAAAGACTGCTCTAATGGCACATACACAGAGGCAAGCCAGCACCCAGCCAACACAAACCTGAGCTGGAGGGCACTAGGACAGGGCTCAGGAGCACACCCAAACTCCTGTGCTCAGAGCTCACCACACAAGGTGTCCCTCCCTTCTCCCAGAGCTTCAGAGCTCACCCAGTTCTTCAAATCAGCTGTTCCCACCATGTGATCCTCTGAGCATTGCACCAACCCAGAGCAGTTAGGTGCAATTTCCTTCTCATCCTGGCTTCAGAGAATATCCTGAGTTGGAAGGGACCCACAAGGGTTATCCCTTCCAGCTCCTGGTCCTGCACAGACAATGCCACCCTGTCCCATTGTCCAAACCCTGCTGGAGCTCTGGCAGCCTGGGGGCTGTGCCCACTGCCCTGGGGAGCCTGGGCAGTGCCCACCACCCTCTGGGGGAAGGACCTTCTCCTGAGATCCAACCTAAACCAGCTCCAGCCATTCCCTGGGTTCTGTTCCTGCTCACAGAGCACAGAAACAGGAGCTGCCCCACTGGAGGATGATGCAGACTGGGACTTGTTCCATGTTCAGTCCAGGGCCCCCTTCTCAGTCAAGTGCCACAACAACCAGGCTGTGGACCATGGGGGTGGATCTCTGAAACAGAACTTGCACTGCTGTCACATGAGAGGACTGATGACACCAACCATTCCCCCAGACTAATTCACCTTTGCTAAGGCATGATGACAAGGCTGCTTGCAAGAAACGAATCATCCCTCTGAGCTCCACCTGTACAAGCATGTAAACACAAGTTTAAAATCTTTCCATTATGATTTTAGAAGTGCAAACTGTATAAATAGTTGTACATGGAACTGCCTTAAACTACCCTGTAGCTGGGTTTGTGTCCTGGTTTCAGCTGAGATAAAGTTAATTTTCTTCCCAGCGGCTGGTCCAGTGCTGTACTTTTTGAATTAATTTTAAGCATGAAGTTGATGTTTTCATTTCTCACCCCAAGTCAAAGTCTTTCAGAGTGCCACACTCTGCCAACAGGGATGTGTACAAGAAGCTGTGAGGGAGCTGGGCTGGGACAGTTGGGCTGGGCCAGGGATGTTCAGCTGTCCAGAGGGATATTCCAGACCACAGAACATCATGCCAAGTACACAAACTAGAGGAGTTGGCTGGGAGGGGCCAAGCACTGCTGGGGACTGTCTGAGCATCAGTCAGCAGGTGAGGAGCAATTGATTTGTGCATCAATTGTTTTTCTTAGGGCTTCTCTCTTTTCTTCTTTCTCATTTTCATTGCATTATTATTGCATTTTGGTTTATTTTGGTTATGAAACTGTTCTCTCAATCCATGGGCTTTCCCTTCTTTCCAATTCCCCCCCCCCCATACCAATGGGTAGAGGGATGAGCAAGTGGCTATGAGGTACTTGGTTTAAACAACAGCAGCTTTCATATGAAACCCTAATGTTACTTCACCCTTAAAAGATGTCAATTTTGAGTCAGTCATGCTGAATCTCGCCCTCTCTTTCTCTCCATCTTTCCCTCTCTACTTCCTTTTTCCCCCTCCAGACTCCAGTCTATTCTCTTACTCACTAACAGAAATTTTGAGTGCTAGTTTGTGTCAGTTTTTTTTAATGTTAGAGACTCAACACCTGAAGCCCACTGCAGTGACTCCAGTGCATTGGCATGCTCTGGTGAAAGTCCCAGCAAGGCCCCTGCAGTGTTATTTTCTTCCTTGTACAGCCCCATAAATCCCCACCACAGTTCCCAACTCAGGAGGAGGGTGTTGGACTATCTCCTGAAAACACTGCTAATTCTGTAACTGAATAATAAACATATTTTCAACTTTTGGACAATCATTCTACCTTTCAAACTATAAAATTGCCTAACTGGAGAATTTGTTAACAGGTGGGTGTTGCTACTTGTTCCTCTCTAAGCCATTGATAGAAAGGAGCCATAACTAAACTTTTAGCAGCCTAATCACCAGGGCTCAGCCAGAGAATATCCACTGCACTGAGCTGCACTGGGAGGTTAGGGGGAATAATGAATGCATTTGGAATTTGGATTGAATTTTGCAGGATGGACACTGAAGAGCTCAAAGCCTGATGCATTTAGGGCATGCACAGCAAAAGAACTCTGCATACCAAGAGAGCTTTATCTGCAAGAGCTTTAGCACGACACAGCAGCTGAGCCTCATATTTCTCCACAAATTTCTGTGATCCTGCAGTGAATCTGGTCCACAGACACTGAAATTCTGCTCCTGCATCACTTTAGGCAAAAGAGCACAAAGGTACCTTTTCAAATTCAAAACTGATGACTTTATGGTGTCATCCAAAGGACATTTGGAAAATTGTATTATCTATTACAAAGGACACAAACTTCAATACATTCCTTCTGCATGACAGGCCAAGCAATCCTAATGGTATGTGGGATGGTTATCTTTTCAAGTTCTTTCCTATTAAGTACCTTAATATTGTCCAACTCATGGGAGTCAATTGGACATCTTACACTAAATTAAAACATGGTTAAAAATAAGATCTCACCTAATATTTTTAATGGTTGCTACTGAATGGAGTTTTCTGCATCATGACCAGATTGAAATCAGTGTTTGAATTAATTATGACAGCCATATAAATTAGACATAAGAGACTTCTAAAGCTAATTAGAGTCAGAGTTTTAATTTGATGTCTGTCTTGGTGTAATATCTGCTTTATGGATTAAATTAATAAAATTAAGACTGCATCATTATAAATTTCCACTTTCATAGTTCCCTAAGTTTTACAATTACATGCTATATTTGAATGATAATTGAATGAAACAAAACCATTATGTTGAGATCTGCTTTCCTACAGACTTGAAAATAACATCCCCTCTTGTCTTCCATTCATAAAAGCCCTGGCTGCTGCAGTGAGCCCACCCCAAAGAGCAGGCTACACCAAAGAATTGCCAAGCCATGGATCTGAGGCAGAGCAGGCTTGTGCTGCACCAGGAGCAGGGTCTGAAGCACTGAGCAAACCCCTGGCACATTTCCTGCAGGGCAGGAGTCTCTCTAGGCAGCTCCCAGCAATAGCACAGCCCCCAACTTTTACCATTATATCCAATTTTGGCAACAAGTTCTTATGTGATGGGACAAATAACGAGTGAGTTCTTTCCTTTCATCAAATCTCTGCAGGCCAAAGGGCAGGTGCCCTTCATGGGGCTGCACAGAAGGCTGAGTAGAAAATACGTGTCTAGTGCTGCACAGATCAGGGCTCCCAGTACAAGGATGAAAGATAATCTATATTATTCTAGCTTATTTTACAGTTTAGCTGCTATAAAGAGCGTTTTAAAGAATATGTTCAAGTGACTTTCTTAGTGGGATCACAGTGAAGCAGCACCTTCTGGTATGAAACAGCTACTGAGCTGTAATTCCATAGCATCACAGAATGGTTTGGGTGAAAAGGGATCTCAAACTATCCAGTGCCACCTCCCATCCTCTGCCATGGGCAGGGACACCTTCCACCAACCCAGGGTGGTCCAACCCCATCCAACCTGGCCTTGGACACTTCCAGGGATGGGGCAACCACAGCTTCTCTGGGCAACCTGTGCCAGGGCCACTTCAGGCACTGCAAGGCCACAATGAGGTCCCCCAAAACTTCTCCTCTCCAGACTGAGCTCTCCCAGCCTTTCCTCCCAGCAGAGCTGCTCCATCCTCTGACCATCCTGGTGCCTCCTCTGGACCCTCCAGCAGCTCCATGTCCTTCTGTGCTGGCCCCAGGGCTGGAGCAGCTCTGCAGGTGGGGTCTCACCTGGGGGGACAGAGGGGCAGAATCCCCCCCTGTCCTGCTGCCCACACTGTGGGATCAGCCCAGAGCACGGGGGGTTCTGGATGCCAGCACAAACAGCCAGGTCAGACTGATCAATATGCCCAAAAGTGGTTTTGTCCTCACCAGAAATGCTGATTTGGACAACTTGGAATAACAGGAAAACAGAAGAAATCTAATTAAGCAAAAAGAAGCTTCAGGTCAATTCCAGAGCATTCAACATTAAGGAGAGTGTAGATTCATTAATTTTTATCCACTAAAACAGCTCTCCTTTGCCCCCAGCTGATTAGGAGTTCTGGATGCCAACTGTACATGTCATGCTGTATCATTTAACAAACCATGTGCCTTTTGATGTCCTTGCAGGATGATGGGGCATCCAAAAAAGTGACACATTAAGCATAACACTTTCTGATATCAAACAAGAATTGAGATTGCTCTCTATCAACTACACACATCACATACTGTGATTTGAAACAAAACTTCAGCATATTCTGGAGAAAAAACACTTGAGGAAAACACTTATTTTACTTTTAAATGGGGACATAACATCTCTGACAAAGGATCATAATCTTGGCTGGAAGATTTGCTTTTGACATTTGTATTTTCACAGGCAATTAAAATTTAATTTGGCCTGTGATGAAAAGCAAATCCTTTTATCCTGTAGTTGCAGTCACAAGGGGAACATATTGCATTAGAAAGCAGCACTGTAGCTTTAGGTTTCTTATTTGACATTTGTGACATCGTGAAAAAATTAATTAATAGCCAGGAAAGTTTATGCACGTACATATCATCCTTAAACTTTCCTACCTATTAACCAAATGTGATGTCACTGCTATTTCAATCTACAAACCATCAGTTCAGATTTTAAGCAGAGTGTTTAAAGTGAGGGCTACCAGTACATATGAAAATCTTTGGTATCTTCTCATACCAACAAAATGTAAACCAATATTGCTGGACACATTGGACAAATGATAAATACAACAGAAATTTCTAATTTATCTTCTGAAAGATACTGAACAAAAACATCCTCTGACTGGAGGTCTCTGCAGTTACTGTTCATTATCCTGAGTCCACATTCTTCCATACTGGACATGTTTAAATTTTTTTTTCCACAAGTCAGAATTTACAAACCCACAAGAATAACATGACACAGTTGTCTCCTTTTTCCTACAAACCACAAAAGCCTCAGAAGTTTCCTAGAAAGCAGCACTGCCACCAATTCTGAGAACAACAGGTAATTTCATCTCCATCAAACTATCCCTTTTTATGATTGTGGCACTCACACACAGTGGTCAGAGGGGACACAGAGCAACAATGATCTCACTGAGGTTCATGGAATAAACACAAAGCTTGAGTGATCCAGAGAACAACATAAAAATGGGGACTAAAATATCCCATTCTAAGCAAACACCTGTATATAGAAATATATTAGTATTTTCTTTCTGCTGTAAGCCATTCCTAGTTTTAATAAGTGGCATTTTCTTCTTCTAAAACCTGCCACTATTTAGCATTGTGTGTTCCCCTGAAACCACTCACAATAACTACAACTCATTTTGGAGGGGTAGAATCCTCCAATAATTAAGAGCTGATCTGCTGCATCTTCACCACAAATCAAAGTGGGATTCCCTCCTGGGATATACAGAGAAGGTAAATCATTTCAGCTGCCCCATTTGGGAGATTTCTACAAAAAGCTCTAGCAAAGGTACTGCCTGGGATATCAGCAGAGGGGAGAACTGAGCATTAGAACTGTTAGCAAGTGTAAGGGATAAGAACTCATTTGGTGCTGGTGTGGATGTCACCTGTAATTCCATATATAACCTGTTGCAATTTTGCATTAATTAATGTCCATTTATACTACAGCATTGCCATAAATGTCAGGAGTGATATACACTCAGGGATAAAAGCCCATTTGGAACAACAGATCCAAAAACAATCCCTGCATTATTTTAAAATACAGCAATTTGGGATATTTTGGTTACTCTGCCAAATAAAAGAGATATCTAGTGATAATTGGCCAAGAATTTGTTGAGCTTTAAAAATTACATAAAACTTAAATAGTAATCTATTCTTACACAGGGATGTCAGGAAAGAACTGTATCAGCTCTTATCACTCTGCTGCAATAGGCAAAGCAGCTAAATTCTCAACAATAATCATAGAGAAACAGCCATATTCATGTAAAATAAAAGTATTTTTCCTTATGTAAAATGCTATTAGCCATATTTGAAGGCATTATGTTCTGATATCATTTTTCCATTTCACTAAATGACAGCCATTAAATGCAATGGCAACTGCATGACAGGAATATTTTTTATTACTTCAAAAGGAAGAAAAGGATTAAAATGAGTTTATTCAAAAGTGTGATTTGTCAATTTTTTTTCTTATCAAGGGCTGTGTGGGACAGCTTTAAACCTAAACACTGATCTGACCTCCCATTTGAATAAGTTAATGTGATCCAGTGTTCTTAGAAAAGTAGTGAAACCTATCTTTTATAAGCAGAAGTCCCGGGAGGAATCTGTGCTTTTACACGGTCAGCTGCAAGGTGCCATTTCCTTTTCATCATCCCTGCTTTTATCATATTGTACTTCTTGACAGCTTAGGGGTTCTTTTTAGAGCCTGGTGGATGAGCAACTATATAGAGACATCTTTTGTATGAAGGATTTCTTTGCATCCTCCAAGGCTTTACAGTCAAACAGAATTCCACTGCCAGAAATCCCTCGCCCATATCCAAGAGGGACTAATCACCATATTTGATAGAGCAAGCATCTTACCTAAACATCAAATAGAACTCTGAATTACCACCTTGGAGCGTTAAAGGAGGATTTTGCACACCTCGGGGCCTTGCATTAGACATCCCAGGAACTGCAGTGAAATTCATTTCAGATATGCACATCCACAGAGAGAGGCAGCATCTAGCTGGACAGAATGCTGCTCCTTGGGGATTCTCCTGGAAGGATTCTCCTCCTCCCAGCAGCCTTTTCCCATAGGAGATCCTGTACAGTGCAGAGCTGCTGCTTTCAGTGTTCTCTGCTCATGTTCTCCCTGTTGCTTGCACTAATTTACATTTGAAAGGTTTTTATATAAAAAGTCATGGTAATTTGAAGACCAGCCCAGTAATCAGAAAAATATCAATCCAAAAGTATACATTTAGTATCTTTTGCACATTGATAGTTTAAAGCTCCTGCATCTCTTGTCTGACTTTTCCTTTCAGAGGATGAAGTTCTCAGGGCTTCAAGGCAGGAACTAAAAGTTTTGCAGGCCAAAATTCTCAGCTCACCTGGAACAACTCTGTTGATTTCAACAAAGCAAAGCCAATTTCTACTGGCTCCAAATGTCATTCAGCTCAAAGCTCACAAACCAACTAACTACATAGACTCATATTGGAATTAGGCCATAGAGAGCAACCTGAGACAAACCTTGAAAGTTCAGCCTCTCAAATCAAACTAAACCACGGTTATCTCTAAGATATATGAGATATCATATCTTCTTATGTAATAGTTTTAACACTGCATGATGCAAGCTATTCCATTTTTCAGTCTGTTAGCCAGGCAGGTATTTCGGTATAGAAGCATGCTGGTAAAAAGTACTCCAATTACCTCAAATAATGAAAAACTGGTGTGGAATAACAGCAGAAATCCACATGGGCCACATCTTCACCCATTTCTTCTGCTGTTACATATTGCAGAATTATTAAGGTATCAATGACAGGCGCTTTCCTTGAACATCTTTCCTACTCAGGACTGCAAATTAATATTTCATACTCAAGTTCTACCCAAATATACTGCTTATTTCTAATTCCACCAAATCCAGTTCAGCTAACCTGCTTTGAACCAGAGAGTTGTTCAGCTCTTAAATTCTCCTATTAACTTCAGGAAAGGGCTGTGATGAAAACACAAGTGTTAAGATACATTATCATGACACATCATAAGTGACTCCTCCTCTGTTCCGAGCCGGCCTCGGTGCCACGTGCAAAGTGACATTTCCAACAATAAATGCACCACCATTCAGAGACAAACCCTTCCAGGCACTGCAGCTCCTGCACCCCAATCACACTGCCACGTCTCCCTGGGGGTTTGCTGTGAAAACCAGACATGATGGGGGCAGAGAGTAAAGGCTGCCTTTGTTGGGGGATTTCAGAGAGGAGCTTTCAAGCACACTTGGCTTTACTCTTTGTCTCAATTCCTGACCAGCTGAAAACACCTGCTTGCAAAAGAGCTGTTGACTTGGGGTATTCCTGCCTAGTTCATACTGGTTGCTTTCTTCTGCATTTCATATTTTTGATTTAACATGTATGCTCTGTAACCCTCATGCCCACAGCTCAGCAGTGGATCTCAGGTTTGAGGCATAAAACAACATAATCAGGCTGCTCAACATGATCTGAGCACATGAGTTCTTTGCTAACCAACAGTAAACCATGGGTCAGTGGACACATCCAATTAAATAGCCTTATAGAATATTTAAAAAACTTAAAAACTAAAAATATACATTCAGATAAAAGACAGTAACTGATTGCTGCAAAGGGCAATTTCAAAGACTTTTTTAGCAGTCTATTTCAAGAAGAAAGAAACTTACTGCCTTTTTTCCCTAATGCACACCTGTTCTTGTGCTTCATTCTGTACTTGAACAAGTAAATTATCTTGATCAGCTGGATGAAAAGACCTTCCAGCTGTCAAAGCTTTGACTGGGTTTGGAGGTTTGTGTTTTCCATTGCCAGAGAGACACCCATGGCCATGCACCTGCACATGGCCAGGGCAGGATGCAGCTGCTCCTTGGGGCTCCCTTCTTCAGGGATGCTGTCAGCAGAAACTCAAGTAGTATTTTATAGATGATTACACCACACAGAGTCAATGAGGTTGGTCAGAGGATGGAGCAGCTCTGCTGGGAGGGAAGGCTGGGGCAGCTGGGATTGTTCAGCCTGGAGAGGAGAAGCTTTGGGGGGACCTCATTGTGGCCTTGCAGTGCCTGAAGGGAATCTGCAAGGAAAGTGGAGAGACCATTGACAAGGGATGGAGGGACAGGACAAGGGGAATGGATTAGGGTTAGATGGGATATTGGGAAGGAATCCTTCCCTGGGAGGGTGGGCAGGCCCTGGCACAGGGTGCCCAGAGAAGCTGTGGCTGCCCCTGGATCCCTGGCAGTGTCCAAGGGCAGGTTGGACGGGGCTTGGAGCCCCCTGGGCTGGTGGAAGGTGTCCCTGCCCATGGCAGGGGTGGGACTGGATGAGCTTTAAGGTCCATTCTGACCCAAACCATTCCATGATCATAGAGATCTTTTGTGTGCATGTAACATGTAGTTTTACCATTATCACTATAACACACCTTCACCTACACCTTAGTTTTCCCATGCTGGAAAATGACAGCAGCTTACATTGATGTTTCCATCACTAAAAAACACTCTTGTTCCTGAGGGTTTTTTGTTTGTTTGGTTGTTTTTTTAATAACATAGAAAGTCTGTATTTGAGCAGTTACCAATCACTGGATGGACAGAATATAGTGGTTTCCACAGGTCATTGTCTCCAGTGTNGGGTGGGACTGGATGAGCTTTAAGGTCCATTCTGACCCAAACCATTCCACGTTTCCACAATCATAGATATCTTTTGTGTGCATGTAACATGTAGTTTTACCATTATCACTATAACACACCTTCACCTACACCTTAGTTTTCCCATGCTGGAAAATGACAGCAGCTTACATTGATGTTTCCATCACTAAAAAACACTCTTGTTCCTGAGGGTTTTTTGTTTGTTTGGTTGTTTTTTTAATAACATAGAAAGTCTGTATTTGAGCAGTTACCAATCACTGGATGGACAGAATATAGTGGTTTCCACAGGTCATTGTCTCCAGTGTCAAAAAGCTATGCCAATAATAAGCAATTTGAGGTAATTGATATGGTAAGTACTTATGTATGTATAGGAAATGCACAAATGTAAGTTCTGTAAATACAGTTCAATATTATTAAAGTTGAAAACAGCTGAAAAAAGCTGTCAAGTGACTTAACAACAGAATGATGTGGACAGTGACCTTTATATCCATAAGGCAACTCACAAAATAAATCACTTTTTCCCCACAAGAGTAGCCTTAATTATTAAAACTCATCCATTTATTTCATAAGAACACCTATTTCATGAGTAAATGTGTATTTTATCCAGAATTCATATATATCACTATTCTACTCAAAGCAATCTTATTGAACAATAGTTGCATCAATTGTTTTATATTTGTACTTCCCGAAAAGAGTCAAAACTGATAAAAAGCTTAATTTTAATGGAACAGCATCAACACAGTCAGACCTGTCAGGTTTGATAGCTTTACAGTTTAAGTGAGTAAGATAAACTACTTACTCATCAACTTAATCATTCCTAATCCCAATTTGTGCGTGTGTTGGGACTCTGCAATGCAGAATGACAGCAGTGCTGCCTGTCCACAGCTAATTGCTATAAATGGGCCAGATGTTCTAAAAACCTGCACATATTCATTTTAAGGGAAAATGAAGCAGGGAGGAACGCAGAAGTGTGAGATTTAATGGTATAACCTTTATTGCCAGCATTATAGGTCAGATAAATATGGTTAAAATACAGACTTCACAATTTTTGTGATTATCTCAGCCCTAGCAGGGTTGGAGCATTTCAAGGTTTGCTCAAANAAAGCTATGCCAATAATAAGCAATCTGAGGTAATTAATATGTACATATAGGAAATCCACAAAAGTAAGTTCTGTAAATACAGTTCAATATTATTAAAGTTGAAAACAGCTGAAAAAAGCTGTCAAGTGACTTAACAACAGAATGATGTGGACAGTGACCTTTATATCCATAAGGCAACTCACAAAATAAATCACTTTTTCCCCACAAGAGTAGCCTTAATTATTAAAACTCATCCATTTATTTCATAAGAACACCTATTTCATGAGTAAATGTGTATTTTATCCAGAATTCATATATATCACTATTCTACTCAAAGCAATCTTATTGAACAATAGTTGCATCAATTGTTTTATATTTGTACTTCCCGAAAAGAGTCAAAACTGATAAAAAGCTCAATTTTAATGGAACAGCATCAACACAGTCAGACCTGTCAGGTTTGATAGCTTTACAGTTTAAGTGAGTAAGATAAACTACTTACTCATCAACTTAATCATTCCTAATCCCAATTTGTGCGTGTGTTGGGACTCTGCAATGCAGAATGACAGCAGTGCTGCCTGTCCACAGCTAATTGCTATAAATGGGCCAGATGTTCTAAAAACCTGCACATATTCATTTTAAGGGAAAATGAAGCAGGGAGGAACGCAGAAGTGTGAGATTTAATGGTATAGCCTTTATTGCCAGCATTATAGGTCAGATAAATATGGTTAAAATACAGACTTCACAATTTTTGTGATTATCACAGCCCTAGCAGGATTGGAGCATTTCAAGGTTTGCTCAAAGGGCACCAACCCATGGGTAAAAATAAAATCAGTGTGCATATTTGCACACATGGGTGGCAATAGTAGGGTTGCCCTATTTTTGCTTATTATAGCAAAGAGCACTTACATTAAATGAGGCAAAAATATTAACCCTCCACAATGCTCAAGAAATCCTACCATAATGAGCATACTCAAGTCAGAAATAAAATCTGAAGCCACTCAAGTGGCATCTGAATTCAAGCCCTGTGACCTCAAGTAATAACTATAAACACAGGGGTTGAACCTAGTTTTGTTTCCCCTGTGAGCTTTGTCACATAAAACCCATCAGGAACCATGGAAAGCAACAAAATACACCAAATAGATGGTAACTCCCTATTTCTGATGAAGGCAATTTTTATGAGAAGTCCTGACAATCTATTTTAGTTTACTGATATTTATCTAAGGACAGTGCACGTGCTACCTTGGCATGCCACTAAATTCTGAGGTAGCAAATTCATGCTATTTTGGCATGTTTTATGGCATTTCCTTCTTGTTTTTAAAGGTGAGGAGTGCCCAATTGCACAGGCATGAGCTTTGTATCATTATACAGTTAGTGGAAATTCTGCTTCAGGATAAATAATGAACTCCTGAGCCAACAGAAGCAGTTTGGCTAACCTTGTCTTCAGCTATCTCATGATTAATTGCCACCAACCTTACAGACATTTCTGCTCAAACATTGCTCCTCTACTGTTATGGGTGCAGAGCTAAGGATGAGGGGCCAGAAAGAACAAAAATACCATCTACAGGGTATTGTTGGCTCAAGTCAGACAACTCAACTGCAAAGCCATGGTTTGTTTTAGGGGTAGATTTCGTTTATCACAGTTATTAAATGCTTCCAAAAAGTAATAGAACAGCTGCACTGGACTGTGGTTTGCAACACCAACATGTTCCATCCAAATATTTCCCAACCATTTTCATAGAACTCTTACATCAGTTGCCTTTCAGGGTCTAAACCCAGACAATTGGGAAGATACTCATTCAGCACTCAGTTTAGCATTTAATCAGATGTTTTAAACCCAACACACTTCTTCCCAATATTCAGGGTATGTGTGCCCCCTTCACATGTAGAACACCAGATAACCTTCAACAGCCTCTTTCAAGCCTGTAGTTCCTTCAAAGCATATTATTCAAATTGTTTTTTCCATGGAGGGTAAATTGCTTGTGAAAATAAAACAAAGAACTCTTCAAAGCTAAAGAGTCAGTTCATCATTACTGCAGGGACAGAAAGCACAGTGTCAATATCATTTTAAAGGCATTCCTCCAGGAAGTATGAAGTAAAGGAAGCAATGTGAGAGCAAATCTGCCAAGTATCTGGATTTCACAAGGCTAAGAGAATTGGTCTGTGAAATCTCCACTGGGACAACAAATGCAAACAACAGATCATGTTTGGAAGTGATGTTAACCTGCATCTAAATTCGGTCAAAGTATTCCCAAAAAAATCCTAAATTGAAGATAAGCACAACTAAACCCACGTCATACACAAAACAAAGTTCAATAATGAGGTGCCCCCAAAAGCTTTTAGTGCCCCTCAACTTCTGATACGTCACATTTTTTCTAAGAACTTACAGTCTACTCCATGTCTTTAACAAAATCTAAATAGTTCCCTGTCAAACCACCAGTGAATTAGGATCTTCTAATATAAGGAAGGGCATGAAGGCTGATATACCCATTGTTTGGATCAGAGAATTAAAATATCACATTACTGAGTAAGGAATAAAATAACACAAAGACATTGGCTTTTTTCCCCCCACTATTTTGATCATGTCCTCCAGTGCTTCCCTCACTGCTACTTCATTAAAAACATTACTGTCTTCAGCATTTCATTCTTCATAACTCAGAAATTATGAGATCAGCACCAGCTAAAGAGTGAATCAGTTCCTTCAGCTGTGTATTACAGCAGGTATTACCTGAGGGGCCAGTGCAACACGTAAAACACCACTGGAGCCAGGGATTGATTCCCAGGGCTCTGGTTCCCATTCCCTGTGCTTTTCTTCCATGCAAGGAAGAAACCCACAAAACCCAACTTATCCAGACTTTGCTGGCAGACAGGAACGGTGTATAAACCTCCAGCTGAAGGTAAAATCTCACAATATCACCTCTGCATTGGCAAATGCAAAGATGAGATTATTTGGGAAGATGGCAATATGGAAAAGGAGCGAAGTACTTATCTGCTGGGAAAGCCATCAATAATATATCAGCTTTCCTTTAAAAATCAAAACCATGATGTCTGCTGGGAGTCCCTAAGCAGGGAAGTTGGAAAATGAAGACACAAGGTGGGATTCTTGAAATTGTTCTGGGCAGGGTCCGGAGCTGAACTTGATGATCCTTGTGGGCCCCTTCCAACAACATATATTGATTTTATGCAATGAGGGGAAAACCATGGGGAAGGCCATCCTTGAGGACAGGGCAGAAGGAAGCCTGAGGTTCTGGGAAAGTAGCTTTATCTCAACCAAATCCATCCACAAGCACCTGTTGTCATGAGAAGGACTTAGCTCCGGATTCACAAGACAGTGCTAAGGACAAGTAATTGTCTCTTCTGTGAAGGGACAGGGCATGCAGTATAACAGATCCCAAGATGTTATGAAGGATTATTTCATTCAATTATTTTTCAGCGTGGAAAACAAGCTTATAACTTGTGCACATTTTTTATGCTTCATCCTAAAAAATTTACTCAGGCATCAATTCAGCACTTCAATAACTGCTTACAGAAATCAATCCCTTCACAAGATGTAGATGCAAAAATACTAGAGAAGTTTTGTATTTCAAAAACTTATTACCAATTTCACTTTTCAGCTGAAACTTAACATTAACAAGACTGCAGTCAAAGGCTAAGAACATATGTTATTTGATGTTTTAGATGAATCATGCTATGCAGGAGATGTTCTCAAGTCTCATTTTTAAGAGGATCATCAGTGTGAAAGCTCTTAATACACTGCTTTACTCTGTCAAGATTTCTAATACCTCCAGCCAGCCTGGCTGATATGCCTCGAGGTCCCTCTGCCTTGTTCTCACACAACCCAACACGCACAGCATGGTAATGAGTGCGTGCAAAGCTGACACCCAGCAGGTGCCCCCTGCAAACCATTCCTCTAAAGTCTCATTCTGCCCGGCCCCAGGCACAGCCTCCACGGGCAGGGAAGGCAGCTGGCACAGCACACTGCCTGGGGCACCCCCTGCAAGGGCACACCACAGCATTTTGGGTTTCACATCTATCTTTGCCTTGAAGCACAAATGCAATTACTTTCCAGCGTGTCCAAACTTCCTCGGTTCGTTAATAGAGGGCACCAGATGTGAATCACAAACCACAGCAATTCTTACACCTTCAAACATACAATACTCCTGCCACTCTCCCTGAAAATTAAAATATCACTTAACATTTTGGTTTCCACAGTACTTAAGCAAAGATGACTCAAAATTGCCCCATGCTGAAGGGACTAATCCCTAACCCTAAGGATAAGGGTTTCCAGACACAGTCACATATTGGGTTTGTGTGGGAAGGTTCTGGTAGTGACAGGGGTACAGGGGTGGCTCCTCTGCCAACATTCCAGAAGCTTCTCCCATGTCCAGTAGAGCCAATCCCAGATTGATCCAGGATGGACCCACTGCTGGCCAAGGCTGAGCCTATCAGCAACAGTGTCAACATCTCTGGGGTTTTTAAGGCCAGGAGTGAGGATGTGTGTGAGAGGGGCAGCTGAGCAGAGCCCAGGGCAGGAGCAGGGGCAGGAGGTGCTCCAAGCACAGGAGCTGAGCTGCCCCTGCAGCCCATGGGGAGCCAGCTGTGCCCCTGCAGCACAGGGGGGGGCCATGGGGCACCAGAGACCCACCTACAGCCCTGCAGGAGCCCACTGGAGCAGGGGATCCCAAAGCAGGCTGTGACCCCATAAGAATCACACCCTGCTTCAGGCAAGACCTGTGGAACTATGGGGAGAGGAGTCCACACTAGAACAGGCTTGGTGGCAGCACTTGTGACCCCATGGGGGACCCACTCAGGAGCAGCCTGTTCCTAAGGCATTGACCCCATGGAGAACCCACTCTGGAGCAGCCTGTTCCTAAGGACTGACCCCATGGAAAGGACCACACTATTCTTTACAAGTTCTTCAGCTTGTGAAGAACTCACTTTGGAAGAGCCCATGGACAACTGTGTCCCCTGTGTTCACCAGAGCAGGGAAAGGACTCCTCTTGCTGAGGAGGGAGGAGCAGCAGAGACAGCTCCCATTGCCCATCTNTGGAACAGCCTGTTCCCGAGGGACTGACCCCATGGGAGGGACCCACCCTGGAACAGCCTGTTCCCGAGGGACTGACCCCATGGGAGGGACCCACCCTGGAACAGCCTGTTCCCGAGGGACTGACCCCATGGGAGGGACCCACCCTGGAACAGCCTGTTCCCGAGGGACTGACCCCATGGGAGGGACCCACCCTGGAACAGCCTGTTCCCGAGGGACTGACCCCATGGGAGGGACCCACCCTGGAACAGCCTGTTCCCGAGGGACTGACCCCATGGGAGGGACCCACCCTGGAACAGCCTGTTCCCGAGGGACTGACCCCATGGGAGGGACCCCACCCTGGAACAGCCTGTTCCTAAGGACTGACCCCATGGAAAGGACCACACTATTCTTTACAAGTTCTTCAGCTTGTGAAGAACTCACTTTGGAAGAGCCCATGGACAACTGTGTCCCCTGTGTTCACCAGAGCAGGGAAAGGACTCCTCTTGCTGAGGAGGGAGGAGCAGCAGAGACAGCTCCCATTGCCCATCTCCACACACAGCTGTGCCATGAGCACATCCACACAAATGACAAGTTTTGGGACTTCTCAGTGCCCCAAGGCTCATGTGCATAAAAACCTCCCCCTGCACCAACAGCTTTAACGAGGGGGGAGAGATGGAGGAGAGTCACAGGGAAAGCAATGGGTAACCACAATGGACAGCCAGGCTCTCTGAGAACAGATGGGATCCTGTCTGGTAGTCCTGCAAAATAATTGAAGCCTGATGTGCAAAGGAAAGAGGAGAATGACTAAATTCACCTGGTGATAGGCAGACTAACAATTTGGGAAGCCTAATACACCTAATCAATTAGTGCAGGTGTAGAGGAATAATAATGAGGGACAACATGAAGAAATTAAATAGTACTCTCATTCCCTCCAGCACTGAGGGGAAACTGCCATTGTTAACAGACATTCATACAAAAATCAATTTAAAAAGGAAAATAAATTGAGGTAAAGAAACGCTGTTAATTTTCTAATTATTGAACAGCAATTGCTACAATCCTTACATAGCTCAATTTACAATGCTGTTTCCTCTGAAGCTGCATTTTGCATTGGCAGCAAAGCTGGCTTGCCAGGAAAAAATTATGATGTTTTATTAAATGCCAACAAAACTTCACCACTAAGGGAGAAGCCATTATTTTAGTGCATATGTCATTATATGTGTTTTTAATTAGGTATCCATTTGTGCATTACATTACAGGAACACATATGAAAACACGGTTGACATCCCTCCACAATCCAGAATTAATGGTTCACTGAAAAACACAATCCCTGGGTTGAGTTTACTTGTAAATCAAGAAATTAAGGGTAGAAGGCCAAGAAGATCCTTACCATTAATAAATTACCAACACCTCAAACTACCTGACCTGGGTTACTTCAGCAAACTGAAGGAACTGTGGGTTTGTACAAGTAGTTAAACTTTAATCCTGGGATCATTGATATCTTACTCCCTTACCATATATTAATGTGAGAAATAAGGAAATGAAGAGTTTATATTACTCTCTACATAAAAGACACATCTCACTGCAGTTAACAGAACAGGAAAAGCAATTAACCTTTCGGCACTTTAGAAATTTTAGGATAGAGCTTTTAACTAAATACTTTTGTACCAAATTCCAAAAGGCTGTTTGTTTCTCATCAAGGATTTCAGTGGATAAAGATATTTTAGCAAGCTAAGGGACATCCAGTTTGAAGAGAGTGTACAAGAACAAGATATATCCAGCACATCCCTTGGTATCACTTTAGTCAAAGCCATTCAGGAGGCTCAAAACCCTTGAATTTGTTCCAAGCAGGACAGAAGACCTGAGGAAGATGAAGACTGGGAGGAAAGGAGGGTCATGGGAGCCCACCCACCCAATTCAGGGAGACAAACCCTGAGGACAGACAGTTTTTGGGGTGAGTGTATCCCATCAGATATGATAATTAACTAGTTTTATAAAACTGTGAAAGCTGTCCTGTGTGTGTGCTAACGCATTTGTGTACCTTAAGGTGCTTTAATCACAGACCTGCTCTCTACCTTACTACACTAAAAGTGCCCAGGGAGCTTTACTTTGATTTTAGGCAACATAACCACACAGGCTCCTGGAATGACACCTAATGAATCCTCTGGGGCTGTTCCCATCAGTGGAAATATAAACGAGACCCTTCCTCTGAGGTTATAAAAACACTTGCACCAGGATCATAAGTAAAAGTCTGGATATTTGGAAATGAAAAAAAAAAAAGGTAGCTGTCAGGCTAAAAATAAAAGGCTGAAGTGCTCAAGGAAAACAAATTTTTGGAAGATGTGTGTTTCAGCATCACTGAAACATGTTCAGACATAAAAAATTCTACCAAAAAACAACAAGCACATCCATCTCCTCACAGGCAATCCCTCAGTAGGCACAGATGAAAAGAAAGCCCAGAACTGCTCCCCACCCTTAAAGCAATAATGAAGGTACCAGCCCTTTATGAATGGCACTTCTAATAAACTTTGCCTTTAATCTACTTCTGTAACAATAAGTGTTTTAATTAATGCTTCATAACTCCTCAAGAGAAGTAATTGCACGATTAGGAGTCAAAATAAGTGATTTTTCAGTCTGGTATTTCATTATTTGAACTTTCTGGCAAATATTTGTTAGAAACCCCATAAATTCTGAAGTCCTAATCCTTCAAAAATAACGCTCCTGGGAAAAGTGCTAATGCACTGAACTTATTATCTGAGGTCACAAACTAATTATCAATCCATGTGTGATTTGTTGAACTAAAATAACAAATCCAATTAGGTTTCCCCAGCTACATGTAACTGACAGGACTTTAGAATTATAATACTACTATAAACCTTGAGCAGAGGACTTTTCCATTTGTAATATTTTTAAAAAACAATTCATGCTTTCCTTTTTGCAACTCATTTATGGATTCAATTTTTCTCTTAAGAAAATCCCCTTGAATAGATTCTGCCAGGGGTGCTTTGGTGCGTTGGACAGGACTGCTGTTCTACAATCTAGAAAACCACCAGGAAAAGTTTAGGAAAACTCACAGCAGGCAATAAACACAACCCAGAAGAGTAATGGTAACATTCCAGGAGTTAAGAGCAGTGGGAAGGTTGTAGCACACAGGATTTGGGATGGTGCGGTGTTCAAAAACCAACCTCCCCACCTGTACCAAGGTATGGACCACAGAAAGCCCAGAAATAAATCCAGCAAGAAGTATTTTTTCTCTATAACAGATTTTTCCCTGCAAGAACAGCTCAGGAAAAAGAAAAAACCAAACAACACACCAAAAATCAACCAACCCAACAAAAAACTCCACTAGCACTGAAGGAATTAACAGCAAAGATTAGATTAGAAGCCTATCAAGTCCTTGCTCTTATCAAGAAGTTTCCCTTGTTGTACCAGGTGGGGTCAAGATGATTTTGGGGAAAAAAAAATGAGAGAAGAAAAATCAATTTTAGTTTGTGGAAACAGGGACTGTTTGAGATACTGAAGGTGTGTATTGCTCTGAAACTCATTAGGTACAAGACTCCACACATTGGGTAAACACTATGATAGCTAAAAGGAAAGGGGAATCCAGAGTTTCTAAACAGGTGTGGCAAAAACAAACAACACAAGGAAACAAATATTTCCCAAAACCCCCAAGGGGTTGGGGAAAAGAAGAGCTGCAATTGGCCAGTTCCACATATCCTTAATGCACGTTTACAGGCAAGAGGCCACACAAAACACACAATTGTGTATTTTTTTAGTATTTCCCTGCCAAACATTTTACTACATTTGCTATTACTGTTGAAAGAAGAGGCATTAAGTGTTTCCACTGATGGACCAAGTGAAAAGCTGCTGAAAAACCCATCACCAATTCAGCAAAGCACGTGGCTTCAGTGAAGAATTTCAACATATGTTTGACTTTAACAACCCCTAAACCTGACAGCAACCAACATGACTTCGGGAGATAAATAAAGCAAAAAACAAGTTCCCTGACAGGGAAGGACCAGGAGCTTTATCTGCAACAAATGCCAACTCCAGCACGGACAAAGCTGAATTTTAACACCTGCCCAAAGCACACAGACACAGCTAATAAAGTCAGCTTTAAAACACAACAGAAACACTCCCTGGGAAGTGCATCCTTACATGGACCTGAACACCACGGTAAGGTCACTTGGAAACACAACTTCTCCAGCACCAGGACAGCCCTTGGGGCATCAGAGCAGCGCTCCTCCAAGGAGGGAACAGGGGGGTCCCATGGCCAGCACTGCCACAGCCAGGGTTTGCCATGGAATTAACACAACTGACACCCCCCTCTCCCAAAAAAGCCCCAGAGCCCATCACCAGGCCATTTGCAAGGAGCAAAGCAAAGTGTGTTTCCTCCCCAGCCTGCAGCTGCCAGCAGCTTCACAGTCACCTTACCTGGAGGCTGGACACGCATTCCCAGGGTAAGGTGCTGAGATACCACCAGCCTACGCCTTCCAGAAGGTTCCATGCAGAGCTTTATGGGGCAATACACCACCACAGAAGGAGACCACCAAGAGGACTTTCTCGCCCTTCCCCTGAGCTGTTTTAAACAGCAGCCAGGAAAGGCAGTGGCTTTATTCCCTCCCTCCCTCCTTCCCCCCACCCCCCCAGGTGCCAACACAGAGCAGCTGTGGTGCCCTGCCTTGCCCAGCCCTGCTGCAGCTGAGCTTGCAGGGTGCCCGTGGGACCCAGCTGAAGGTGTTTCCTCACTACCCCAGAGGACACTGCTCCAGGCTGCAGCTCTGCTGAGCTGAAAACCCCTGCAGGTGCTCCAGGTCATGCTCCAGTGCAGTTTGGCTGGGATGGGATGGGATAGGATGGGATAGGATGGGATAGGATAGGATAGGATAGGATGGGATAGGATAGGATAGGATGGGATAGGATAGGATAGGATAGGATAGGATAGGATAGGATGCACAGGTCTCTGGGGGAGTGGTGTGTTGCTGTTTTGGGGTCCTATTTGTCCTATTGCTTGTTAAACTGTAAAGTTAGAGCTCTGATTTGGTGTGTAATCTGTATGTGGAAGTGATTGGAAACCTTGTTTAGTCAAGTGGTTTGTGTTTAATAAAAGTCTGGATGTACACTTACAGAGTTGGTTTTCTAGGAAAAGAGAAGAAAGATGTCAAGCCCTAAATTTTTAACTAGAAAAGTTGAAATTTCACAGTAAGGTCTAAACCTGTTGGGGACTTGCTTTCCTTGAGTATGAAATGATACGCTTTTTAAAGCTCTGTCTCAAAATGAGTAAGTTGTGCTCTATTAGATCCGTGGAAAAAGCTAGGGAAGTTTAATGTTTTAATGCATTAGCTACTTGAAAATCAGTAAATTGGGCACATGATAAATGTTTTTGTTACTGCTATCATTAGCATTGATAGAAGGGTGATATTTCTTTTAATGCTGGGTTCTTGGATTGCATTGACTGCTGCCTGTGTAATACAGATTTATTCAATGTTGTTTAGTGTCATAAATGAGGTATTTGATCACCACTGCTCTGCTTTGTACAAATTCTAACTCAACACTTCCCATCAGGGCTTTACAGACAGCCAGATGTGTTATATTTGTGAGTGGATGCCTTGTATAATATTTAAGTTGTCTTTAGATGAGTTTTGAAGTGGGCATTTTTATTTATTTGTATAATTTTTTTATATTATTTTAAACATAGACATAGCTCAGTGGGTTGTGTGTGATAACAAGTGCTCTCTTAAGGAAAATGCCACGATAATAACACAATTGTGTGGTGACAGCGAACTCTGCATGTTATACTAACAACATTTAATGAATGGGATACATATAAATCTTTTAGGGATATAGGAATTCTGTTGGAGAAGGTGAAATACACAGTTGAAATGACTAATAAAGATGTCCAACTTTAAATGTATCAGTTTTGCTGTCTGTTTGTCCTGCCTATTTGCTCAGACACAGAATATTACACCTTGTGACACTTTAAATGAAAACTGTTCCATGTAGTTTTCACTCATCTGTTTATCAGTGCTGCCATAATAGAACATTTGAAAATGAAAAGCTTCATATTACTCTGCTTAGGTAGCTGGAACAAGAATCTGCTTAAAAACTCGATTATTTCTTCACACCATCCCATCTGATATTTTTATTGTCATCCTGCACTAATTTCTTGTAGTTTGGAGCTTTATTTTAGGCTTAGATGGCAACACCTGTTAATTCAGGGGGCAGTTCCTTCCTGCCCTTGCTGCCATTCTTTCATGAATCCGTCCTTCAATGTATAGATATATTAATTTCAGGCACAAAACAAGCTGGCACACAGCAGGTTAAGCAGGAGAAGGATGCAAACACGGGCACGTTTCTTGCTGTCAGTCCTTCCCTTGCCCAGCAGCGATGAAGACGTGTCACCTCCCCAGCAGAAGCCTGGGAGGCTCTGCCAGCTGGCAGCCTGCCCCAGCTCCAGGGAATGGTGAGAAAGGAAGGCCAAGCAAATGGGCACCATCTGGGGAAAGCTCAAGTGAGCTTGTCTGGACAAGGCTCCAGGGTCATGTAAATGCAATGGACTTTAATGTTGAGATGCAGCTGTGCCTGTGCAATCCCTCCTTATGCAAAGCTGGCTGGGCTCAGGACAGGTGCAGAGGGTTGGCAGGAGTTATAAAACACCTGTAATTTAGGGGTTGGGAAAGAGGCTCCTTGTTTGGTGAATAAACAGCCACCTCTGATGCCCAGCTTCCACAGCAGCCTTGAAAACAGAAAGAGAGTCTTAAAAAGCAGTGGAAAGTGCATGGAGTAAGCCCAGTAATCCCTTCTAGGAGGTTTATTCATGTCTTTTATTTTTACCAGTGCGCATTGCAATGCTTTGTTACACTTAATTACTGGGACATTTGGGAGGACTTTCAGGTTTTTGAATGCAAACCACAAACTTTGCACTGGAAATACCTGGTGAGAAGCATTTGTAGTTTCAGCAGCTACAATGCACTGCATTGTCAAATGTCTCATGTTTTGATTCCAGACATAGTTTTTCTACTTCTGATTGTTGTTATACAGCATTTTAACCTTTCTTAAGCCATGCATGTTTTGACAAGATATAGGAGGATTTGTGGGTTTGGATCTCATTCACCAAAAGACTTACTTAGTTTTCAGAAGTTAGTTAATTATTGTTGAATTTAATATAATGTGTGACCCTTGGGATGTTCAATCAGTGCTTGATGGTAAGTGCCCCTTTGAAAGAATTACTTGGTACCTTTGTAAGTTTGGGAATCTTGGCTGTTTCTTTAGCTGTGGTCACTGGATGAACGTTTTGTTGCTTGACTGATGATATTTGTGCCATACAAAGCCTTTAATAGGTTTTCACTCGTGAGCATTTTTCATTTGTAATTTTGCCTTTATGCATATATATGTTGCATATATGAGTGGTGCATATTCCTGACAAAAAAATCCCCAAACCTGCACCTGTATAATGGTGAAAATTCATAAACCTACACACAGTGACGACCACTGCAAGTCAATGTTGCCAGTTAGGGAGGATTCAAGCATTACAAACCTACTTAAAAACCAGAAAGACCTTCAGTTCCTACTTCCCAGCTTCACACTGAAACCTCTTTGACAGGTTCTGACAGCACAGTGACAGCCACAATCAGCATTGCAATTTCCAGCCCCTGTCACAAACACACACATGCCAGATGGGTTTCTATTTGTGCTTTTTCTTATTTCTACAGGACTTTATACCTGCCCTGGAACTTCTTCTGTCCCGGAAGAAGACAGGACACACTCTTTCTGCAGGCACTATTAAATGCCAGCCCCACACACCCAGTGCCTCAGCCAGACTGGCAAAGTTGACCCTCTGTGTTCCAGAACTGAGACCCAGGAGGGGACTCTGGTGGCTCCCAAACAGCAGCTCTTGGAGCTGGAGCACCAGAATCACCCTCTTCATGGAGCCACCTGCTCAGCTGGAAGTCACTCTGCACCTCGGGAGAGCCTGATTTCAAACCAACCTCTTCCAGGGCAGCTGGGCTGAAGAATTTGTTTAGGAATTAAGCAGATGCCCCTCAAAACTCTGCAGCTCCTTTTAAAATCCAGTTGCCATAACAACTGTGCAGCACTTTGCTCTCAAACAAAGCACTTTTTGGTGTGGTAGGAAGCTTGCACTCCAGGAGAGCAGCTGATTTACTTTCCCTGAGGAAACACACCATATGACTTGCAAAATGTCAGGGCGTGAACAATACAAACTGGAGCTATAAAGCCACATTAGAAATAAAATAGCTTGTACCCCCTCTGGGTGCTTAACCCCTATTTTTTCTTATTTTTATATTTTCTTAATAAATGGGAAGATGAAGTCAAAATGTACCATTGACAGTATTGAGGCAATGGCTCTGACAGATGGTAAATTATGAAAGGATTGAATGGGAGGCCGTGAAAGCTCTGCCAGGGGGCAGGGTTAGGTGGGATATTGGGAAGGAATCCTTCCCTGGGAGGGTGGGCAGGCCCTGGCACAGGGTGCCCAGAGAAGCTGTGGCTGCCCCTGGATCCCTGGGAGTGTCCAAGGCCAGGCTGGATGGGGCTTGGAGCACCCTGGGCTGGTGGAGGGAAAAATCTTACAAGTTTTCTTGTGGAGAGTAAATCAAACACCTGCCTACCAAGTGGTTAAACCTTCAAAACTTGATCTTCACTTCTGGGCCTGAGATCCCAGCCCCTCCCTATAAAAGGGGACAGGGACCATGACAATTGGCACTGCAATTAGTGGGTTCCAGCTTTGAGAACCTTAGTGTGCAATAGCAGAGGCTGGGGAGGAGTTTTCCACATCATCAGTGATACATGTGCTGGCAATTTTTTACACATGTATTAAAAGCTTGCTTTGCACTTCTTCCTCATTCTTCTCCAGTCATCCTGTTTGCATAATTTCCACTTTTCTTTTGCAGCTGGAAGGCTCCCCTTCACCCCGTATCCACTAGAGACCAGGAAAAACACTTCCCACAGAGCTTTATTTTGCTGACAGGAAGCAGTAATCACATTTCTAGAAAGCAAACACTATCAAGCAGCTTTGTCTGACATAGTCTGAGCAGAATTAGACGTGCATGTATTATTTATACAATAATGCACAGCAAGAACAAATGCTGCAAGCAGCTTTGACCCCGCCACCTGAAGGCAGGAGGATGCCTCCCTTGCACTGATTGCAAGGGCTTCCTTGCAGGCTTGAGAAGGCTCCAAGCCCACATTTGTAATAAATTTAATTACCTGGGGAGCAGAAGTGAAGTGCTGCTCGTGTTTGCCTTTGGTGCCTTGGCTGCATCTTTGCTAACCCTGCTGGGAAATGCCCGAGTGGGGTGACAGGGAGGAGTGTCAGCAGTGTGTCCATCAGGGACACAGCCAGTACCTGCTGGTGCCTCCTTTGGCTCCCTTTGTTTCATTGAGAGGCATTAAATACAGCGGCTCCATCACTTAGGAGGGCTATTATGCTCCTCACATATGCTAATTTAATAATTGTGGCTGCCTGTGTTTTCATATTAATTTGTTGTTAGGACTTGGCTAGGTCAGGGTTCCAGTCCTTTTTCTCCCAGATGGGATTTTTTGGGAGCACAACTAGGCCAGTGCTCTTGTGTGTGAAAACAAACACCAGCCTGCAGCCTGTAGAGTGCAATAATGCACCAAACAGCCAAATCACATCATCCCAAAATTCTAAAGATTATATCATTGTATCGTTTCTGGCAGCAGAGCCACAACATCTGCATTTCTGTTTTTCTGAGGCGCTTTCAGGTCCATGAACGAGGGACTGAGGGGTGCATGGAAAAGAGAGGAAGGGATGGGAACCTTCAATCTCCAGGGAACAAATACCTTACTGAGGGTCACATATGAGCCAAGAGCAAAACCTGGGAGTCTGATGGCCCCATGCACAGACATCATGATACTGGAGCATTTAAAATATCCATTTTGTGTTTAAAATATTTTGAAAAATATACATCATATAATACTGTGTGTTTGAGTAAAGAAACACATATTTAGCAGTTAATAACATATTCAGATGAACCAGACTGTCAGTAACTAAAGTTTTATTTGGTTTAAGTATGATTTTAAAATTTGGGGTGTTTAATTATTAAATTTTTTGAAGTGTCATGTGCTATAACATTCAGGTGTGTCATCTTTCTGAAGTTAAAAGATGGATTATATTCAGTCTACTAATGAAAATGCCTCTCAGCAGTAAACATCTACCCTGACTTCCAGATTGTTTACCGCTTCAGTTAATGATATATGATATCACAAAAGCCATTAAGAATCAAGACAAAATGTGGTTTGTGGAAGCGAAAGGAAAATTCAACAGTATTTTTAGTGATTTTTAGAAACTAAAATTTAGAACCTAAAACTTTGAATGACCTGATTGGAGGTCATTCTTTTCTCAAGGTCATAGATACGAATAGAATTCAGGATTCTGTAAATGGAAAATGGAATATTCTTCTCCAGAATTGCCAATCACAAGTGTTTTAGGCAGTCAGATGAGATGGGCATCAGTGTGAAGGGATATCAGTCACACCTTCTTGGCCTCTGGTGCTTTTCAATGTGACCCATGAGCCCGAGTCGTTTTAGCTCTCATCTTAATAGGGCATTTTAAAATATCAAATACCTTTCCATTCGACCTCATTGGGGTCTGCAGCTCCTCACGAGGGGCAGTGACAGGACCTGAGGAACACCCAGAGGGTGGTGGGCACTGCCCAGGCTCCCCAGGGCAGTGGGCACAGCCCCAAGGCTGCCAGAGCTCCAGGAGGGCTTGGGTGATGCTCTGGGGCACAGGGTGGGATTGGTGGGGGGGCTGAGCTGCACTGGAGGATCCCTGTGAGTCCCTTCCCCCCCAGCCTATTCCATGATTCCATTTATCTTCAAAGGAGGATGCAAAACCAAACCTAAAAACAATACTTGTACAATTTCCACTAGAGCAAACATTGCTCAAACCTGTGGAATGATTATGAATGCAGATTCCTCAGACACATTATCACTGTCCATTTTGGACACAGAGCAAAGTGAAAATAGATTTTACAATTTTGATACATGTGGGTTTTTTCTTCTTTGCACATCTTAAATGTAAATGGCATTTCTCTTTTTTTTGTTTTGTTTTGCATTCTAAAAGAAACAATTTAAGTTCTTTGAACTCAGGAAAAAATAAATTATATTTGGTATCAAATTGTGTCTTGAGAGACAGAGCTGTTGCTATTAAAAATCGAGACAGGTAGCATAAAAAAGTGTGTCTGATTGCTTTCCTAGCAATTGCATTGTTTTCTTTCTGCTTTCAGAAAATTGTCTTGAGATTGGATTTTCCCTTGCTCCCCTGTACAGTAGCATGCCATTGAAAGTAATTTTTTTGTTTCAAATACATTTTCTTCTTGGTGCTATGGAGGTTTATTACATAACACAGGAACATTTCACCTTCAGAGCACAAGAAGGGTGCCTACCTTTTGGGCTTAAACCTAATTTTTAGGAGAAATTCACTCATATAAATAATATTTTATGTATCTTTTATTTAGATGACAAGGCCATCTAATTTCCTCACACAAAAAAAAATCTGTGTTCACTGTGTTACACCTCTCAGTGGATTTTAACACTGAGGATTGTCTTGCTGAAGAAACAACATCACACTTTTCCTGCATTTATAACTTTCAAAATGAGTAGCAAGAACCCCTGATCGAGCTATGGCTCCTCAGGGTTTGGAGAACTCTCTGCTCACACTGTCCTCACTGCTTCAAAAACTTTTGTCAGAGCAGTTCATTGGGTTTAAAGAAACATAATCAATCCCTGCAATTCATAAAAAGCATCCTGGTGTGGAAATCACCTTTGGTGTGGGAAGGATCTTCATCTGTGTTCAATTTGGGGACAAGAATGGCAATTTGGGAGATGAATTTCTGCCCACAGTGACAGGGCTTTTCCCCCAGGAAGAAAGCCTTGGGCTCTCAGGTGCCAGTGATGAGGCTTCCCTTTATTTTCCTCCTCAATTTCAAATACAAAGGGCAATGATTTAAATTTTGCAATAAAAAGCTGATTAGGAACCTACACTGGAAGCAAGTTCCTCATCTGAAAGCTGAGATAAAATATCATAGTTTATAAGAGTATTTGAGCAGAAAGCTGGGCTGGTGGAAGGTGTCCCATTTCAGGTCCCTTCCAGCCCAAACCATTCTGTGGTTCTATGATATCCTTTATCTCCTTATAATTAAGCCAAACTACTTTAAGAAACATTGTTATCTGTTCACTTGCCCTCAAGTTGCTCATTTGAGACAGGGAGAAGGTATTTTATCTTGTATCAACTGATATTTAAAAAGGAAGAGTGTAATCCTGATTATTAATTGGGCTGTCAAGAATGGTTCTGGTTTTAAACAGCAAGATTTTTGGTGTGGGCTTTGACATCGTGGACTAAAGACAAGAAATAAATTCTCTATGACTGTGAGTGTCACTTATTACTTCAGCAATATCCCAAAATAGAATCATTGAGGAGTATTGTCTAACTCCCATAGTTCATTACCTTGTTTAAGAAAGCCCTGAGTTTGATAATTAAGTATCACAGTACCTCACACCTCAATAGTGCAGTTAAATATCAGAACATCTATAATGTGACCTGCAACTTCCTCTGGGCCACAGTGAGAACTGGGGGGTTTCTATATAAGAACTCTACTAAGCAACTTCTACATTAGTACTATAAACATATAATCATCTTATAAAAAGAAAAACTTTAATACAAGTTACCTAAAAAAGCTTAGAAATAGAATCCTACCAGTGTTGCCTCTCTTATTCCAATGTCCCTGCTTATATTTAGTACATATCTCCACCTTTTGGAGTCATTTTGTACCCACCTTAGAGGACAGAGGATTTGTCTTCATTCAGAGTGTGAAGTCAAATGAACTTCTAACTTCACAAGTTAAATAAAAAGGGCACTTTTTAGCTGGGCTGTAGCTTTTAGTGCTGATTTCCAGCTGAGATTGTTGCATAGGGTTGGAAGAGGCGTGTGCTGCTCTTTAGCCCTGTTATTGAGAGTGGCATCCTAAATGTAATGGAAATAATTCCAGTTTCAAAGGAACAGGAAAACAGTGACCAAGCTGATCGAGTGACAGGAGCTGTCGTATTCTTTGTCCATTCCTCAGGGAGCTTGGTCCTTTAGTGATTTGCAGGTCACCTTGTTGATATTTTTGATATTTTTACACCATGAGACCTTTGCAAGGTGTTACTCACTGTAGGCTATCACTGTGTGGTTTAAAATGATCCTTTTATATACAAGAAAATTCCTTCTTCCTTTTTTAAGTAGCAAGCCTCCAAGGCCCACAATTTCTGCTTATTACCACCAAAAAAGAGTACTTACTAAGCTTTCTGAAATCACTCTGCTCAGGCTGCTTCCACCCGACGTGTAGAAATTTATTTTGAATTGCTTCAACTGTGCTTTGGAATAATAGTGTGAGTTGTCAAAATTACTGAGCAAAACTGAGATTGTGTTTATAGCTGTTTAACACTAACAGCAGCAAGGACTGCCAGGCTTGGCAGGGGCTGCCCAGGGAGGGTTGGAGGTGCCCAAGGCAGGACTGGGGTGGCACTCAGTGCCAAGGTGGGCATCGGGCACAGGGTGGGCTCCCTGGGCTGGGAGGGCTTTTCCAGCCCCAGGGACTCTGTGACTTCAGTGGAACCAGCATACCCAGCTTCCAAGTCAAAGCTTTTTCTTTCTTTTCTCCACTTATAGCATATGAAAAGCTCAAATGGAGATAATTAATGAATTGTATGTCAGTGGATTAGTTCTATAAAGTGAATATTTTAATACTTTCTTGTTAGGTATTAAGCTATTTATTGCCTTGGGTATTCATTAGGGGTCAGCACAGCGACTTTGCTTTCTAACAGCAGCACACTTACACTTCAAGGCTCCAGCTACCTGCTTTTTCCTGCTAAACATTTCTCTTTTTCTAGTTTGGATGGAGTGGAAATTAATTATTAAACAAACAAACAAACAAAAGCCGTACTAAAACCCACTTGCTTATGAGCAAAGTTATTGAGGAACTTCTGCAGTGGGTGTGCAGGTGGGGTACATGGGGCACTGGCAACACAGAATTAGGGATGGATTGATTGACTGATTGATTGATTTAGAGAGGGATGAAGGTGGGGAAGTGGAGGTACTTGGCTGATAAAAAAAGGAAATGGAATGTGAAGCAGCTCACGTGTTTGGGTCCATAACTCTTTACTAGCTCTGTGCTGCTCAAATTTGGATTAGGACAGTAAATCTGTAGTTCCAAATATACAAGTACTTTGCTCTGCCTTGTTTCTGACAGCAGGAGGGACCTGGGGGGCTTTTGTAGGATCACAGAATGGTTTGGGAGGGAAGGGACCTTAAAGATCATCCAATTCCTCAGGGACACCTCCCACCAGCCCAGGGTGCTCCAAGCCCCGTCCAACCTGGCCTTGGACACTCCCAGGGATCCAGGGGCAGCCACAGCTTCTCTGGGCACCCTGTGCCAGGGCCTGCCCACCCTCCCAGGCAAGGATTCCTTCCCAATATCCCATCTGGCAGTTTAAAACCAATCCCTCCATCCCTTGTCAATAGTCTCTCTCCATCTTTCCTGTTGGCTCCTTCAGGTACTGGGATGTTTTCAACAGATTTCTCCCAACATAAAAATGAAAGATGGTTTTCATATGTTCAGACACACTGATGGTTCCAGAGAAGTTATTTTAAAAAAAAGGAAAAGTTTTAAACAACTGCACATGGCTATTCATCAGCTGCTACAGGAATACCTGCAAACATTGGCAAGATTTTCCTTCCTGAAGGTTTTGGAGTAGAAAGAGCCTTCTGATTGTGGGAAGCTTGTATAAAATATGGGGGAACAGCTGAAGGAATTGACCACCTCATTCTGC
Source organism: Campylorhamphus procurvoides (assembly GCA_013396655.1). Classification (NCBI taxonomy): domain Eukaryota; kingdom Metazoa; phylum Chordata; class Aves; order Passeriformes; family Dendrocolaptidae; genus Campylorhamphus; species Campylorhamphus procurvoides. The sequence continues at coordinate 141,069 of WBMV01002174.1, read as the reverse complement.
AAGCCATGTGAAAGGTTTGAGGGACTCTTTAGTAGCAAAGGTGATTTTGCTAATATTAACTTGTTCTGCCAGCAAAGACAAGCCACGTTAACATTTACTAGTTGTTCATCTCAGTCCAGGGGATATTTCAGGGTAGGTCCACCAGCACTGTTATTTTTGGTAACCAAACCAAAGACCTGACAAGGAGTGTATGCAGATAAAATTCACTAATAAATCATTCTGGAAATGAGTCTCTTACTCAGCTTCTTCCAATACTTGCCACTTATTCCTATTGAATGACGGATGGGAATTTACAATAATAGAACAAATGTTAAAATTATTAATTTGGACTGATTATAATATTTACAGATGTAACAGTACAAGTATTTTATTATTCACTTATCTTACACCGTGAGGGGAAATCTTTTCTTGGACTGATTTTTATAGCCATGATACACAATGTAATGTATTTCTACAGTGAAAACCTCTAGGATTGAAACCAGGTGGAATTAGATGAAAACCAGAGGACTATAATAGTGTTCTTTATTAAAATCATACTGCTCAATCTTATCTTTTATGACTTTGTGCTTTTATTTTTGCTCATTATTTCAAATCCCCTAAATTATCAGTCCTAAAATATTGATTCGCATTTCTTAATTAAACACTTTTTCTACTTTATTCTGCCGGTCTGATAACAAATTAACAGCTATTGAAGTGGGGGTTAGTTCCACAATCTTATGAAAACAAAACTTGTGGAACTCAATTTTCCATTTTTTTCTTTGATTATCATAGAGGGAATTACACTGAGTGCACCTTTCTTGTTGTCTTGCACTGAATGGAAATTAAAGACAAAAGCAAAACAAGGATTATTTTTGCCAACTTAGAAGTGTTTGCAGAAAGGTAAAAATAGTAGGGAAGAAGTATATAAATTCTAGTTAGTTCCTAAGCCCTCCTGCTGTCCTTCAGCCAAAGGGACTGATAAAAAGACAGAATAAATGCAGGAATAAGGTGTCCAAGTGGAAATAGACAAAGATAGCATGGGCTAAACTGTGGAGTGCATAGACATTTGTAGATAGAAATCAAGTTTCAAGGTGATAGCTTAAAGTGCTTTTTTTCCTTATTGATAAAGTATTTTTGAGGGAGAGATAAAAGTCTACTCAGGTAAATATTACAGAATTCAGGATGCAGAGACTGTGATTTATCATTTCACCAACCTCTGAAGGATGGTCTAAAAGAATCTGCCTTGTTTCCTGCCTTTATAAACAGAGGTTTACATGGCACTTCCCAGATTTGGCTGGAACTGTGACCCATTTATCCCCAAGAAATGCTGATGATCTTTCTTGGCATCTATCAGGATACTGAGGGCATTCCTGGGTTGTCTCAGGCTTGTCCTGTAGGGTTGGTCTTTCCCCTTGTTTTAACACTAATGTTAAAAATTATTTGATATACTGGGAATTCAAACCTTGATTATATTCCTGTCCCCACCATTCAGTCCAAGGATTTCCTCCTGTCATGCCCCTTGTTTTCTGTTCTGCAGATAAATTTATCATTTTAAAGCTGAGCATTTATTTACAGGCAACCAAAGAAGAAAGTCTCGGTGCAAGAGAAGGAATAAAAGTTTCATGTGAAAAACATTGGAACAGGAGGAAAATTTTAAAGCATAAAGTTTTCATAGCGTGGTGAAGTTCTTGCACAATCACCTAATTCGAGCTTTAATTCATGTAAACAGACTGGATGCTCGTGCTGGTGTGAGAGCTGGGAGGGGCTATCCATGTATATATTTATATTCTGCTTTTCAATCCTTTGTATTTCACATTGGGGTAAAGGACTGGGACCAGATTGATTGTCTGCAGAACCAGTGCTCGTACTTTTATTTCCTGGCCTGACTCTGCATTGCTATAAAATATCATACTTGGGGTTTCTTTCTGGCAACCTATTTTTTTTTCACTCAGTTTCCTTCAAACTTCCCCTTGAGTGTTTTACCCAGTTCCCACTTTGCAGTATCAGGGGTTTCGTTTCTCCCTCTCTGCTCTGGTTTTTTGACAGTTCTCAGATCTAACTATTTTTTCTCTTCCTGTGTGTTTGAAACCAATAGCACAGACCCCCTCCTCGCTTTCCTGTTTTTTTATGCTGCATATCCCCAGAATTCCTTTTGGGGCTTTTGCTACAGACTGAACCTGTTATGTTGTCTTCCAAATGCTGACCTGTTGTCTTCCCTGCTCCTCCATCACTTGGATCCATCCCTTGGATCCATCACCACTCCATCACTTGGTGGAACCTCTTCAGGCATCCTCCCACACAAGTCTTTGGGAGTCTTATATTTGTCCCAGCTCTCCCACAACAGGCAAAAGAATTTTATTCCCTCTGTTGTCCTTTTCAGCCAGTGCCCATAAATGCTGAATTGTCTGAATTTGGTGCTTATTTCCAGGGGTGTTTTTCATGTGGATCTTCTCTTTCAAGTTATGCTGTTGTTTGCTCTTTCATTTTATATAGAAGAGGGATGTTGGAAACAAAATGGTCAATTTATTTTCACACTCTACACCAAAGAACTAATAATCACGTTTTTTTAATGTCACAGAGTGACATGTGAAACACAGACTTTATAGTGGTAAGCAACTATTTACTTAATAAGTAAATATTTACAATTATTTGTTTGTACTAGCCATAATTTATAGGATTCATATTATCTATAGTCTCTAGTACGAAGTTATTATGCTGTTAGATGTTCCAGGTTCTTTTTGTGGGGGGGAATTGGCTTTTTTGGGTGCTTTGTTGGAGGTTTTTTACACAAATTCAATATATTTTCAAATAATTTGAAATCAGTTCTTCACTTTTCTACTGTCTATTTTCTTCAACAGATTCTCCATCAGACCCATGCTGGAATCCTTCCAGAAATGTTGGGTAATACACAAGACACTGAATGTTTTATTCTGTTCCACCAGGGGGAAAGAAATCATTATTTTTTTACATATCATTCAGTAATTATTAATCTAGTGTTGAATAATAATTTTTAATTTCAATTTCTTGAATATATTTATTAATTTACCTCCTGCTAATTTGCTCCTTTAGCTGCCACTGTTTTGAATTTATTTCTGTACTTCAGTGTCATTTGCATAATGGCATTAAGAGGTCCACTCATGAGTGTTCGCTGGTGGGATGTTGGACAGAGTGGATAGGTTATAATTAGGGGCACCTGACCTTCAACGTCATTAATATGCAAATAGAAATACTCCAGGGTGCAAAAACACGGTGCTAATAAAACAGTCACTTCTGTGTTTGCCAGATATTTCAGTCATGGTGCCTTGGTTTTTATTTTTTTCATATAATACAGAATATTAGATTATTTTATATAATAATACACCCTTGGAGAGGTGTATATGTGGAGGAGCAAAGGAGTGTTTACACTAAAGGGGAAACTAAATATGCACACAGATAGTTCTTTTGGGGGTTTACATGACTTTTCTTTCCCTAACAACCAGATGTATTAAAACATACCCAAATATTATAAGTGGATAGGATAAGTTTTGTTGTAGAAGTACCATGATAAGTTTTGCTATAGAAGTACCATGAGAAGTTTTGTTGTAGAAGTGCCATGACTGACTCCAGCCCTCCCTGGGCAGCCTGGCCAGGGCTGGGGCACTGCCCACACAAGAAGTTCTTCCTCCTGCCCAGGTGGGACCTGCTGGGCATCAGTTCCTGCCCGTCCCTCTTGTGCCAGAGCTTGATCTGGATACTTGGGAAGATTTAAATCAATCAGCTCAGCTAAAGTGCTGAGTATTTAACTTTTCTTCAAACTGATTTTCTTAATTGCTTAGTCTATCCACTGATTTTTTCAGACAGCCTTTTCTCTGTAAAGACAGCTTTGACTCCTTTGCAGGTGCTTTATGGGGCATCCAAAGCAGCGTGGGGAGCAGGACAAGGGAGGTGACTCTGCCCCCCCAGGTGAGACCCCACCTGCAGAGCTGCCCCAGCCCTGGGGCCAGCACAGAAGGACATGGAGCTGCTGGAGAGTCCAGAGGAGGCCACAAAGCTGTCAAGGGGACTGGAGAACCTCCCAAAAGAAGAGAGGATGGGAGGGTTGGGGCTGTTCAGTCTGGAGAAGAGAAGGTTGTGTGGAGACCTCACAGCACCTTCCAGGGTGTGAAAGCACCAGACAAAGGCTCTTCATCAGGAACTGGAGTGACAGAACAAGAGGTAATTGCCTCAAAATGGAAAGAGGGAAATTTAGGTTGGATATAAAGAAGAAATCCTTCCCTGGGAGGGTGGGCAGGCCCTGGCACAGGGTGCCCAGAGAAGCTGTGGCTGCCCCTGGATCCCTGGCAGTGTCCAAGGCCAGGTTGGACTGGGCTTGGAGCACCCTGGGCTGGTGGGAGGTGTCCCTGCCCATGGCAGGGGTGGGACTGGATGGGCTTTGAGGTCCCTTCCACCACAAACCCTTTTGTGATTCTATGATAATAAAGGTGCCATTCTTCAAAATTTCCTCTCCCTTGAGCACTTTATATATTATGAGTTTATTTAAATGCTGGAGGAGTGTCAAAAATGTTTTAGTTTTCATTTTTAATGACACTGTTTTGGGGGGGTTAAATGATGCCTTCACATCCATTCCAGGCTCATAAATCAATGACCTGTATAAATCACAGTGCCAAAGTCCACCCTTAACTGTGACACAACAGAGTCACAAGAAGTTCTGTTGCATGAATAAACAACTTTTCCCTGGAAACATCCCCATCTCCCAGGTGGGCACAGCCAAATGGCCAGTGACTGCTATTGCTGCTGGGTAGCTGTACCCTCATCTTCTACTTTTGAAGGAGCTGTGGTTTAAACGAGTTTTAAATTAAAGAGGTGCAACATGGAGTGAGGAGAAAGATGAGACTTTTTAAAAAAAAATCCCGTATTCCTGCTAATAACTGAGATTCTTTGGAATTCTGCAGGCTGTGTGACACCCACCTCCCTGCAGCACCAAGGAGATTGGTTTGCCTTCTTTATGGAATTATTGATACAGATGTGGTAAAATGGGATAATTTTCTTCAGCAACCAGTTGTAGTTTAGGGGATGTGGTGTTACATGGCACGTCCAGTGGGAATTCCTCATTTACCAAGATGTAGAATTAAAACAAAAATATTAATGGAAGGATCTGATGGACCAGTTCAAATGACAGATAGTAGGAATCACGTTGATGGAGAGCGAGGTTCTTCACAAAGCAGTCTTTGGATTCAAGGATTCTGGTATCCTGTGATCACAGGTATTTCCAGACACATTTTATACCCAATAATGCAGCTTATAGAGTTATGGTATTTGATCAATGCCAATTTTTGCCTTTCAGAACAGAAATGAAACTGGATAATCTGTGCTGAATAGTTCCCATGAAATCCTGTTCCCAAACTGGCTGGGGGAACTCTAATTTCTGAGCTCCTCTGCTTTTTCCTGACATGAGAGCCAATTATTTGGAAGTTCTGCCAGGGAAATGGGATGTCTGCAAGATCAGAGACTGTATATTTGATGCAACTGCTCCATGTTTCACTGCATAAAGGATATACAGACTGCCTCAAGACTTTTTCTGTCACTTGATGCCAGCTATCCATTTCTATGAGTTACACAGAACATGAAAATAGAGAGCAAAGCTGAAACTCTCATTCATACAACACTTTTCCTAGAAAACCTTTGCATTCTACATGTTTTTAATTTTTTCTTACTCAACCTTGCACATATCAAACCCAAAGAATTACAAAAAATAGTGTCCAAATAGTGTCCCAGTTCCAATTTAGAGTGGCTAATTATTCTATTTCATTCTTCTGAGCAATATGCTTCGGAAGGTTTATCCTCACGCTGAATTCCCAGCATCATCTATTATTTACACCCATGGCTACTCATGCCAGTGTAACCTCTGGCACGCCCCAAGGGCTGCCAAACCCAAAGCATATGTGCCCTTTTGGAAGCAGATGGCAGAGCAGCGCCAGCTCAGGCACTCTCTCCGTTCTCTCCTGGCCTTAACAAAGTTCATAATTATTGAAGGGATTATTGTAGCATTGCTTTCTTTTCAGAAAAGACCAATAAAGAGAATAAAAATAAATGTCCAAGTAGAACCACACAAAATATCTCTTTTTTTTAATGTTGTTATTTTTACCCATAAACAGATTCCTGGTTTTTTCCCAATCCATAGTAAATTCCTGTTGCCTTCAGTTTTGCCAAGCCTTCATTCAAGGGCTGTGTACTAATGTCTGAATACACATAGAATTCTTATTTTTGAAGCATATTTTGATGTATTAAAAGAAACAAATGATAGTTTTAGAACTATTTAGAGTTATTCTCTGTGTCTAGTTTTACCCTATGACACTGGTAGACTTCATATTAACAAAGCTAGGTAATGTTTCACGATCCTTTAGATCCTCACATATACTTCAGATCACTGTAGAGAGTTTAAATTATTTTACAATTAATTATGAGCAAGGCAGTGTGCAGACTAAGATGACTTAGCAACAAAATCAATGGGTTTATTCTCCACCCTTGGAAATTTGGAAACTTCCTTTTGCTTACCTGTGCCTTTGATTCATGGAATGTAGTGGCAGAAATCAAACAGAATTTTCTAAAACCTTGACTATATTTTCTGTTGCAGTCTGAGCATCCTCTAAGATTGTGATGGGTCAGGACTAGTGGGCATGTAAATCACAGAACCACAGAGTGGTCTGGGTTGGAAGGACCTTCCAGATCCTGCCATGGGCAGGCACACCTTCCACTACACCTGGTGAATATAAAAGTGCAGTTTAGAGTTTCTTTTCCATTGTGTTCCATTCAGGAACAGATTGTCTAGATGGTCCTTCTTGGTGACAATGCTCTTCCAGTTTCCTTTGCTTCCCCAGCTCACCAGGAATGAGCAAGGCTGAGGGAGTCACCCAGTGCCCAGGGAGTCTGAGAGCATGTTTGGGAAAGGAGGGCAAAACAACAAAGCCAAATCTCAGTTTGGAGGGGAGAACTGGTTTTAAAGAAATCAGCCTTTTGGTGTGTGACAGCTGCTTTAATGGCCACATTCCCCAGCTAACCCTGCCTGGCACGAAGCCTCCCACCAGTGACTGTGCAGCCTGTGCTGCCAATGGGACTTGGGGCAGAGTTTAGGGGTGTTCACTAGAGCCACTTTCGTGCCTCTGATGGTGCAAAAGGAATAATTTGCTTGGAAAAAACCCCTAATTATTTGCTTTAGGAACCACGAGAAGGAAGCAGGAAAGGCAAAAATGGCTTGAGGAAAGGAATCTATCAGCCAACAAAATAATCTTCCTTCAAAGAAGATGCCCCAGATCCTGAAGGGTGTTGTTTCTAAAGGGCATGCCAAATTTGCTCTCTCTTTCCTAAGAGTTGGCAATGAAGACTTGTGGCAATTTTGCAGTAATTTTACATTAAACATCTGCCACAAATGCCTCTACTGGATATAAAAAATTCTGTTATGAAGGGATTGCTGTATGTGTTAGATTAATTCGGGACAACTGATCCTTGCACAACAGTTTCCCAAACTGAGAGAATAAAATGATTGATGTTACCTAGAGTCAAACCAATATAATAATTACACTTATTCCACTCCCTGTAACAGTGTTGTGCTTTTTGTGCCTTCATTTGATAAATTCCCCAGATGTTTTTTGGAAACCAGGTGTTTACCTCTCATAAAAACTTCTCTGTCTCCCCGGGTTTTAACTCAGCTTGAAAAAATATTTGAGAGATTAACCCAATTACCACTTTGTGTAACTACAGTGACCTTGTGGCAGAGCCATTTAAATTCTAACCTGCTTTTCTACTACAGGATCTCTAAAGGAAATACTAATTTGTATTGCCATGGGATCTTCTGAGGGATAAATTCATTCCCTTTTCAACTTCACACCATCCAGTGCTTTTCTGACCATAGGAATGTGACTCTTGGTGTTCTCCTGTGCAGGGCCAGAAGTCGGAATTCCACGATCCTGGTGGGGCCTTCCAACTCAGGATATTCTATGATTCTACAAAAGTTAATTTTAAAAGTCTTTCTTCCATCTGCCTTCACCTTAGATGCACAGAATTACATATTGAACCAAAATTCCCCCTCGAATCACAGTTGCCAGTGACAAAAAGCAGTTCTTTGTCACAAATCCAGGACAGACAGGTGTTAAAACAGCTTGTCTTGAGCAGGTCATTTGTGGGTTGCATAATTAACCACACGTGGCCTCGATTTAAAGCCTGAGGTGCAGGTTTGGGAAGGTAATTCAGAAGCAGATTTGAGAAATACTTAAGCAGTGCATTTACAGGGACTGTTCATGCCACAGCAGCCTGAGGTTCCAGTTTGCTGCCTCTCTGGCTGCATTAGAGTAACTGAACAGAGAAGGGAAATTATTAATTAACCTTTTCCTTGCCGTGCAAATTTTGGATTCCATCTTCTATGTGGATGTGCCCCTGAAGCAGCAGAATAAATCAGGTACAGGTAACTCTGAGAACATAAGAAGGCTTTTCATTCCCTCTTCTTGTTGTTAATGCAATATTTAGTTCTTCCAAAAGAGGTTCTGATACAATAAACAATTGCTAAGTGACCTGTTCTTGAAGGAAGGATTTCACCCTGACTGGCACCAGGGGATTGCTGATGCCAGGAGGTTTTCAATACACCTTCTGGCACTGCCAAGATATCCTGGTATCAAGATCATTCTCTGGCCAAGAATACAGAGGGACTTTTGTAATTTCTAGGAGAACTGTAAGTGAAGATGCCTGAAAGAAACCTAAATGCTCCAGAGGTGAATATTTGGGCAAGTCAACCCATGTGGCACTGCTGTCAGGGTCAAAGCCAATTGATGTAGGTGGATGCTTTGCTTCAAAGGTGTTTCTTTTTCATTTCATTGGGAAATGCATCCAAGTGTGTGAGAGATAATTGTGGGGGAATGAAAAACTTCTGATAGTTGTCTGCTTACATTTCAATCTGCAATTAGTTTTCTTAATTATGAGTTAGAACCATGTAAAGCCTGAGGTATTACCCAGCTCAACTTCCCTCACCTATCCCTTCAGTGATAACTAAACTCAGACCCCTCCGGTGGGTTCTGCAGCTATAACAAAATAAAGCATTGCTGTTTGTGTTAATTGTAGCTTTGGGGTGGTTTTGCAGCTGTTTGTCCTTATTATTGTCCTGAAACACACATGGCACTGCCAGGCTGTGCAGAAAGAAATGTTTGGGGAGTGTTTTAGTGTTTTAGCTGCAAATGGAATAGGGAGAGCCAAGTGAGTGCAGGGCAGGTCTGGCTGTGTTGCTGCTTTGGCCACGGACCAGTGCCTGCATCCCTGGTCCAGCTTGGGGGGCTGAAAGCATCTGGGCAAAAAAAGAAGGAATAGGCCAACAATTCAAACTGAAAAATTGGTGTAAGCAACAAGCAGGACAGAGTAAACAGCTTTGTCCTGATCCTGGGTAGAGCAAAACTGCCCCGAATGGCTGACGAGACCTGAGCTCTGCCAGGAACTGAATGACCACAAAGGGATGTGGGCTACTAATTGTTCTCTTAACTAAATGATCATTTATAGATTTAATTGATGGTGATTAATTTCCCATCTCTCTTTGGGACAAGTATGTAGGACTAGTTCCTGCATGCTCCTAAAACTGTACTCACTGGATGTTAAAACACCCCAAACTGCTCCTCTGTAGTAGGAGAGATTTCTGTTCCTGTGTACAGACAAAAGTGCATTTTTTTAAATGTTTTTGCAGATAAAATAGTGCACATACAGCACCTACAACTGAGGAAAGAGATGATGTTAGTAAGAAAGCAAATAAAATATATTTTAAATATCTAGTTTCAAAAGCCAGGATGTTTTTTAATTAATATTAGAATTATTTTGAGGATGTAGCACATATTAAGGTTAAGATATCTTACCACAAATAATTTTATTTGTGATGGTGAGGAGTAAGAAAAGAAGAAAAAATTGTATTTTCTGTTCAGAAGAGAATTGTGATGTGCTTATACTCAGAAAAAGTGCCCCTGAGGATAGAAGGGAAGTTGGAGGAAAGTCTGAAAAAGAAATTTTAAAAATCCTCTGGCATCTTAAACTGTAACAAAATTTTTTTGTGCATTTTTTCTCATTAAAAAGTTAGAATAAATACCTAAAAATCCCAATCTCATCTGACATGCTTGCTAATGAGAATGTTCATGCTGAGGACCAGCACATCCCCACTAACATTAAACATCTCAGGTCATCGGGGCCAACGAAACCCCAAACAATACCAATGATATCAAAAGGCCTGCCCCAAGATGTGTCAAGGCCCTTGTGGGACCTTGCTGGGTCAGTCTTCTACTGAGTTCCACAAATTGCAGGTCTGAGAGCTGTGTTTGTGCCACTGAAGTGCCTGGCAGAGCTTGGAGACCCTTCCCTTTGCCATGGGGTTGGCTGGGGCAACCACAACCACAAACCACAACCTCAGCACTGACTCAGAGATGAGCACAAGACACCTGCAGTTGTTACAGTGTGAAACGGCTCAATCATGGATAAATTGCCATCTCTGCAGCCTTTATTAGGCAATCAGATTCATCACAATAATGTTTTTCATGGGAGATGCCACATTTGTCTTGGGAAGGTCTGGCTCTGGCATCACAGGGTAGTCTCTTTAACTGCTTCTCTCTCTTCCCTGTTCTATTTAAATCCTCCTCATTCCTTGTCTCTCTTCCCTGACCTAACGGGGTGAGTTACATCTCCCTTGCTCAGCTGTTCAGTGTATTCCCCCTGCTAGAAATTATTTATTTCACTGCCACATGGCACATCATCTGTCATGTCTAAGGAGAGGAAAGATCTTCCTCCAACGTTCTTTCTGCTCTTTTAATCTTTCCATGGCAAGTTCCAGCTTTCCCTTCAGAGCGATAAAAAGAATTCTGGACACATTTCCTTAGAGCTGAAGTTCTTCGTTTCCCCAAGCACCATCCTGGTGCCCAGGAGCCTTTGGGTGTGTTTGGGGGGAGCAGCTCTAGAAGGTCATCACACAATGGGTTTTCAGGGGTTTTGAGGTTAAATATAGTTACTAAAATCTGAGTATTTGCACACGAAAGACAGACCAGTTCAAATTTTTCTTGACTTCTGCCAGAAGTTAAAATTGAATTAATTTAGATCTGTAACATACAAGAGGCAACTCAGACTTCCTCCTGATAGTATGAACTTTAGTAGTATTTTGTTACGGAAGATATTTCAATGACTTTGGAAACATGTTTAATTTTCTTTATCGTCTCTAAATGAATGGAGGATTATTCTGTCTAAAGGCAAAAGGTGTCACAGAGATTTAAATTTTATTTTTTATTTAAATTTTTGCTGCAAGTTTAAGTGATAATCTATTTTCCATCCTAGAATTTTTTCCATAATACTGTTAAAATTTCCTATAAGAGCCAGACTCTGTTCTGTACTAATACTGGTTTGGTTATTGTGACATGCTAAAGACATAAATATATTCAGCACATAACTAAGTACAATCATTCCATCTGTACTAACCTGCTGGGGAACTTGAATTTTGGTTGGAATTTCCTATCCCCCTGTGTGTTCCATTATTCCCTGTGATTCTGCTTTTAAGTTGCTGATACCATGGGAATCGTTGCTCCTATTTAATGAAATATTAGCCTGGGTAAACCACTTGTAGTATTTTATAATTTAAGAGTGCTAAATATAGATCAGAGGCTCTGTATGATCTTCCTCTTTGCTGGTATTTTGTTTCTATAACTCTTTTTTTTGCCTGACACACAAATTGCTGGAAAACATTATCTTTTATGTTTTCCTTTAGATTGTTTATAAACCCAAAATGCTCAAATTCCAGCTCAATAGCAGCAGGAGTTAAAAGGTATCTCACTTTGCCTAAACCAAATGGGAAGTATTATAAACCTTCAACTTTTCAGAAGTTGAAACAACTCTAACAAAGGCACCATAATGCAGATGTTTGAGCAGTTCACTTAATAAAATATGAATGAAGCATATTTTAAAAAAGCAGGTTACAAAACCAGTGCAAACCTCAGTTCACAGCTGCAGTTACTCACAGTGGACTAGATTTTTCCCATCACAATTTTACTATTTAACACACATGTAAAATCTCAAACAAATCAGCAGATGCTAAAACAACTGGAAAATAAAATTGAAAAATCATTTTAATTCATAGATATTTAATAAAATCTTAACCTTGCCCAATTTTGGTCAAGTGTGTAATTGCTCTATTTTATGTAACTCTCTTTTTTCATTTCCAATTTGCTGAGTCTGAAATTTAAGTCAAGCTCGTTGTTACTCTCCTGATTGCAGAAATGGTTAGTGACGTGGTGATTTCACCCAGTGTTCAGGCATTCCCAGGGTGGGAATCTGGGGCTGCAGACTTTGTGGCAAAATCCCTGCCTTATTTGAGCACATATTCTGCCTTCTGTTACCATCCCTAAATACAAAGTACAGTGCACTAATTGTGTCCCACGTGCACTTACTGTCCAGACAAAGAATAAGTACTCGAAAAAAAAGATTAAGATCCTTTTCCTCTAAGAAATTAAGATCAAAAAGTGAATTTGATTGAGCATTATACTTGATAATTCTGCACAAACTAAAATAAAATAGCTTAGGGACTAAAGAAGGGAGTTTTTTATCCCAGACTTTACTTCTCCTTACATTTCTGTAGTGATTTTTAAACTACTACAAGAAGTTCCCCTCCTTCATGGAAATGTTGGGAATATCCCACCCCTGGGAGTGTCCAAGGCCAGGTTGGGCAGGGCTTGGAGCACCCTGGGCTGGTGGAAGGTGTCCCTGCCCATGGCAGGGGTGGCATTGGATGGGCTTCAATGTCCCTTCCAACCCAAACCAGGCTGTGATTCTATGATAAATATTTGGCTGAATAAGTAATGGACACCCAAGACTGGATTTAAGTTTGGCTTATTTTGGCATCTCATTTCAAGAGAGGAGACTACTGGAATTTTAGGGAAAGAATAAATCATACCTAGGGTCACGTTTTCCCAACTTGGACAAGATCTTGCACACAGATATTTGTGTTTGATAGGTAATACTAAATCTATGTCCCTCTTTGAACATGTATAACCCTTCATCTTCATACCTTCATGTAGCAAATGCACTGGTTGCATGAGAATTCATTCTGGGTTAAACACCCTGCCTGATGGTTTGAGAAAGAACAGACATCCATCTGGTCTCTGCACCCCTAGGAATTTTCAGATCTCCTTTCCCAGCCTTTTCCTCTTGAAGGGGAACTTGTGTCACCTACTTAATTTCCCCTCACACTGAACCTCTTCCACCTTTCCAATAGTTGTGTTTGTCCATAATTATTCGAGTTCTCTATTAAACCTGTTTGACAGCCATGAAAACAAAGGTGAGCTCCCTCAGTGGCAGAGCCAAGCAGAGGGTGCATTTTGAAATCATTCTTTCTAAGTGCATTATATGTTTGGGACAAATGCAAAGCAGGCATCAGCCAGGGCTTTGCCTGCAGACTTCAACCTGTAATTCTGGCCAGCTGTGGTAGATCAGATCCCTAATTTGTATTCTGATGACTGAGGTAGACATACATTTCACCAGGATTTGGGTTTGCTGTGGCTTGGCATCTGGTTACTCAGCGAGAAAATAGAGCAATGAAAGTTAGAATACCTCTAGGAGCATCAGCAACATCTGCTGAAGTGAGAGAGACACATAGCCCAGGTGAAAACTCACAAGGTGCCCTGTCATAAATAACAAGACACGTTGCAAAAGTTATTATTTACACTGGCTTAATTTTTCCTGGCGATATTTTATGTTCTGTAAAGTGATGGCACAGTACACAACAAAATTAAATAAAAGAAGCAGCAGTGCCCTTAAAGGAAAGCAGATTGCAGAGTAAATCACCAGCACCAAAGGAATCCCTTTGAAGAAGACTGTATTGAGATCAACTCTTTTAACTGTACTACTTCTGTATTTTCTCAGAAGGGATGAGCAGACAATGAAGCAGCAGCCTTCTGGAAGCCATAAACTGGAACAACAGCAACAACCCATGGAGTGGTTCTTCTTCTGATTGTCCAGAATGAATTACACGAGCAGCACCACACACCTCAGGGCCAGCAGGGCTTGGGGCCTTTGGGAGGATCACACTGGGAAATGGAATAAACCAAACTTCAGCTTGCTGAGCTCTGCACCAGCATGAAAGGAGGTGAAAAGAGTGACTTTTCTGCGTGTGATGGGATTGCTCAAGGTAAGATACTTCTGGGGGAGCTGATGTGGTGCTGGTGAATCACCAGCCTCAGTCCCAGCCCCTTCCCTAAACCTGCTCTGTTCTCCTTCCTGTACTCTCTGACCAAGAGGGTCTTCCACAGTCCAGCTCTGTAACACTCCTGGGTTTTCAGTGCTGAACATCATTTGGAAATAGAGCTGAATTTCCAGGAGTGTTCATGCCCCTCCTGCACACCTGCAGGAACACTGGAACAGTGTGCCCATACCCAGAAAGTATATCCAGATATTACACAAAGGTGGATCCTGGTTTTTGGGAATGGGCCACGTGGAACAGTGTGCCCACACCCAGAAAGTATATCCAGATATTACACAAAGGTGGACCCTGGTTTTTGGGAATGCCTCTGTTTAAATGGTAACTGCCCCAGTGAAGGGCAGTGTGCTGAGTGTTTGGGATGCTCTGCCAACCACCTCTGAGTAGCAACAGCCAAGTAAAGCTTTACTGGAGCATGGAGGAGCAAAACTAGTCAAACATGAGAACAATTTACATTTATAATTGTAAATTTGCTTTTTATAGAGAATTAAAAATATAGTTGTCTCCAGAACCACTCTGGAAAGGTTTAGCACACACTGTGGTGACTGCCAAATTGATCTTGCAAAGATGGGGTGTTGACAATATTATTGGTTTTACTTTTAAATGAGTGAGATGATTAACAATATAATATCAAAAAAACAGACCTGTGCATTACAGCTGTCCAAAAGAAGTCATTTTCTCATTATCAGGAAACATAATTAGTTACTGCAAGTATGTAATATCACAGCTCTGCTGTCAGAGGAATTTAAAAAACCCAAAATCCCAAGAACCTGAAATGAAAGAACAAACCCCATAGAATGATCCCTGCTGCTCACTCTGCTGTGGTCTCAGTTATATAAACTCCTTTTGTTTTCCTATAATTATCCATCATGTTTTCCTATAGTTGCTAAGATTCCACCTGTAATTTATGTGTCTTGAGTGAGTCAAACGTACATCAATGTGTGTGTGGCAGTGCTGAAAACTCGGTGTATGTCCAGATTTTAGTTAAAAGGCCAAATTTTAAGTCAAGAGAATTTCATGGGAGCTTTTCACAGGTCACAATATGATAAATTATTGAAAAATACATCACGTGCTACATTATTTTCTCCAATAGTTTGGGCACAAATTAACGTGGCCCGACACCCTGGTCTGGATTTCTGTCCCTATTGATACATACCCCAGAACCTGAATTTTGGTGTTCTACTGTTGCAAATACAGATCCCAAAATGTCTGTTTCTGATGATAACAGATTTGGGGGAGGAAAGGATTTTTGGGAGGGACAACAAGTAATTATTCTTGACATGGTAAGTCTAAGTGTGTGGGAACTTAATTTTGTTTCCACTAATGACTGGTTTTATCATTGACTTCTTGAGGACTGAGAAAGAGTTGGACCAAAACTGAATGTCTTTTGAAATCTCAAACTGTAATTATTTTATGTGACATCCACAGCAAAATTCTGTCATTGAATTCTGTCATTGAATTCTGAGTTAACTCAGTAGTGTCCCTAAAGTATTGTGTAATTTGGATCCATATATTGCTACATTGCAGCTAAAATTCCATTTTGTTTGGTGACAATAATTTTTAGCTCTAGTTTTATTTTAGTTTATTTGTATTTTTAGTTTAGTTCTAATGTAATGCATTCAAAGAAGCTTGTAATTTTTAATTAAGTATTAAAATCACATTAGCAAAAACAAGTACTTTCAAAGCAAAATATTTTTGCTTCAGGGAAAATAGATTATTTATCCTTTAAAGGAGGGGAGAATATAAATATTTTATAATCAGATAAATATGTTGTTCAGTACTTAATCTGTAACATGTGCTGGAACCTAAGGGATTACTAGGGGATGTATCAGCATTCAGTTTACTACTGTCAATATTTTTTACTATGGAAATAGAGTTGGTGTTCATTGTGTGACTTGGTTCTATTGTTCTGAGTTGTACAGGAGGCAAAATAGAGGTGGATTTTAACTGGAATGTCACTGGGGTTGGATACGAGCTCAGTAGGAAGGGCAGGATGGGAGAGCCCCAACCCAGTTGGGTTGTGAGAAACCAGGTTGGAGGGGACCATAGTGGGGCATCTGGTGCCCCCTCCTGCCCCAGCAGGGCCAGCCCAGAGCACAGGGCACAGCACTGTGGCCAGAGGGGCTGGAATATCCCCAGGGAGGAGACTCCAGCCCTCCCTGGGCAGCCTGGCCAGGGCTGGGGCACTGCCCACACAAGAAGTTCTTCCTCCTGCCCAGGTGGCACTTGCTGGGCATCAGTTCCTGCCCGTCCCTCTTGTGCCAGGGCTGGGCCCCCCGAGCAGAGCCTGGTCCCTGCTCTGCCCCCTCCCTGCAGGCACTGCCACCCATGGGCAGGTCCCTCTCAGTGTCCCCTCTGGAGGCTGAACAGCCCCAGCTCCCTCAGCCTTTGCTGCTGCCACAGATGCTCCAGCCCTTGGCCATCTCCTCAGCCTTTGCTGCTCCCACAGATGCTCCAGACCTTGGCCATCTCCTCAGCCTTTGCTGCTCCCACAGGTGCTCCAGCCCATAGCTATCTCCTCAGCCTTTGCTGCTCCCACAGATGCTCCAGCCCTTGGCCATCTCCTCAGCCTTTGCTGCTCCCACAGATGCTCCAGCCCTTGGCCATCTCCTCAGCCTTTGCTGCTCCCACAGATGCTCCAGCCCTTGGCCATCTCCTCAGCCTTTGCTGCTCCCACAGATGCTCCAGCCCTTGGCCATCTCCTCAGCCTTTGCAGCTCGCAGAGCACTGCCAGAGCCTCAATTCCAGCGAGGCAGGAGGGTTTAACCCATGGCCTCAGTGCTGTCCTTGCCCCAGTTGTGCAGGTGCCAAGCTGCTCCAGCCTGCCAGGTGGGATCACTGATCCCTCCTGTGCCCAGGGCAGAGTCACAGCACCGTGTTCACACCACTCACCCTGAGCACAGGCACTCAGAAAAGGGGTTTTGCTGCTTTTTACCATCCATCAGTGTGTGTCAGCAAGTAAAACAATATGAAACCACACACCAGGAAAAGAAAACCTTTTCAGCTGTTGTAGGAAGGTCTTTCATTTAAAGTCAGCCAGTGCTTTTAGATGCGAGTCATCCTGACAGCCCTCTTATTTTTGTCCTGCAGTGAGACAGATAATATCACAGCCTGCCGTAAAGATAAGGGAAGCAGGGGCAACAAAGGATCAGAATATGGGACTTAGATTATTGATGCATTTAGAAAACACTTTTTTTTTCCTGCCACTGTGAAGGTGAAATGGCAAAGTTTCACAGGGAAGGGGCATCCTGGACTCAAAGCTTCCTTCTCCCCACACCTCTGCCTTGTTTCTCCCTGACTGCTGTCGTAGCCAGAGTTTTGGCTGTTATAATTGCAAAAAAAAAGGTAGAAATAAAAGCATGAAAATGATTATTAAATTACCATTAATATGGAAAATGGGCATTCTTTAAAGGAAACAACATTGCCCTATTTGTCCTTACCTTTCTGTTATTATGCTGGGTTCCAGGTATTACACATCCCTATTTACAACTCCAAGTTCCCAATTATGGACAAGGACAAAAAGAACCTTTTTTGCTCAAGTCCTTTTTGGTGTATCCAGCAGCTTGCAAAGCCAAGGCAGGCTGAACTTTCAGTGCTATTCCCACATGCTCAGGGTATTTGAATTATTTAAAATGCCTCAGCACTTCAGGAAGGAGGGATTCTATCCACTAATGTGAGCCCCGAGGTTTCAGCTTGGCCCCGGAAGGTGGGGATTTGGGTGCAGCACAGCCAAGTGAAACTCAGCAGGACAGGTAAGTGGGTATGAACTTACTGCTGTTTAATTAAGTGGAGTATGGAATTAGGGCTGAGAGGGATCACACCTTTATACATCACAGTAACTTGCATTGTCAATGGTCCTTGATTTAACATAAAATAAAGGGCAGCTTTTTTCTCTTTTCTCTTGTGCAGCTTCAGAGGATAAATTTTGCAGGTTTCAAGTGGCTGTAGAATTAATTTTGTTCCCCATGGTTTCTGCAGTCTGTCAAATCCCCTCAGACAGAAATCCAAGGGGGAAAGTGTGATTTGACTTAGATGAAATCCCCACCTTGAGAGAGGTGTTCACCTTCTACCCTGATACATTCCCCACCTCCAGTCCCTGAGGAGCTCACCAAAAATGTAGAAACATGAAAACAGGACTTTGATGTCATTCAGAACTTGTGCATGGAGAATACTCCGTTCAAAATAGGTATTTCTAATGCATATTAATTTTACCCTTAGCTAATCACTAGAAGACTAATTCTAGATTGCCATAAAAACAAAAAAATGGTAAACTTTTAATAACATTATACTCTGAACTCTGTAGTCCAACATTATTTATAAGTTATGCATAATTATGCATGTAATTTAGGTCTCGCTTATCTGTTGTGTTTAGAAGAATAATACACAATTTACTCTGAAATTTGTTTTCCAGCAACTAAGAGGCCAAAAATAAACAAAACAAAAAGATGCCAAGGGCTTGAAAATGAAAAACATTCATTTAGGTGAATCCAAATATATGAAATCAGAGTCCTCAGAGATAATGCTACCTTAGATTCTCAGGACTAATGCCAAGAGAACTTTTTCTTTGCAGTTGGATATGTGTGTTCCTCTTTATTGCAGGCCAAATTCTGTGATTAGTTCTAGGCTTGGACTCCAGAGAAGATAAATTTTGCATATTGAATCTTAAATATAAATTATGGGTGGGGCCAGTTTGCAGTTCACTGTATCAGACTTTAAAAACATGTCAAAAGTCCCTGAGCTGCCCTGTTCTCTCATGTGTGGGGGTGGAAAACTGGAGTCACCCTGTCCAAGCCAGCAAAAAGCTGTAGAAAACCAGATTTTCCTGTACTTAAAAGTTAGTATTTCCATGTATGTGGAAATAGAAATGGATTCCAGTTGGTCACAGATATTTCAGATGAATGACAATCTACTCTTTGGACACCTCTTCTTACAAAATTAAACTAATTTGAAATCTCTTGCCTGAAAATTAGAAAAACAGAACCCTACTTAGCTGGCATGTTTATGGACTATTTGAAAACAATATATATTTAAAATTATACTAAAAGGATGTTTCTCATAAAGGGAAACACTCCACCCAAGCACAGGGTGTCACTTTTTGTAACCCTTTATAACCCTTTTAAGACCTCATTTGTTCTACAAAATCACTTCTCCCCAATTTATTCCCCGAAGAGGTATTTACAGCAATTGGCCTGATTAAAAACAGGATCGAAAGGGAGCAAGGTGACATTGCCAAGGAATATTTCCCATTTTTCTCCAGTGGCCCACTGTGCTTTGTCACTGAGCACAGCTTGGGAAGTGAAGCAAATCCACAAGCCTTGCCCAACCAAGCTGAGGGCAGGGATAACCAGCTGAGAAATCTGAAATTTGGGGCCATAAGCCACGTCTTTTTGTCTCTAAAATGTGATGATGTTGGAGGGGCGAAAATGCCATGGCAACCCATAGTCCTTTGGAGATGGGAAAGAAGCATATGGTGGGTGCAGATTCCATGCACTAAACCCCATAAATCCCAAACTATTCCTAAATACCTCACTGTGTGCAATAGCAACCAAGGGGGCTCTTCTCCAGGGCTAGAAAAAACTTAGTGATTATGGTTTGGTTGCTAACAGCTTAAAACAATATGTTACATTCACCAATGGTTACTTAAGAGAGGTGTGTGTTGTTATTTATCCCCTTTCTTTGGACAGTACAAAGTGCAAATAATAAATGTGGCAATCAGACAAGTTATTCAAAAGACAAAAACAAGTGCACACAACCAGGAATGGAATTAGGATTTCCTGAATTTCTCTTTATAATCAAATATAAACTTTCATTTATGCAATATATTTATGGCCTTTTTCTTACTGTCTTCTGACACAGAAGGTGCTGACAGATTTTAGGGCAAGGAAAGCAGCTTAGTCTATAGAACATTGGGCTAATGAGATCTTAAAGCATTTCTGCCAGCTTTGGAGAGATGATGAAGAAGTATTTCAAAATACAAGAAGTGATATAACAACTACTTAATTTACCTAGAGGAGTATTTATTTCTTTCCTTATCTCCACCCTATGTCAATTTTTATTGGCAGCTTAACCAAAGCTGGACACCACTGTTGAAGGCAGGTACATGATAAATGAGAACAACTTCAGAAAAGAAATTATACAATCATAGAATACAGAATGGCCTGGGTTGGAAGGATCTTACAGCTCATCTCATCCCACCCCTGCCATGGGCAGGGACACCTTCCACCAGCCCAGGGTGCTCCAAGCCCCGTCCAACCTGGCCTTGGACACTCCCAGGGATCCAGGGGCAGTCACAGCTTCTCTGGGCACCCTGTGCCAGGGCCTGCCCACCCTCCCAGGGAAGGATTTCTTCCCAATATCCCATCCATCCCTGCCCTCTGGCAGTGGGAATCCATTCCCCTTGTCCTGTCCCTCCATCCCTGGTCAATGGTCTCTCTCCATCTTTCTTGCTTCAGGCACTCAAAAGACACAGTGAGGTCACCCCAAGTCTTCTCCTCTCCAGACTGAACAACCCCAGCTCTCCCAGCCTTTCCTCAGAGCAGGTTTGCTCCGTGTGTCACCTGCACTGCTCAGCTTGGTGTCACCTGCAAATAAACTTGTAACAGAGTGGACATTTAGGTTTGTGGCTTGTTTTAAATCCTTTACCTGCACAGTGCTTTCCCAGCTTGAGTCAGGACTAATGAACAAATGAACAATTCCCTCAGTGTCCATTACCAGCTAAGGCCAGATGGTCCTGGGCTTTTCATTAGTCCATGTCCCATTGGGTTCTGTAGCCGAAGGGGGGAGTTGTCCCCACCCCAGTGCTCAGCCTTCAGGGTCAGGTGAAACCCCACAAAGGCTGTGGCAGGTGGAGAAGATTCCTGCAGCAGGTTATGAAACTCAACTTCATTCTCTGCTGCACCTCAGTTAGTGAGAATCCACAATTCCTGTGCCTCTGTGGGCTTTTGGAATGCTGCTCCTGCTTGAGAAGTTCAGCCCTGGCTCTGATGGCTGCCAAGGCTTTGTGTTCACACAGGAGAGGCAAAGTGCAAAAGGATGAAACTTTTTCAAAGAATACATTTAAATCCATTCATGTCCTTGTCTAATACATCTTAAAGCTTTAATTAAGAACACATAGCTAATGCCAGCTTTATTATAAACACAGGAAATCAAATTCTCATCATTAGTGTTCGACTCTAAAAAAAGATCAAAAGGAAGCAGATGCATTGAAAGTCTTTCTCAAAATCAAAAATCATTTTATTAATCTGTTTTACTGGGCTGGACACAGGTCTTCACCAGAGAAGATTAGAAAATGCTTTTTATGAAAGTTCTCAGCTTGATTCAGCAGGATTATTCTCAGAAGTCAGGCTTGCAGCCACAGAGGAGGCTCTTATTTGCCAACAGAGTGCATTATTATTAGCATTATTAATTGGCATTATTATGTGTAACACTTGTGTATGTTACATGCACGGAGATGTCTGTTCTGAGTATCCCCAGCCTATTGTTCCCACGCCCTGCTTGGTGGGATTTCTCACCCCGTGTTTCTGCTGCATCGCTCTGATGTTTAATAAGTTTGAGCATTTGTTTGTGAATGATTAGTTATTGTCTCTTCAGAGCATTGTTTTACACCAACATGTTCCTCACAGATTCACCCAGGCTATGCTATACCTATGGCAAGAGAATATTGTAATTATTTTGAATATTATGCGTTTCTCAAAGATCAAATAAACTGTGTGTAGACTGTCTCCATGATCCATCTTCTTTTCAGGTGAAAGACCATTCCCAGCTCCTCAGAAAGTGAATATACATCAGTGTGGGCTGTGCCTGAGACTGAATGGATGATTGTTGGACTGGATAATGTCATTTGCACAGTTCCAGGCTCTCCCTGTGAATGTCAAGAAGACGGTGGGGGGATGACTTTCATTTGAAAGGTATTCTGGTTGTGTTTGTGAAGGCTTGTCTGAACCCATTTTGCATAAATTTTACCAGGTTTTTTTTAACTTAAATTCAAGAAGTTCCTCAGCCTTTGGCCAGGCTACAGACACTTTGTGGAGTCTCTAAATTTCACAGGACAGGGGCTGATTCACAGGACACCTTTGACTCCAGTTTGCATCCTTTGATTTGAAAGCTGGTTTGCCTGCCTTTGTTTCCCTTGCTGTCCAGAGCCAGCAAACAGCTCCTGCCTGCTCTTCATTCCCTGTGTGCCCTGGGTGGCTTTGCCCAATCCATCCCTCCCTGCAGCTCAGTGCTCCTTTTGGCTCCCAGTTAAATGACTGAGATTTGAAATCAATCAGGCTCCTTCTCACAAGTTGTTCAGCACTTGTTAGGTCACGTTCCTTGAGCATAAATAAGGCCCTGAGCAAGTTAAGGTTAAATGGATATTTTTTAATCAATAAATACCAACCAAGACCCAACTCCATGTAATAATTTTTCCTTACATCCCTTTCTTTTGAGAACAAATACCCACGAGAAGCATTTCTTATGGCTCACATCATTTTGTCATGCTCATTTTGCAGTTGTTTTATCCCATTTGCATTAGGATACAAGTTCTTTGGGATACAGCCCTAAGATACACAAAGCCCTATAGATATTGCTGGTATATGTGCTAAAAACAGTGGTGCCACTCAAATAGTGAATTAAATAAAATGATTATTTTTTTTAATATATATAAAGTTTGTTTGGAAATAACACTGCATTAGCACAATGTGAGTTTGGTGACCATGAAATAACCAATGTGGGCTGAGGCTTTGTATTTAGAGAAGTAAAAGGATTCCCAAGAGGCACTTAACTTTTGGTTTTTTAGAGAGTTCCAACTGTGTTGATTCACTGCCAGGAGTGTTTTTGCCATTTCAGCATCTGGGAGCCTGCCTGTTAAACGATCAATATTTATTATTAAACACAGAGAAACGTTTACCAAACTTTCCTCAGAGATTTTCCTGCCATACCTTTGACATCCCTTTGTTAATGAAATCTCTCTGTACTGCTTTCCAAAATTGTTCAATGTGCTTCCAGAAAGGAGGACAGCAGAAGAGACTTTTCTAGTTCCAAACACTCCAAAATTAGGCAGATACAATAAATAGCCCTTATCAAGTAAAAAATTTAAAATTAGAATAGGACATTGTGATATTACCTCTCTTAATTAGACTTAAATTTTTGGGGTTTTGTCAGAAGAAGAGTCATTGTGAGCAATGTCAATGGAAGTCCATGGGAAAAATCCCATTTCCTTTCCTGAGGAGCAGGGTCTCATAAGTATCTATTTTTTTGTTCCAAGGTATTCTGAGTGGCTCTTTTTCCTCTGTTCTTTGCTGTAAATTAATAAACTGCTTAAACCTTTCTTGATGCAATCTGATATTTCATGGGCTGGTGTTAATAGACTTGTCATTCCTTCAAATTTCACAACACAAGTGAAACATTTCATCTTTTCATCTTTTTCATGCATAAAAAGATTGTTGCTTATTAAAAAGGATCACATTCTTGATATCTGCTATCAAGGGCAGATTGGTGACTTTTTAGTGTCACACAAATACTGATCTTAGCTTTTGTAAAATCTTACTCCAACAAACGTGAATAGTATGTGCAATGTCCATTTCTTTTATGAAACTGGAAAAACATGGATTTTATAAAACTGGAAAAATATGGATTTCCTGCATAATCAAAGGAGTCACACAGAGCATCCCAATGGTGTGTGCTTCCTGTGAGACTATTTTGTCTGTCCAATTAAATATCTCATTGGGGTTGGGCAAATTCTGGGCTTGATTTTAATTATAGGGAAAAACATAT
Organism: Campylorhamphus procurvoides; assembly: GCA_013396655.1. NCBI lineage: Eukaryota > Metazoa > Chordata > Aves > Passeriformes > Dendrocolaptidae > Campylorhamphus > Campylorhamphus procurvoides. Next base: position 117,104 of record WBMV01002174.1, on the reverse strand, counting down.
AATGGTGTCTCATGCCTATGAAAACCCCCTTTTGACTTCAATCCAAGCTTCTCTCCTTGTATGTTGTTTATCATTCTGTAAATAAAAATTGCTTCTTATATAGAGCGATGTATATACACATCAGGAGCTAAATGTGTGATGTATGTGAGTCAGCACTTAGAATCCCATTTGGATCACTAAATAAAGGTAAAAAATAATGGTGAGGAATGTGGCATTTGCTGCAAGTCACACAGAGAGGAGGTCAGATGTGTGTGACTGTGTATTTACTAAAAATCCAAAGGCTTTAGGGACTTCATGAAGATACAAAACTAAGGATTTTACTGGCTCTGCAGTAATCAAGGTAACCTGCAAGTCAGCCTGGCAGAACTATCATGAAAGTTACCAGCTGAGATATAAAGTTTGCCCCTCTCCCCTGTACTGTGGTGGCTGATGGATTTGGAAGAACAAAATCCCTGATGGCATTTTTATTTGGCTCTTACAAGGAAATCAATTACACAGCTCAGTTATGAGGGCAGAGAGTTCTCACAGAATCATCATAGAGTGGCTTGGGTTGGAAGGGAACCCAAAGCTCATCTCATCCCATCCCCTGCAGGGACACCTCCCACCAGCCCAGGGGGCTCCAAGCCCCGTCCAACCTGGCCTTGGACACTGCCAGGGATCCAGGGGCAGCCACAGCTTCTCTGGGCAAACTGGGCATTTTGCAGTGCCCTTGTTTGCATCTTATGGAGATATTTCCTTATTTTTGAAAGACAAGGACAAATTCCAAAATGAATTCCAACACCAACTGGTTTAATTGTGTTTTTGGTTGCCTTTATGTATGACTGGTGGAGGTATGTTCCCTTCAGAGTGAAGGTGTTGATTCAGCTGGCCAAGCAGCTCAGTTGGGCCAGTGTAAAATCCCATCTTGAATTGTGAAGCTTTAGCAAATACTCTTCCTGGGTGGGGAACATTATTCCTGGAGAGGCTTTTTGCAGTTTTTTCAAACACTTCACTGTAGGAACATTTGTTGCTTTCTTTCCCAGTCACAAGGGGAGAATCCTGGGATTAATCATTCTTAGCCTAAATCCTCCAGTCACAGTCCTCTCTGTGCAAACTGTGCCTTCCCAACACTCCCAATTGATTTTGCCACGAGTAGGAAAATTTCCTTTGGGAGCTCTTGTTAATTCAAGTGACTGAAATCAGCCCATTCCAAACAATTCTGCTGTTTATTCACCCCGAACAACATCTGAAGGCCTTTTCCTCTGGGACTTACAGGAACTTTCCCACTTTTCTGAAACTTTAAGCTCGTGCTTGACCCAAATACCTTGAGTTCAGAGCTGGGGGACACAGCATCCATCTGTCCATAAAACATGACTGTGCATCCCACTCTTCTTCCCTTCCCAGTTTGGCATAGCTCTGTCAAGGAGATTGTTAACCCTGTGAGATGAACTACAATCCAATTCTGCCAGCCTGGTCAAAAATAGACTAATTTAGCATAGAAAAGTCAATAAGGGTTGCAAAAGAAGAGGTCAATTTTACTTTCTTATCAGGATATTTGTTAGAAGCCCAAATTTAGAATTAGGAGTAAGTGTGACCTGAAAAAACCATCTCAGACACAGGATTTAATCTGCTCTGATTACTGAAATTATGTTTATTTTCATGAAGAAAAGGCAGAGGAACAAGTCAAGATACTTTTAATTAGAAACTGCTAAAACATTTCTAGGCATTTTTATTACACCTCTGTGTAATATAAGGGCTCAGATAACAGCCAATATAATAGTGTGCTCTTTTGCCAGTGTTCAGGAATGGCAGGACATTGTCTGTGCTCATTCCAGAGGCTGCTGATGCTCCCTTGGGAAGTCAGGACCCCTCCCCTCTGACAATCCCAGTTTTTCCAGGGTTTGAGTCACCTTGACAGCTTTCCATGTCACACCATCCATCCATCTCCCGCTTCTATGTGGATTTTTCTCTGTGATCCTTGATATACATCCTTTGGGTCCACTATTACATTTAATTTTCTTTATTTGATTTGGTTTGGGGGCCCTACAGTATTAAAGATGCCAGATTTCAAAATATGACTGGCAGAACCAAGTGTAAACTCTTTAAAAATGAGTTTAAAAATGTTTCTTGTAGGGAGCTCCTTTTTGGTATTAAATCTTGCACCACCACCTGCTTTTCCTTTCTCATTTTGGCTAAAATCAACATTATTTTAAAGGCAGTGCTTTTAAAGCTTGGTAGTGAAAAAGAACTTAATTTTACCATTTTTTAAATTTTTTTTTAAATTACTTTTAAAAGTAATTTATTCTTTCTTCTGTCTTCCTTCCCCAAGCCTAGTGCCGGATACAGGCAAGGAAATGGGATTTCAAAGGTGTTGTGTCCGGACCTACTTTACGGGGGAAAAAATATTTTATATTTTAAGTGGCGAATTTGTTTAAGTTAACTTGATAAAAGCCAGAAGTGGTGACAGGATGATTTAATCCAGCCCTTGCTAACAACTTGCAGACATTACTGGTGTGTCAGAACAACACTGCTAGAGGCGTCCTGGCATCAGGCTGGACCGATCACTACAATGCAGGCAAACAGCTTTTTGGCAGCTATTTTAGTCCTGAATGCTGCTGATTAAAGGCAGCTTCAGCTGCTGTTATTTCTTTATCCCTCCAGGTATTTTCATTCACGTGCCCTTTTCTTTTTGTTCACAAATAGAAAGGTAAATATTTTCAAATTGATAGAAATGAAAACCTAGACGCCCGTGTCCCGAGCAGATGGGAATTGGAATTTTAAATTGAGTTTTCCTTCCACAGTGAGGCTGCTGTGCCTCTGCTGGGATCTGCAGCTCAGCTGTATTTATCAGCTAAAGAATTTTGGGGTATTTCAGTCTCTGGCCACCTCCTTCAGGAGATGTGTACATGATCAAAAAGCCTAGATTTGATATGGAAATAATTTTCTTGTCATTTCAGTAGATATAAAGTGACATTTACTGACATATATATACATATGAATATTTTTTACGGATGATGTTGGACTCGAATCTTCCCTTGATTTTAGAAACCCGTCGGACCCAACCACAAATGCTTTGCAAAACCTTCAGTTTTGACCTGGAAGAGAAATGCCATTGAATTTTAAACGGTGCTTTCTCCTTTCCCAGTTCTGTTCAGTGTGCTGACAATGTCCAAGGATCTCTCCTGCAAGCAAAGAATTGGGAACTGAAACTTTTCCCTTTGCTTTCCATCCCGTGTTCACTCAGATACTCAGTGAAACCACTGCTGTTTAGTTTGCACGCTTTATTACTCATAAAGTGTGCTGCTTGGATTACTTTTTTAACTGTTTTGCACACTTTGTGTCAGAGAGGTGTGTGTGAAATGGGAGGGAGGTTGTGTCTGCTAGAAATTGATGTCTGAAACCTCAGTGGCTGAGATGGGGGACTTGGTCATGTTCTTCTCCTCCCCAGAGTGGCACAGACAGGTAAGGAGCTCAACTCATTCAGAACTAACTCAGGAATATGAATCAGACAGGTCTGTAAAATAGAACTCCATACCAGGCAGTGAGTGCTGTGCCAGCTCTGGGCCCCTCGAGATATTGGTGGCATCGGGCACAGGGTGGGCTCTGTGGGCTGGGAGGGCTTTTCCAACTTAAATGATGCTGTGATTCTGTAATAACTCAGTGGAACGAAATGCAGAAAGTACTTAAAATTGACAGAGACAAAATCACAGGGGAAACACTGCAGGCAACACCTGGCAACTCTTCCTTTGCTGTGCCTTGTTCTCAAGTGAAAAGGTCCTTGTGCTTTAAATTGCAGGGACACGAGTAATAATTGATTACATGGCTGCAGATGTTGCGTCAGTAGTCATAGATTTAAAGATAACTCTTGATATTGTCTAAGGACATAATTGTCTTCATTTTCTATTCTCATTGCTATCTATATGTATGTGAAATGTCCCATCTCAACACTGCACTGCACATTTACATTCTAAAGTCTAATATATGTCAAACAAAATGCAAAAGATGTGTCAATTCTGTGGCACATAAAAAAGAAGAAGTGAAATGGGCTCCTCACTTGTACTCTTGACTTACCCATTGAAGCATTTGAACTGGCAGACTCCTTCTAATCCCCTGACAGCACCTGGAGGGGTGCTGGTGGAACACCAAAGGGACGGTGGGAGGATATGACATGTGACACTAGGGCAAGATCTGAACTCAGACAAATGAAATCTGTCAGCCAGCTCCTCAAAGCCTGCCACAGCTCTTATCACTGCTTGGTTGAGCTGGCTTGATACGCAGCCTTATTGTATTATTCAGCTGGTTTGATTTTCCTTTTTATGACAACCTTACCCTGGAGACCATCCATCTCCTGGCAGTGTTGGAGAACGACTCTAACTGAATGATATTTCAATATGATTTATAATCCTACAGTGTAAACAAAAGTGATGGCTGCTTCTAACCACTGTGAAGAATTCCAATAGGTGTATTTGGACTCTTGTGTCTTGGAGGGTTGGAAATAGTTTGGATTTGGGAAATTTAGCTTAGGATAGTAAGTCTTAGAGCAGGAAAGCTATGAAATACCCTGCTAAAGGCAGCATTTTTTTCCAAATGTGCCCAGGCAGCTAATGGTGCATGTGAACAACTACAGCTGCAACAAATCCTTTGCCAAAAATTCAAATGGTAGTTATTATTACCAGCCTTCTGAATAATGCACTGAAATGAAGGGCTTAGCAGTGAAAAGTTGAGCTCAGTGAAATATTTGAAAGAATTCACACCGGGCTGCCTTCAGTAAAAGAGCAGACCAGCACAGGAGTGTGCTCATCCTGGGTGGCAGGGCTGGTCCTGAGGGGCTTCCTTAGGAAGGCCAGGGTGCTGGAGAGTGTTCCTAACCTTCTCTGATTCCTTCATGCCCAGAATAATCCACCTCTGAATGGGATGTGCAACAGGACTATGATCAGCTGTGACATCCCCCAGTCTGGGGAGTGATTTTGGTTTTCACTCCTCCCGTGACCGATGCCTTATTTCTGTTCTGATTACCTTTGGGTCAGAGCAATTACATTTCCCATGAATTTGGTTGATCCATCCTTTTTAATTACATAGCACAAAAACCTGGAGATTTAGTGTTTATATAAGCTGTGATGCCCCTGGATCCCTGGGAGTGTCCAAGGCCAGGTTGGATGGGGCTTGGAGCCCCCTGGGCTGGTGGGAGGTGTCCCTGCCATGGCAGGGGGTGGCACTGGGTGGGCTTTAAGGTCCCTCCCAACCCAAACCATTCCATGAGTCTGTGAAATAATTAAAAATAAATTTTATCATGTGGAGCCTTGTTGGTTAAGTTTCAAGGCATTTTTGAAATATGCCATATAAAATTCTTTAATGAAGCAGCCTGCAAGTCGATGTTTTATTTTTCCTTTTATTAATATAGTTACATGTGTAAAGTACAAAGAGAGGCAATGTACAAAGGCTGTAACTGAAATAGAAGTGTACAATATAGCTCAGTCGTAATCCTATTAAGTAATTCTATTTGCTGATGCAATAGAAGGCAAGTCAAGAATACAGTCTTTTTTGTACTCATGTCAAATGGCTCTGTAATAATTCAAATGCTGACAGCTGGCATTGTTGTCTGACTGGCAAACAAAGCAACTATTTCGGTGTTTGATCCGTTTTTTTATTATGACTGTGTAAAATGACATATTGCATCAAACATTTATAAAAAACAGGGGAAAAGTTTTTCTTCTATTCTCTGTTCAAGTGAACAACCAAGTGCTGGCACATTCACTTTTAGCAACACCTAATCAACAAGCATTAAAAATAAATAGCCCTCCTGCCTGGATCTGGTAATTTTCTCTGACCAAAAGTGAAAGAAGTTCTGTTTTCTAACTCTGTTTCTTGGGCTCGGTTTAGTTAACACAAGCAGCCCAAAAACAAATGAGTTTCTTGAAGTCCCTGTTTCAAGCTCTTTGCCATTGCTCTGTTCTTGTGTGTTAAAGCACTCAGAGTCACGGAATAATTCATGTTGGAAAAACCCTCCCAGCCCCCAGAGCCCACCCTGTGCCCGATGCCCACCCTGTCACTGAGTGCCACCCCAGTCCTGCCTTGGGCACCTCCAGGGCTGGGCACTCCAACCCTCCCTGGGCACACCTGGGTTCATGTTTGGCCAGTGCTGACCAGCACTCCCAGCTCCTTTCCCAGCTGTCCCTCCTGGAGCTGCAGGAGGACCCAGCACTTGACCTTGTCGACCCTCACACTGTTCCCCTCATCCCATGGGTCCAGTCTGTCCAGATCCCTCTGCAGAGCCTTCCTGCCCTCCAACCAAACAACCCTCCTGCTCAGCTTTGTGTCACCCATAAACTTACAGAGGATTCCCTCAATCCCCTCATCCAGATCATCACTAAAGGCATTAGACAGGACCAGCCCCAATTCTGAGCCCTGGGCATCCCCACTAGTGACCAGTCACCAACTGGATGTGGCACCAGTCACTCCTGTGTCACTTACCTCGTGCTCTGATTAGAGAAGAATAATCAGCAAAGCTCCTAAATGTCTTTTTTTCTCTGATTTTAAAAAGAGTAAAAAGAGATTTCTGGGCAAAGGATGGTCACTGAGTGCTACAAGGAGACAGGTTATGCACTGATGCCAGTCAGGTTCAGAAAGTTAACTCACTGAGCAAACAAAGCCGACAGATCTCTTGATTATTTGACATTTATATGCATTTGGATGGCAAAGCTCAGCTCTTGGTAACTGTTACATATCCATGCATTTGTCTGGTGAGGGTGAATCTTCTTCACAGCCTTCCTACAAGACCTTTCATAGTTTTGTCCTGGATTTTTTCTCAGAATACTCTCAGTAACATAGAGATTTCAGGAAAATTGAGTTTAGAGTTAAAATCATTAATTGGTAAAGCAGAGATAAAATCAACAGGACTGAGAGTTGCTTTAAGAAGGAGATTTTGATTCAATCTTTTCTCTTACTCTGCCTTGGACTAACTTTTGAGCCAGCAATAAAATGCAACCAGTATTTCATCTACCCAGAGTTTAAGAATTTAACTTCTCCATTTCCTTTGCTTTTCAAAGAGTTCCCTGAAAGAAAAATGCCTCATTTCAGGTCACAAATCAAAACATATTAAACTTCTGAAGTTCTAGAATTGATGAGGGAAAAGTGGCCAGCTTTAGTTTTAATTTGATCTGCATAATTTTTCTTAGTTTTTATTGCCTGGTTCAGTAGCTGAATCAAAAAATAAATTATTCAAACAGCTCTAATGACACTCTCCTTCAGAACAAAGATTAGGCCATACTGTTCCCTGAAGAGGCACTAATAACTCTGCTGCCCAGGAATGGCAGTAAGCCTCTTAGCACATCAGCAAAAATTAGGTATATAGTATGTATTATTAGAGAAAATAATATGTTAAAGGGACCCACCCCCTTGGCTTATTAGTCTGGAGAACAAAGTCTGTAGAAAAATAAAATTGTTTTGCTTGTGAACAACAACTTGGCAAAGGGAAAGCCTATGTATTTTGTCTTTCCATGAAAATCCACAAAATATCATAAAACCCCTCTTGTGAGGAAAACTCTTTCCATCTTGGCCAGGAGGGCCGGTGCATTTTTGCATGAACATTCCATACCCATCAATAAGCTGAGGCTTCGATAGCCTGGAGTGACATCATAGCAGAATATGTGGGATAGAGCAAATAAATCCAGCTTTATCTCAGGGTTTGGGAACATTTGTCTACATCATTTTGCTGCTTTGTCTTTGAAACATACCTGAAGAAATTCTGTGTATGGAAGACTGTGATGTGAAGGGCTGGTTTTATATAGGATGTTATAGGGAGTGCACTGAGCATTGAAGGAATAGTTGAGGGAAGGACAGGATTTGGCCCATCCCTGGAAGTGTCCAAGGCCAGGTTGGACAGGGCTTGGAGCACTCTGGGCTGCTGGGAGGTGTCCCTGCCCATGGCAGGAGTGGCACTGGATGGGCTTTAAGGTCCCTTCCAACCTCAACCTGCAGCCTGGGAATGCAGAAGGAAGGACAGGGTAGTGGGAAGAGGAGTGCTAGAGGGATTGGATATATAGGATAGGAATGCAGTAGTGGCGAACATGGAGTTGGCTGTTCATTTGAGAGAGAGGAGAAGTGTCATACAACAGCATCAAAGACCTAATTCAAGGATTACTCTTCCTAAAAATAGACCAGTACTCCCATCTTTGTACTGGGTTTGCTGTTCATCTGCATTGAGTAAATGAGGTAAGAACCAAAGAACCTCAATGTTGTTGAGGGCATGAGGATTTTAAAAAGTAAAAAAGGGCAGCAAAATGTTCTTACACATTCTGTGGTTCCCCTTGGGCTGCTGTGAAGACACATTTACATTTGGATTTTGGTTTCCCTCACCAATGAGCATCTCCTCTCTCAATGTGCACACATGCATCCTTTCCGTGTCATGTTCTCCTGCAGAGCTCTATGAAATAAAACACTGGGCAACTTCCCACAGATGGAAAAACCTTAGAAAATCCACAGAGGGGCAGCAACTGAGGAGCCAAGAGAGGGCAGCAGTTTATAGGGCACCCCAACCAAAGCACCACGTGGTCTGCAAAGCCACAGTGAGCTGGTTGGAGCTCTGAGCACCCTGGCCCAGTGGGAGGTGGCCCTGCTGTGGTGGTGCATCCCCCTCCCCTTCCCCACCATGGAAGGAAGGTGGTGGAACAAGAGGAGATTTAAGGTCCTTTCCAACCCAAACCATCCTGTGATCCTTGCAGAGCTTCCCTGCTTCCAGTTCTGAAGCCTGGTAGAAGTTCCCCTGGACATCTTGGTTCCTGAGAGAGTTTTATTGATAAGTAACCAACAGGCTTTCCTTCCTCCCTACCCCATCATAAATTTTTCTCTGTCCTCTAAGATCACCAGTTAGTTCTGTCCTCTTTTTTCTCATCAGATTTTAAATTCTTGAGGCAGGAATCATCTCTCACTTTTTTCTTCCCTTTCCTTCCCAAAACAGAGAACATTTTCAGACCATTAAAAAAAAAAGTAAGAAAGAATGCAGCAGCAAATATTCCCTTTTCAAATGGAATCATTACCATAGCACAGCTCTCCTTCAGCTCCCAGCAGCTGCAAATGGAACAGGGAGATGTTAGTGTTCACTTCCACTGATCTCATTATACAAACCACTAAGAGGAGCAAGGGAATACATTTGGAGAGCTTTCATGTGGTTAAAGCAACACGGGAAATTCGGGCTTTGATATCCCCTTGTTCAGTGGATCTGCCTCACTTTGTGCCTGCCCCTCAAAAGGCAAGGCTGCAAAAATATGAGAGGATTCTTGAAAGGGATGGAAAAATGAGAAAAGGCTCTAATTAAAAGGACAAAAATACACTTGGAAAGTGTTTCGCAGTGTTTTTAAGTTCAAAACCGGACCACCTATCCAAATCTCCTCATTAAAAGTCAGCTTCAGTTTTCATGCTGAGAGCTTGATCCCAGGTTTCTGCCCAGCTAGACAAATACTTCTTCCTTTGATTGCCACATTACCGAGGTGCCCAACAGCCCCTGATTGATACGGGTGTTTGGGAGCTGATGAGCTGGGTAGGGAAGAGTCAGCAGCCCCGGTTGTTAAATTGGCAATGAAAGCTCAGAGGTCAAGAGATTTGTCCACAATTACCTGGAAAGCAAGGCACAGTCCCTGCCTCTGGAATTCCATGTCATCCACTGGAAACCCAAGAACTTTTCCTTCATCTTTTCCTTTTTATTTTTTTTTTTATCTTAGTTTTGATTTTCATTTCAACACCGTGGTCTCTGTGCTTTGCTGGCTCACTCTTCCACTGGCAGGCCTACAAGGTTACCTAAGAACTGAGAAAAATTTAGGATAAAAAGGAAAGTTGATACTAGCCAAAGTTTTTCTTGAGTAGCTGTGGCAGATAAAGCCATGGCAAGGCTGGAGGAAAAAAATGTCCCAAAACCTGACAGATTCTGTGTGGAGTCCAAAAGAAGTGCCAAAAGTCCCCAATGCTCTGTAAAATTCACTGCCTGCAGAGTAGGACACTTTATATAACATAGCATATAAAGGTGAAATGTGGCCCTTGACATTTCAGGCTGCTGGAGAAATGGATTTTCTTTCGGTTTTGTTTTCTTCCTTCATTAGAACGTGGAGTTTGTTGAGTCCCTGCACAATTCCTTCCTGCTCTCCAGAGGATTCAGCTGCACAGCATTTCCTTCTCCAGCGTTCCCAACCTGGGGGGATGTGCTGAATGCGACAGCAGAAGGAGATGTGTGCGTGGCCACTTTGATGGGAACTCCAAGTTATCATCATCAATAGCTGTGTGGTTCCCTTAAGAATTTAATTAGTCATTTCATTTGAATTATTCACTTGGAAAAAAGATGCACTGGGTAGCTTTTAATCTAATTAGGCTATTAGCTAGTAGTAGGAGATGAACATATCTAAATGGCAGGTGAATGTTATATTTCAGTCAATCACTCGGTGAGGTAAAGCACAAAGTTTTGTAGTTCTTCCCATGCCCATTAAACCCAAAAAACAAACCTAGAGGTTAAGCTATGGTTTGTGGAATTCAGGTGTATGTTGCAAAATTGAATGAAAAACTCCATAGAGGAAGGAACTGATCTGTATAGGTAAGAATTCAATATACATAGATGGAAAACATACAGAGAGAATATATTTAAAAATGTAATTATTTATGCAGTGCCTGAAAACGCGTCCTCTAAATAAAGTGTAGTTCTCAGTTCTCACACGATAAAAATAAATACACCTGCTTGAAAATTCTGTAATGACTAAAATAACGAGGCTGTGGTTTAATTTTACTAAATTATTGGGAATTGATGTAAAGATTTATTTCACAGAACAAAAGCATTTAAGCAGGACTTAATATGACTGTTATGCGTCAGTGATAGTAACACTGGGACTTCAGTCTGCATTCCTACAATGATTAATTAAAGGCCTTGTTCAGGATGAGTGAACATCATTATTGTTTTTAAATAGGAAAGGCAGATAACCATTACTGATTGCTCCTCAATTCCCAGTCTCACTTGTCAGAGACTAAAGAATACTAAAGTAGGTTGTGTAGTTTTCATGAAGCTAAAAACAGAGCCAAGAATAATACTGTTAATATGCAACACATACAAAGGTAAAGAGTGAGAGCTGGGTGAGTTTAAAAATTAAAGTTACAAAAATGCTGCACTGCTGTAAGTGCAAATATTGCTGCCACCTTTAGTAATAGCAAAGTAGGCTATAACTTTCATTTAAACAATTTTGGTAATTGCACAGCAGCTTTCAAATGCATTCCTGGATTCAGCAGCAGTATTTAAAACAGGTACAGGAGCACACACAAACTCTCTTGCCTCAAGAAAGAAGAGATGGAAATTCTGTCATCTCAGATATTTTGAATATATCAGTAAAAACACTGAAATGCAAACCTCTGTGCTGATTAACTGACCATTAGCATTTACACACACTGTTTAAAATAAAAATCAATAAAAAGCTGTTGTTGGCTTGGCTGAAACCAGGAATCACAGCCATAAGAGGTTTACAGCAAGGCTTCACCTGAGCACCATCATTTTTAGGATGGATTTCCAGGGAGATACGAAAGCAGAACTCCAAATTTATTTTTGAGATTCATCTTGCAGAGGACACTTCATTTTGCACGTCTGAGTTGCTGGCTTTGCTTTCCAGGCAAGAGAACAGAGAGCAGATTTCTTAGCTCGGTCAAGTGTTCCAAGCAGGTGCAGATTGTTCTGGCCTTCCAGCACAGCCAAAAGTGGACAGAGCTTTTAATGGGCAGCGAGGAGCTGGGCAGGGTTGTGTGAGCACCTGGGCAACTGCAGGGCTCACAAATGCACGTCAGGGACAGCATCCAAATCAGGCAACACAAAGCCCATGGATTTAACCTTTAGAGAAATTAGAAAGAAGGGGAAATGTACATTTCTGCTTGTGAGAGAGGGCTCGTACTTCATTTTTTTTCATGCAAAGGATGGTCAGGCCTTGGCAGGGGCTGCCCAGGGAGGGTTGGAGTGCCCAGCCCTGGAGGTGCCCAAGGCAGGACTGGGGTGGCACTCAGTGACAGGGTGGGCATCGGGCACAGGGTGGGCTCTGGGGGCTGGGAGGGCTTTTCCACCCTCTGGGATTCTGTGGCTCTGAAGGGTCTTGCTCAGACTCTGTGCACTCAACTGCTTTACTGAAGATGGTATTCATTCCCTTCTTTCAGGGAAGAAACGTGGAATAGGTAACAGTCTGAGCTTAATTAGAGCATCACACAGTTTAAACGTGATCAGAAAGGAAGAATAATGTCAATATTGTGTTCTCCTCTGGTGGCTCTTTGACAACAGGTCTTAAAATGCCACTGTTGAAGCTCTCAGGCTCCTTGAGTGCTCTGGTTCATATAATGAAGTCCATGACTAGTGTGCTGTGCACCCCTGCACCTGGGTCTTGCATCATGTTCTTCCCCTACACAGTCATGATTCCTTCTGGCTCAGAAATCCTCAGTAGCACAGGGATGGGGTGGGATGGGGTGGGAGCAGCCCCCAAAGGCCCCTGCACCAAAAGGAGTCCAACAAAAGGGGTGCTTTGCTTGGCTCCAGCCATTTTTGCATTAGGAAAAGCAGTGGAAGGGACGTGTGTCCTTGTAAAGTTGCAGAAGCACAAGCACAGCTCTCCCCTTCCAGTTGTCCTCTGTGTACAGCCTTCCAGACACATCACAGGAGCAGGGGAGGTCAAAGCTATTTGTAGTTATTATAGTGTTAATTTAGAGACATCAATAAGTTAGAAAAATGGCTTCTGAATGAATCCATTTGAAGCACACATGGTCTGAAAAGGTGGACTCTCTATTATGGGAAATGCATGCAGCAGTAACAAAACCTCTCAAATCATCTTTTAAGCAAAGTATTTTACAGAAGACTTTTGGGGCTCATGTTGCCAAAAACAGCAAATAACCTTTGTGGTTCACACTGGACCATTCTATTCTGTTACCTGACCTTCAGAAAAATATATTCAGCTCCAGCAGCTCGGCTGAAGCTGCATCATAAGAGTCTCAGTGACCAAGGATTCAAATTGGAAAGGAGATGCAAGCAAAGACAAACACCATCAAAAGATATGAGTTCACAAACAAGTGAAAAATAGGCAAGTAAGAGAGCTAATGTGTTTTCTGCTGAAGAACAGACTTCGGGCAACATAGAATCGAGAATAGGTGGAAGATTCTGGTGGTAAAAACGATTCTTCTAATAGCACACAACAAATAATTAAGAACTGTGTAAATCAGAACAACGAATAGCTGGTCCAAGATAACATTTTCCAAGAAACCTTGAGCATTCCAGATCTCACCTGGGTACTCAGAACTTGGACAAACATCATTGCAAGTGGAACTGTGAAATTGCCATTTCAATATTCTCTCTCCTTCCTTCAGATGGAAAAGAGTTGCTTCCTCCAGCACCACTGAAGGACTAGAAAAACACACTATGGACAAAAATCCAGACATGTATCACCATAGAAGCATGAAATCTTTCAGATATTTGGGGTGATACAGGTAAGGACATTGATATTCAATGAGCCACACTCTTGTTGCCTAAAAAGTTTGGCAGCAGATGCAGTTACCATCCAGTTCTTTAGTTTAATCTTTCTGAAAACAGAGCTGAAATGGATTTTGATGCAGAGGGGAAAGATCAAGGTCTGTCTTCTGGCTGGGTTTTGTGTCTTCTGAGAAAAAACCTCAGAGAAAAAAACTGAATTTTGACCCTTCCTCAAAGTTTTATGGGGAACTCAATTCATTTTATAGGTTTTGTGTCTGTCCCTGGGGCCACCTCAGAAGGGCAGGGTACGACACGTGTCTCCATGGGATGGTACTCAAAACTCAACCTTAAATGCTTAAAAAGGATGTGTTTTCCTGCCTTGTCTCCTCATTTGAAAAATCCACATTTAAATTCCACAGCTGCTCTCTCAAGACTTCATAGAACCATGGAATGATGGAATCACAGGCTGGTTTGGGTTGGAAGGGACCTCATGTCCTATCTTTGCAAGGAACACATTTCTAGTTATTTATTATACATGTCTATAAATCTTTATTTTTGGCTTTTTTGGTAGAAAAATCTGACAGTTATACATAAATGGGTTACTCGGTGTCCAGTGAAGTCACTGATAGTCATGCATGGAATCAGGTTTAGTTTTTGGGGAGTTTTTTGGTGTTTTGTATTAGATGACTTGAGATTGTTGTGGGATATGACAAAGTTCTTCTTTCCAAGGTGAATTTGCATTGTCACCACAGTAGGAATTTACAAAATTTGGAGACATTTTCCATGCTCTGCCCCATCCCTGATATGCTGATGAGGGTGATCAGCCCTTCATCATTAAAAGGAAATGTCCCAAGATGCTGCCTGGCACATACAAATCTTTTAATTGGCTGCTTGAGGGGTTTACTTTGGGGGTTTTGGGGGTTTATTTGGGGGTTTTTGCATTTTGGTGGTGGTTTTTTGGCTGTTTTGCTTCAGTGTAAACAAAAACCCTTTTCACTTCATTATTGGAAGATTAGGACATTGAAGGTTGTTTTTGTGGATTTCCTATGCCTTTAAATAAGCTCATATTCTGTTGGCACATCCATCAATTAGGTTTATAAAGAAAATATATAAAGATCAAAATTATGGAGCTTATATAAAGATTGAAAAGCTGAGAGATAAAAAATGTAAATTCAAAGCCATTTAACTCGGTGACATCAGCTGACTGCAAGTCATATCTTCTATACATCACTTATATATAACCTGCATCTCACAAATACATAAAATATATATCTCCAGTGATATTCATCACTCCTCCCAATTCTTCCTGCTCCTAAATAAGAAGGAAACTTTCAGTGCCTTTAAATTGAAAGTAGTAAATCTCTCCAGGAATAAGCAAGTGATTAGTGTTTCATTAGTATCTGTTTCAAAGTGAAATCCTGTATGAAAAATCACCCCCTAAATTTAAGGATTTCTTCCCTTCTTCCCCAAAACAGCATTTTTCAGAGTTTTTATGCAGTGTTTTTTGCACTAAATACTTTATTTTGTGCTAAGTGATGCACTGCAAGCTGCCCCAGGGTAGGGCTGGCTTTTCCCTCACCCTTTTCTCTCTCCTTTTCCACCCTCCAGTTCTGTTAAAAGCCAACCAAACCACTCTATTTTTGGAAGTTGGATACTGAACTAAAACATCTATTTTTTCCCCACCTGTATTAAATGTTCACTCTGGAAAACTAAGTTCAAACTGCAGAAAAATAGGTTGATTCAATGCTATTTGCACAATAATGCACTGTGAACAACTTATTGATACTTAAATTACTGTAAATTAGAGAAGGAACAGGATTCTCATTTTCAGAACATCTGCCTGAAATGGTTTCAGCTCTGGATTGAGGGGGACAAAAGGAGGTGTTGGACTCATGGCTGTGGTTTTGAACTGTGTGATTCCAGTACCATCTTCAGGCATCTCGGAGCACAACAGATGAATTTCTCAAAGCTAAAGCAGAAATCAGTCTGAAAAAATCATTCCTTTCACCTTGTCCAGGTGTCATGCTGTGTTACAGTAAAAAATTGGGGGTTTCACCTACTCTGGAACCTGCAGATTCTTGCACAATAATAAGTTTTTAAATGCATGCACAAATGTACAGCCTTAATAATCAGGGGAGGGAAATGGATTAATTTTCTCTTTTCAAGTACAGACTGAATGCAGACAGACTGAGGGGACAGAGGTGAAAGTCTGTAGTCAGTACTCATGTATTAATTTAAAATATCATAAATTTTAACACCGACCTCGTTAAGCACAGAAATCCCCCCCTGCAGGATGTAGAGCAGCTCATAATTTATTTGGGGTTTGATGTGACTCCAAAGCATGGAGAAAAAATCCATTAAGGACTGTGAAGTCAAACCACGTGGCTGAGGAAACCCCTCAGTGCAAATTGCTGAGAGGACTTCGCAGCTCCTTGTCCTTTTTTTATTCAAAAAACAACCCATTGGAACGGTGAGAGCTGAAGAATGAAAGCAAAGAGGGCTTTGACCCGAGCCAGCAGATGTTCTTGCTCATGTTGGAAGTGTTGCTGAGAACCAGATTTTTGGGAAGCACTTGGTTAATACGGTGATTTATACATTTTTAGCAGACTAATTGGACAATGCACTAATATTGGAAAACTCTCCTGCCTCATTTTCCCGAGGACACACTAGGTTTAATTCCGTCAATTCAAATATTTCAGATCAATTGCAGAATCAATTTTGTTTTCATGCTCCCTGGGAGAAAAACCCTTCCACTTCAGTCTTTTTTTTCTTTCCTACTATGCTGTTGTCCTTTGACTTGGTAATTTTTTCAAGTTTCACTCAATGCAGTATTTAAATGCTGTTTTTAGAAGCAGTCTGACATTGCCAATCCCCTTTTTGCTGCTGGATAACATATGGTACCTTCCAACTTCTACGTATGGCCTGTCTTTGAAATGATCACTGGGGAGTGTGGCTTCAGTATTTTACCCTCCATCCTCAAATTCAATATTTATTATCAATGTGTTGTGTGTTTTAGGATATTTAGGACTCTGTATATTAAAATGCATTATAGTTATTTTTAAGTATATTTTTTTAAGATTACAGCAACGCACATAAAAAATATTCACATAAAAAATGGTTGCACATAAAAAATATTCTATTTTATATGGCTCAGGCTGTATTTTAATGAAGAATTATGGGTATGATGGCTGTTATTGCTGTATAAAACTGCACTGTGGTTCCCAGGAGATTTAGGGAAGCTTTTCAACAGTTGGATCTTGAAGTTTTATTTTCTGTTTCAGAAAGGGAAAACTCATTTGAGGCTTTCAAGGTTCAGTGATTTTGAAATTAAGCTGCTCTACAGAACTATCACAGCATTTCTTATCCGTGTGGAAGGCCAGGCCAGATGATCCAGGCTAGAATTGTGTGTCTATAGGTCTCATTTCTCAAGTCACTGCGATGTGGATTAATATGTCAGAGAGAAACTGGAGCATCAACGTGAAATGCCTTTGTGAAAATATTTGCCAGCCCTTCCCACTGCCCACTGCAAAGCAGGTTGGGTCCTGAAATCCTGGGTCATTTTTCCTGGGCACAGAGAACACCTCCATGCATGGGAGTGCTTCTCCAAGGTCCTGAGGAGGAGGAAAACAAGGACTGTGCAGTTTCACTGGACCAAGGCTGGACTTCCAGAGATTTTCATCCCTATACACTTTAATTTAAAATGCCCTTCAAGCTCAGGGTGAATTTGGCAGTGCCAACCATGCCCAGAACACCAAGCACGTGCTTGGTTCTGAGCTGTGCTAATAAATGTCCTCCTTTCTGTACAAAGTCTGGGGGCCAGGCTGCCCTGGGGTTTGCCTGGGCAGGGCTGTGTGTGGCTTGGGCCATTTTCTGCTCTGCTGGAACCGAGGGAAGGGCAGCAGCAGCTGGCACAGGGAGCAAGGGGCATGGCACAGGCGGGTAGGGATGGGCCAACACTGACCAACCCCGAGGCACCAGCCCAGGCTGGGATTTAGGTGTTCAGTTGTTGCACCCAGAATCAACTATTTTAGGGATTGAGATGCCTGAGACTCTTCTCTGGGAAACCTGGTGCGAGTCTGGGGGCAGCAGCTGCAGAGCTCAGGAGGTGGGGATGGCACTGGCACAGGGGCTTGGCATGGGCACACAGGGAAGTTTCCTTAACAGTGTCATCCACTGGGTAGAATGGTGGCTTTTGCCAAAATTTTTGCCAAAATGTGGCCAAATCTCATGCTCTTAAGAGCCAAACACGCTGCCATTAGCAGAAAGTTCTCCACCTGTTTTTAAGACCAGCAGTTTCAAGCTCCTTAGACATTTATGTCAGACTAAAAGTGACTGAAGGTAACAGAGAAATCTGTCACAATTTGCCACTGCATAGGGAAGGGATCAACGAGTTGCAGATTTACAGTGAGTGCACTGGAAGAAGTAAAGTACACAGGGATTTCAAGCAGTATTTTTTTGGGAGTGGGGAAGGTGCAGAGGAAACCCATTGCAGTCTTTGTGCATTATGAATTACCAAAAATAGGCTCAGCAATAGTCTGCCTCCAAATTAACTAAGAAAGACAAAGAGAGGTGGGTAGGAGAGTTTGTATGGAGAATACAGTGCTGGGAGTGAGTACCCAGAGGAAAAGTGAGTGCCTTCATCACAGAATCATGGGATGGTTTGGGTTGGAAGAGACATTAAAGCTCATCCCATCCCACCCCCAGCCATGGGCAGGGACACCTCCCACCAGCCCAGGGTGCTCCAAGCCCTGTCCAATCTGGCCTTGGACACTGCCAGGGATCCAGGGGCAGCCACAGCTTCTCTGGGCACCCTGTGCCAGGGCCTGCCCACCCTCCCAGGGAAGGATTCCTTCCCACTATCCCATCTATCCCTGCCCCCTGGCAGTGGGAACCCATTCCCCTTGTCCTGTCCCTCCATTCCTTGTCAACAGTCTCTCTCCATCTTTTCACAGTGGTCTTTAAGATCAGAGAAAACTGATCCCAAATATAAGGTGTCATTTACCATTTAACTTTGCCATTAACTCTGGCATTTGTTGCTGATGGCGGTTTCCTGATTTTAGATGATGCCACAGTTAAACCAAAAAAAATGCTTTGAAGCCAAAGCTAATTCTTGGTTTTCTGTTTTGACTGCATTTCCCTTCTTCCACAGAGAGGAGAGGTAATGGATGAAATGTTGGTTTAATGCAGGTTTTTAACTGGGAAAGCATTAGGGAAGACTATATTCTATTCATAGTCCAAACCCAGTTCTTCAGTCACACTGCAGCACAGCAATCAAACAGAGCACAGGGCAATTTTCTCTAAAATAAAGCTCACAGAAAAGTCCTGAACACAGCAGAGCTGCACTTCCAGCTCTGCACTGGGATCTGAAGCTGGGGAAGTGTCAGGCAGGGTAGGAAGAGCCTGTCCTTTGCTGTGGGTGAGGAGGAAGGAGTGCCCAGTGCTGCCAGTGGGAAGGGCTGTACAGCAGTGACTGGCAGAAGGGATTTGGCAGTGACATTTCATGGTACCCACCACCACTGAGACAGCAGAGGACTCATTGCAGCTATAACTGGCATTCTGGTTTAAACAGGGCTATAAACATGGCCCTTTAGCAGAGATACACAAAAGAATTGTCTTTGGCCTAATAAAAAGGTCTAATTTGAGTAAGATGGGAACACTAAAAAGAAATACAGTGTGGGACTGATGCAAACCAGGAATTTTATTTTGCTGCTGTACATTTCAAGTTATCCAAAGCATGTTTATTCGTTCAGCAGGGATGGGAACAGGCTCGATTCAGGGTGTCCCCAGCTGCCACCAGTGTGACACGGGTGTCTCTGGCACTGCTGGGCTCAAGCCTTGGCTCATGTTCTGAACAGAGATCATGAGAACTCCTGTAAAGGACCAGGTGAACAATTCACTCCCCTTAGCAGATCTGCTTTTACTCTCAGTGCTGGTTTGAAGGACAATGGTTGCTGTTTGAATCAGAGGATCTGATGCTGAATATCTTTTTTATGGCAAGTTTGTCTAACAGATGATGTAAAATCATCTGCAAAGCCCTCTGAAGTGGCTGGAGTTTTCTGTGGCTGGCAGGAATCTTTGGTCCAAGCACTTGGAGTCAAACACCCTTGCCCTCAGTTGTGGGAAGACACAATAAATCTGTGTTCATGGATAAGCAGAACAGATTGTGTGCTGAAACTGCGTGGGGTTTATATGAATATATTCTCCCATGACTTTACATGTCTCTGCATTTATCTAAATCTTGCTTAACACCACTTCTAATGTAGTCACCAGGAGTTACAACAGTGTCTAAACAAAGAGCAAAAGCAGGCATGTATTGGGTTGTGTTAGTTATTTGCTTATTGCAGTCCTTGAAGATGAAGGTATCTTAATTAAAACCAGCCCTAATTCAAACAAATATTCTGTGGATATATTATGAAAGCTCTGATTAATCTAGCAAGGCAATGTTTGTTTAATCAAGATATTGCAGAGATACTTTTATAAAGCCTGATAAATTACACTGAAATCCAAGGTGGCAGCAGATACAGATGATAGCTACCTAAATATTCAGATCCTTTTATAAGAGGTGTATCTAGAGAAAATAGGCAGAATTGTTTGCTTTTTTAAGTCACTAAAACTGTCATTTAATGCAAATGAAATAAACAACGTTCCCAAATGTGAAACTAAATTATTGTATGAATATACATTTTTAATCATGAGAAAAAAACTGTCTAGACTAAAATTCATTGTGATGAATATTCTGATGATACAGAGAACAGAAGTGATGACTCTTGCTATAAGTGCTCACTAAATATGCACAGAATTATTTCCTGTTATGTGTGTGAATGCCTTTGAAGAAATGCTGAAATTCAAAGTTTTAATGTCATGTGCCAGAGTAGTGATTTTTTTTCAGACTTTTAAAATGCAGACTTGCACTTCAACTTTTATTCATTATGTGAAATTTTGAGGGTTTCTGATACAAATATTCTACCTTCTTTGCAGCCTGTACAATAACAGCTGTATGGTAATTATTGATCTTGCCCTGCTTTTTCTAATAACCCTGTTAATGCTGTTGCACTTCTGCAAAGTCAACTTACAATAGGTAACTTATCAGAAGAGTTAAGGAAAATAATTTTGCCAAGGAGCTCCGGGTTCTGTCAGTCACACAACTTTTCCAGGCTGACTTTGTAACAAGATGTGCACATTCCTTCGGTTGTCGACCAGGATTGTTCCTACCTGTCCCTGCATGAGAGGAGGAAGGAACATGGAGCTGCTGGAGAGTCCAGAGGAGGCACCAGGATGGTCAGAGGATGGAGCAGCTCTGATGGGAGGGAAGGCTGGGACAGCTGGGATTGTCCTGCCTGGAGAGGAGAAGCTTTGGGGGACCTCACTGTGACCTTGCAGTGCCTGAAGGAACCTGCAAGAAAGATGGAGAGAGACCATTGACCAGGGATGGAGGGACAGGACAAGGGGAATGGATTCCCACTGTCAGAGGGCAGGGATGGATGGGATATTGGGAAGGAATCCTTCCCTGGGAGGGTGGGCAGGCCCTGGCACAGGGTGCCCAGAGAAGCTGTGGCTGCCCCTGGATCCCTGGCAGTGTCCAAGGCCAGGTTGGACGGGGCTTGGAGCACCCTGGGCTGGTGGGAGGTGTCCCTGCCCATGGGAGGGATGGGATGGGATGGTCTGTAAAGTCCCTTCCCTCCCAAACCATTCTGTGATTCTGTGACAGGAAGGTGAAAATGGAAAGTGAAGCAAAAAACCCCTAAGAGATATTTTGGGTTTGGTACCATCTTGGAAAAAGAAGTCCTAAGACAGAGGTCCCTTCCAGCCTTCCCCAGTGTGTGACTCTGTGGTGACACCTCCAGTAGGTTCTCTCCTACCCATGAATAGCCAGTACAGAAATAAAAGTAAATGTCGTGCCTATGATTAAGGCAGGGCAATGCCACTAAAAATGTCCATAAAAAGCCATCTGAAACTGCCTGAAATGATGGCTTTTGAAAATATCTTGCACTCCAATCACCCAGCTGCAGACAATTTTAGGAAAAACACTGCTGAGCTGATACGTGGGTTGATGGTGTTTCCATTGGCTGTGGTTTGCAAACCTCCTATTAATTTCTCAACTGAAGCTGCATAGCCATTCATCTTCAGAAAAGCTATTCCAAAGATTTATGAAAGCATAATATGAAAATAAGACTAATGTAATATCTGAAAGGGGTATTAATGTTCATGGTACTCACAGCATCAATCAGAGGTCAAATGGTCATTCCCATCAGAAGGGGGAAGATTCCCTCAAGCCCACTAGAATGCAATTTATGTTACCTGTATTAAGAAATGAGCCAAAGTACAAAATCCTGTGGCCTGAACTTAAGAATATTATCAAAACTAAAACCTCACAGAAAGCCTGGAACAGAGAAAGGCAAATATACTCGAGAGAATACCTACTGTCTTCCTAGGGGTTTGATCATTTGGAGTCGAATGCTCTTCTTGTACACAACCAAGTTTGTTAAAAACTAAGAAATGCTTTTCGTTCTGACACAGTGGAGCAGCAAGAGTTTTCACAGAGGGGCTACTTGGAAAGCTTTGCATTCCTTGGGAACAACTGAAGTAGAGAACACAGCTGACAAGAGCACCATGGTGGTAGAAATGGGATTAATCACTCCAAATCCCAATTAATCACAAGAAATTCCTGAAGCAGAGTTTATTCCAGGTCTGCTGGACATTCAATAGTTGTAATTATGCTGGGTTTGTGCTTTGTAGAATGACAAGAAGGAAAATACTTCAAGTATGTATTTTACAGCAATGAAAAACTGCCTTCCAATTTCATATGTTTTCCTTTGAAGATTTTGAGGGGGTTTTATGCTTTGTGAGTGCACTGAGGGCAAACTGTTTCCAGCATTACAGAAATCAAGCCCCTCCAAGGTGAAATGCAGCCATTAGGGCAGAGACCAGCGAAGCTGCAGGAAGGTTGTGGACAGGGATATTGAGAGTATCATTCAAACATTGCAGGTGTGAAATGGCACTTTTTTGGTAGCAAACACCTCCACTGAAACGAGAGCCAAGCGGTCACAGAAGGCAAGACACTTCCTGAGCAAGCTTCAGTTGTCACATTTGCTGTGAGAAAAATGCCTTTGCAAAGAACCTCTTAGATGTGGGACATGCAGGGTAAGAAGTGCCCAGCTCACATTCATGGTCACATTACAGGTTCCATTGCACCTGTGTACAAGAGGCAATACCTTCCCATGGACAATGCTGTGCTCTTTAACACCTACAGACCCCAGTCCTGCCCACAGCCTGGTCAGGAATTCCCTCTCTTGACCACAATTTCACAAGCAGCTCTCCATGGCCCTGGGATTTTAACTGAGCTGTTGGTTTGCTTCTTGGAAAAATAAGTAGCTTAGTGAATAAGCATTGGTTATTTCTATGGCCAGAAATTTCATCTGCCATCTCATCTTAATGTTCTGGAAGCCTCCAAATGACTTTGTTCATTAGATATAAACCCCACACACATCCTGAGCTGTCCTAACTTCAGGAGTTTTTTATTCTAAAACCAGGACCGGTTTTTGGCCAAATTGAACTTAGTTCATTATTCTTTTCAGTGTCAAATAGAAATGCATTCAATTCTGGAGTCGAGGAGTGATACTGGGAGCAGTGGGAGGAATCAAGGAGTGATACTGGGAGCAGTGGGAGAAAACTGGGAGCACCAAGGGGAGTCAAGGAGTGATCCTAGAAGCTATGGGAGGGAACTGGGAGCAGTGGGAGGGAGCTGGGAGCAGTGGAGAGAGTGAAGAAGGGATACTGGGAGCAGTGAGAGGAATCAAGCAGTGATACTGGGAGCAGTGGGGAGGAATCGAGTGATACTGGAAGCAGTAAGAGGGAACTGGGAGCAGTGGGAGGGAGCTGGGGGTACTGGGGAGAGTGAAGAAGGGATACTGGGAGCAGTGAGAGGAATCAAGCAGTGATACTGGGAGCAGTGGGGAGGAATCGAGTGATACTGGAAGCAGTGGGAGGGAACTGGGAGCAGTGGGAGGGAGCTGGGGGTACTGGGGAGAGTGAAGAAGGGATACTGGGAGCAATGGGAAGGAAGTGGGAGCACTTAGGGGAGTCAGTGATACTGGGAGCAGTAGGAAAGGAATTGGGAGCACTAAGGTGAGTCCGTGCCTGACTGAGGTACCGAAGCCGCTTGCTTTTGTTTAGTTCCCTAATTAACAATTCAAAGCACTACCTAATGCTGTTGCAGCCACTTCCAAAGCCACCCCTCCCTCAGGACCACCCTCACCCTGCTCCTGACGCGACTCCCGAATTTGAGGCTGTCTCAAAAAGACCCTCTCTTGGCTTTCCTCATCCCCTTTGACACAATATCCGAACATCTGGAGTGCTTTCAAGGCTCCTGGGCAGCTTGGGCTGGCTATAGCAGGGGTTAGGGCTCTTTCTCTGCACACTTTCACAGCGAGAAAAACCCTTTATCTCCCTCTGTTGGAGCTCTTAACAAAGAATGATAAAGAGCATTTTAGGAATTCTGTACAAAGGTATTAACAAAGGTACTAGAAACTTATATAATCCAGGTTTTAGGGCTATAGGAGAAGGGACCAGCACCTGAGCAGGTGGGAATGCAGGGAAGGGCTGTCTCCTTCCAATTTCCTCTTCCCAGTCCCATCCCAGTGCCCCCAGTCCCATCCCTGTGCCTCCCCAGTGCATCCCAGTGACCACAAAAAAAAAGAAAAGGTGGGGATTGGGAGGAAAAGGGGGTTAAATTGCAGGAAAAATCTCCTCCACTGTCACTGGCTGTGTTGAAATTGAGAGGGAAGCCCATTCACCTGCAGTTTTAAGGGTAACAATTGGAGGAAAACATGCCTTTTCTGTGGTTTTAAGGGTTTTAATCAATGGGGAATTCCTAATTTTCGGCTACTTTCAGGTTTAAATGGAAGGGAAAAACATTTATGGTGCCATTTTGTGGCTTTGAATTAAGGGCAAAATCCCCATTTTCATCATCCTAAGGTTTAAACTGAAGGGGACTACCTGTTGTCCTGCATTTTAAACTGAGAGCAACCTCTTTATGTGCCCTTTGGGACTTGGAGGGGATGTGGGTCATGGGGATTTGGGGCAGAGGAGGGTCCTTGGGGGGGACTTGGAGCCCTGCAAACAATCCCTTCCCCCAGGAAAGAGAGCCCAAAGCCTTGGGGTCTCAGGTGCAGATGATGGACCTTCCAGGGCACTCCATGGGCAGCCAGACCTTTCTGTCCTGGCACCTTTTCTCATGGCATCCCTTGGCATGACCAGTTTTGGAGGTGGAGTCACAATTTCAGTGGTGGCCTCCCCGAGGAGAATGAGAGTTCTTTCCCATAGGAAGCAAAGCACACAGCCCCAGGGTTTGCCCAGGGCAGTAATAACCACCAAGACCTTTCTGTCCTGGCACTTCTTGTCCAGGATCAACCCTTAGATAGATTCAATTTTGGAGGTGGAATTGAAGTTTCCATGGTGGTCTCCTGAGTGTGAATGAAGGTTCTTTCCCTTAGGAAGGAAAGCACATTGCCCAGTGACAGTGTCCCAGCATCAATCCTTGGATATTTTATATTTGGGAGGGGCTCATATTTTGAGATGTGGGGTCATGGGTCCTCTCTGTGCCATGGACACCAATTTGGGATCCACAGATTGGGTGGTCTTGGTGTACCTAATTGCTTTTCCTACTATACAGTGCTATTGGTTAGAGCTTCTGAGCCACTGCAGAGGGAATGCAGAAACCAAGCTGTGGAGCTTTTTGTCCTGTTTTTTTGGTGCCTGAGCAGCTGGTGGTGGGGTTTGGGTTTGGACCCTGACTCTGAGACTGAAGGATTTGGATGGAACACAGAGCTGTGAAGGAAAGGGCAGATACCGAGGTGTGGGGGCACTGAAGGTGCACCCAGCTATAGTTTGCCCACCTGACACTTTTTGTATTTTTTGCCTGATGTTTTTCATTTTGTAGCTGGACTCTGCAAGAGGGAAAAAATGTATTGGCACATAGAACTGGGAAGGAGCTCGTGTTGCTGTTTGAGTGTGGTGCAAATGCGACTTTTCAAGTGAAAGGGGAAGGTCAGCGAACCCTTTCTGCCCTGACCCCTTTCATTTGAGAGCGGTGACTGAAGGTTTCCCCCTCTGGGTGTGCGCTCCGGGCTGTTCCTGGGCACACACCACCATCTAGTGGGACTGCGCATCGGTGACATTGGGGACAGCCCAGCAGATGCCGCTCTGGGCTTGGAAAAGACGGAAAGGTGGTGATGCCAAAAACCTCTGGCTAATAAAAACCACTCAGAGACTTGTTTGCAACTTTGAGTAGAAGGTATTTGTTATTTACGGTACCGGGAGCGAGAGGGATAACTTCACTAACCTCGCTCGCTTTCTAGAACAAAACTTACATATTTATACACTTTCATAAGCAGGAAACTATGAATAGACAGTCCCTTTTCTTTGTGTCATTTTACATTGCTGATTCCATCAGTCCCTCTGTTGGAGAAGGCAGAGTAAAGAACTCTGGTGGTCTTTTCCATCTCTTCCTCACTTCGGGGGTCTCACAAAGGAGTCTCCATCACTGTAAACTTTCGACCTTATGTCTCGACACATGCCCTGTTCACTTGTTTGTCACTATTTCTCTGCTTAAATTCTAATATAGAAATGGATTTCTTATATCAAGTATAAAAATGGACTAATAATTCATATATTCTAATACATAAATGGCTTTCTTACATCAGTGTCGGTTCTCTCCAGGCAGTAGAATGGGAAGGTGCAAGTTGGGAACATCCTCCACTGCTGTCAGAGAGGACACACAGGGACAGGAGGGTGGCACTGACCTTCCCTTCCATTGCCAGACGTGTATTTGCACAACAATCCATTGGCAGCTCCTTCCCCTTCCAGCCTTGACAGTTCTAGAAGTGCCTCCTTTCACGTCCTGTGAAATGCCCCGTTTTGCACTCTCACAGATCCCAGTTTCAAACCCTAAAACCTCCAGCAGCAGGTTCAGACCCAGACTGCAGGAGTGAGAGGATGGGGGAATCCCAGAGCTGGGAAGGAAAGGGCAAGGTACCAACAGGTCTTGAGAGAAGCAGTTTGCTGGACTCCCTCTGTCCTGACATTTCTCAGTGTCAGTAGATGGACATTTCAGAGCCCAGTTTCAAACCCTAAAACATCCAGGAGCTGCTCCCATACAAAAGGTTCTAGAGGAGAGATCCAGCAGTGGCCTTCCCCTTCCCCTTGGAGAGTATAAATCATGCCAAACACCCTTTGCTTCTCAGGTCAATTCTCTCAGTCTTGAAGAGTCCATCAGTTTGCAGCCACAGTTCACTCAGAGCACTTTTCCAGGACATAAATCTTTCCCTGACCTTCCTCCTTACCCTTGGAAACTTCTATTTGCACCACTCCCTTTCCCTTTGCAGCCTGTAAACTGCACACACCCCATGATGGTCAGCACCTTCAGTCTTGCACAGGCCCAGATTGTGGTGGTTTGTTAAAAGGCTTGGAGACAGGAGGAAATTTATTTAGAAGGAATAATGCAGCAACTGCTCCTGTCCTGGCACATTTCTATGAGAAAGAGGTGGATGGACACCTTGGTCTCTGCAAAACTGTGATGGTATATATAGCTGAGGGGAAAAAAGTGCAGAGCCCATGGGGGCTGTGAGGTATAAATGGTATAGAGGGGAAGGGGAAAGCCTTGGGGGGCTTCTGTTCTTAGACCTGTAGTATGGGAGCAGCTGCTGGAGGTTCTAAGGTTTGAAACTGGGATCTGTGGGAGTGACAAAATGGGATGGGGCAGAGCTTTGAAGGAATGTGCACCATTTGAAGGGCTGCCTTGAGAAGGGGTCGTGCAGGAACTGCTTCTGTCCTAACACATTTTTCTGTGTCAGATGGACACTCTAAACTCTGAGAGCCTGAAAATGCATGACCTATAGCTGATCTATACCTATAGCTGAGCACGACCAGGGCGTGGGTGCAGTTCACAGGCTGCAAGAAGGCCATGCCTGCCCCTTGAATGTGGTCTGAATGCAAGTTACCAAGTGTAAGGGGGAAGGGCAGTGAAAGCTTTCTGTGCTGGCACATTTTCCTATTTGAGTTCTAGCTGGAAACAATTTGGTTTAGCTTTAGACCCTGAGATTCAGAGAATTTGGTGGTACACGTGGCCAAGAAGGGAAGGACATAGTGCACCTCTGTCTTTGATGTGATTTACCTGCAGCAAGAGGAAGGTGCAGATCAGCACTGACTTTTTCTTCTAGTACCTGTTTTATGGGAGCAGTTGCTGGACATTTGAAGGTTTGAAACTGAGATCTGTGACAGTGGAAAAGTGTGAAGGTAAATACAGCTGAGAAGGAAGGTGCATGGCCCCAGGGGTTGTGTGTAGTTTTAAGGCTGCTGAGAAAAGGGGAACTCCTCCTGTCCTGACACTTTGTGAGATACAGAAGGACACTTTGAACTCTGTGACACTGGACATGTGGGAAAGGGACTGTGCTGAGAATACAGGCTTTCAGAGGTAAGGGGCAAGATCAGAAAAAGCTCTCTCTTCTGGCACGTATTTTGGTTCAAACTGCAGCTGCAAACCATTTGGTTTAGCCTCTGGGACATTAGAAGGATGTCGTGGCATAACTAGTTGAGAAGGAAACTGGGAATCACCAGTATGCTTGGTATAGTTTATATGCTGCAAAGGGAAGGGCAAGGCCAGCACTGGCTTGTAGTTCCAGGACCTTTTGTGTGGGGTCAGCCCTGGACATTGAAGGTTAGAAACTGGGATCTGCAGGAGTGAAAGCCCAGGATGGTCCCTTTGCCTTGTGCCTGCAGGGGATGTGATGCAGCTCTAGGGGTGTGGAGCCAGCAAGATCCTTCTCACCTGACACCCTTTGGGAAGGAGCTTTTTGCCAGAGTTGTACCATTTTGTCCCTGGGCTTTGAATGTGGAAAACACCCTATCTGTACACAGAGCTGAGAAGGAACTTGCACAGACCAGTGCTCTGGGGTGTAGCTGGAAAGCTGCAAGAAGGGGCAATGCAGCAGCTGTTTCTGGGCTGGCACAGGAACTCATATTGCCCCTTGATTATGGTTTCAAATGGAAGGTGAAGGGCATGTGGAAGTCTATTCCAAGCTGGATGGTGTGTTCTGTACTTCCAGTCTCACAGGGAGCTGTTCAGAATCTGCCTCCTTAAAAAAAGGTCCTAGAACAAAAGAGCCAGTGGCTTTTGCCATGCAGCCTTAGACTGCACAGCACACACTGGAGTGATGCTTTGGGTTTCAGCTGCATAATTTCAGTCTGAGTACAAAGGGGGAGAAAACAGTTTGTGGGTTTCACAGGATATCAACACCACCCTGTGCACCAGAGCTACGAGCTTTCCTGTCTAATTATCAGGACTATCACAGTCTCTCAGTCTGGCAGAGATCCTGAGCCTAAACAAACCCTACCGAGTGTAAATCTCTGTGCAGACTATTGTTGTCTCCAAGTTTAACTCCCGTCCTTTGAACAGCCACTCACCCCCTGGAGTTAAGCCTTTTCCTGCTCAGCTGTGTGAGATGCAGTTTTAGTGCTGGTTGGAGGTTGAAGTTATTCTAATGATGGGATGGTGTGTATTTTGGCTGTCACTTGTATAAGCAGGGCTAGGATTGTTTTAGTTCTTTTGCCCTTTTGGTTCTGTTAGACAGAACAAACTACTGGTTTTTCATTATCCCAATGAAAAAGATGATGCTGCTTTCAAAACAGTTAAACGTGGGTAGGTCCTTGTTTGAAAAAATCACAGTAAACTAATTGCTTATGAATTAAATATACAAATAAATGGGGCTATGTCTAAAGTTTTTCTTAAAGAACAGCTTTGAGAGAGAGCATTTAAGAACTGTGGTTTCCACATATCATGGTGTGTCATTCAAGGTTGGGATTACCAGCCTTTCTAGGATGGTGCAGATCCATGAATACAATATGCCATATCCCAGATTTTGCCTGGGAATTGACAATCCAGAACACCCAGGAGACACTCAGAAGTTGTGCTGACATGTGCCAATGTCCCTTTTGTGTTTGCAGACTTTTTTAGCATATACTTTCAAAGACAAGAAAAATTATTCCATTTTAACTGAATATTTTTATGATTGCTATTACTGGCTGTGATTGTCATTTAAAAGCAGAGACAAGAGTGTTTGTGATGTGTCTGCTTTCCTGCAACTATTCTTTAGCCACAGAACTGCTGAGGAACCACTCTGGTCCAGGTAGCTCAGCTTGCAAACTGCAGATAGAGATGGGGATTGAGCTCTGGGTGGGTATGAGCTGTGGAAGGAGCTGCTTACAAATATATGTTAATGTAGTGTCTATTTTTTGTATTTTATTTTCATCAGCTACCCCCTGGAGGGTTTCTGTAAGGACAGTTACCTCTGCAAAGTCACATTCATGCCAAGGGTAAAGTCTGTGCCATTTACTTGCTGTTCCATAGCTCAGATGGTGTTGAGAAAACATACCTGAGAAATGAAGCTTTAGCTGATTGTCTTGTTTGAATTTAACAAAAAACCAAAAAACCAGCCTCTGTCAACTGTGCTTTCCATTTTTCCTCAGTTCCCACTTCCTCAATGTTTAATTTTTTAAGAACCTGTGCTAGAGCTAGTCTGGTGCCAGTGATGCCTGTCCTTTCTGTCAATAAGAGCTGTGTTGTTCTTTCCACAGGGGCATCAGAAGGTTCCTGACGCTGTTGCTGCAAAGCTTGGCCACCTTCATCATTGCCCAGTTCCTCTGGTGTATTTCGAGGCATTTGAATGCAGAAAACAAGAACCATAACATCAGCAAACAATGAAAACAGCTTTGCTGGACACTGTAATCTGTCTCAGAAACCTTTTTTTATTATATATATTTAATGTTTTCAAGTACTAAAGGGTTGCAAAAATAATACAGCAGTATGAACATAACAATTTAGCCAGTATGTAAATATATCTATCTGCCAGACTTGGAATCTAATTCGACCAGTCCAGCAGTTAAAAGCAACCTGGTAGGAATAAAATATTTCATGTGGGAACTTCCTCTGCTGGAACAACTTCCAAAAGCATCTGGAGGTGCATGGTCATGGGCCCTGAGGAGAAAAGGTATTGTTAGAGGCTTTATGAGAGAACAGCATTTCAATTCAGACTATTTTTTAAGTGAGAAAATTACCCTTCCAAGTCTTATCTGTATTTCTATTTCAAAAGATCCAAACTGCAGCATTCCAGGTTTCCACACTTGCTCTTATTAGAGTACAATGCTTCTAATTGCATAAGTACATTATATCTTATAATCTCAGGGGACAGGAGAGACAGCTGATGGATATTTTTGAATGTCTGTACTAATCCTGTTCTATTCAGCTAGTTCCAATTGGCCTCTTACCTGGGTATCCTGCTTTCCCTGAAATAAATACTGAGTTTCTCTGGAGATTATGCAGAATCAGTTTAGAATAGTCACACTGGGTTCTTGCAGCTTTCACTGTACTCAGCACTGGGATTATTTTTTCATCTTAGTGCTGCTAACATTTATTTTAGTAACTACAGTAAAAACTCAGTGTTTGGTGGCATAAGAATTTATGTCTGGTCATCTTTAGTTAATGGCTAAAGCAACGTTTTGAAATACAGATAATCAGAACACTAACTTTACAGATGAAATAGTTCTGTTAACTTTAAAAGTCAGTTTTTGTGCTACTACAGCACTGTGTTGCTTTTTGTGAATCAAATTTAATTTTTCCTCGAGTCAGACATTACTTTTCTTTCACAGGAAGGAGTAAAACAGAGTCTTCAGTAAAGCTCCCTACATGTTTGGGAAATTGCTTCCCTGGACCATTGAAGGAGCTTCGTTACAGTAATTAATCTCCAGCCTAGCAAATGTTCTGTAGAGTTTGGAGATGGCTACCTGAGATATACTTACTTGATATTTTTTGGGCCCAGCTGAATTTAAAATGAACAAAAAGTATATAAACTATAAGTCCACTGAGTATAAATAAGGTGCAGTACAAATAGGCCAGTTCAGGTGCACTGATGATTGGTGCCAAAACCAGTACAATGGAGACCAGTGTCACTATGACTGGAATGAGGATGGGTATCTGCAAGACACAAAACACAAATTCACCTCTCCCTTCTTCTGCTGTTGCCTGCATGAAAGAATATTGTGATTGCCTCATGCATTTTTTCCTTTTTAAATGTTTGGAGTCAGATGGGGCAGTTGGAAGAGTAGCAAGAATAGGGGTAGGGAAAACTCTTGTGCTAAATCAGTCACTGAGATCTCTTTGTCCATATTGCAAATTGCAGTGTGAAAGTTTGCATTTTAATAAGTGTGGGACCAAACCCCAGTGGAGTGACCTGGGCTCTTATTTTGGAAACTCTTGCAGTTTCCCATCCCTGAAAATTTGGGTTGTGCCCTGTGTTTTATGCAAGTGAGAATCAAGATTGTGCAATCTTTTCCCAGTCCTTACAAGCTGTATCCTGGTGCAGAACTACAGACAAACAGCCAAACTCCAGATAAGGGTAGGAAAAATCAAGGAATCAGCCCAAGGATGCTGTTTAAATCTCCAGGTGTAGGATGAGTTCTGCCACAGCATTTATGGGAATGGAGGAACTTACCATATGGAATGATGGACTTACCTTGATAGGTCTGTCGAGTTCCTTCCTTGTAAACCTCATAACAATGAGTGCAAACACAGTTAAACCATAAAATATCCAGACTGCAAAACTGAAATAATTTATGAGGGATTCAATGTCGCCAGGAATAATATAAATAATAGCAATGGCCCCCTAAAAAGGAAAACAAAAATTAGTGCAGTCTATTATAGAAGAAGGCTAAAGTGTACTTCTGTGTCATTATAAATGTGTGTTTAGTGTTCCAAAGTGTGAACTGTGCCTGCTTTTGTTAAACATCTGGGTGTAACTGTGTTGCAGCACCTTTAAGGGTTGTCCCCACATCCTCTCAACATTTGGTTACTTTGGTGTGCAATCTTAATTCCATTTCATGGCAAAAGACTTATGACTTTTAGGCATTAATCTCTTCTATTGTTGGCTGCATATCTTGAAGTGAAGAAACTAAATGCATTTTTAGGGTTTTAATGTTACTGGGATTGAGTACATCTTGTTATGCCTTGAAGATAAATGGATAAAATAAAACCAACAAGATGTTCCAGATGTATTTTTAAATGTATTTACTGACTGCATCTTTTTAGTGTGATATAAATGTATTCTTACAGAGGAAACAGGGTAGTGATAGTTTGCTTCCAAGCATCCTTTGAAAGAATTGCCTAATACTAATCATTCATTTCACTTTTTCTTTCCATGCTGTCGATTCTAAAACATTTTGATTTCTAAAATCCAGTTCCGGAATGAATATGTTCAAATTGAGAAGCTGGGGGGGTGTTGTATAGTCTTTTTTTCAATATGTATTCAGCAATTTTCTTGTCTGGATAGTCAAAGATACGTGTCAAGACTGTCTGTAAGAAACTGTGAGAGGATGGAGGATGTTTGTGGGCAATTCCTCTGGCCCCAGAATGAATACTTACATAAAAGATGATGGCAGGGGCTGGGGTTAAACGTTTCACACTGATGTAGGAGAGCACCTTCAGCATGTGCCCCTCCCGGCCTGCCACATACACCAGCCTGCCAAAGCAAACACAAACACAGGAGTGAAAAAGAGAGGACCACATTCCTTTCCAGGTGGGTTTCATTGTGGGGCTACAAGCTATGGTCATTTGGTCAGTGTTTTCTTTGGTGTGCAAGGGGACTATTGCAGTGGATTGAAATAAGGGAAAAATGGCCAGGATTAAAGCAGTGAGCTAGAAACTAATTCTTCACCAGTATTAAAATAGTAAACTGGAAACTAAGTCCAGAATGATTCATTTGCACATTTAACTGAAAATTATTTGGGGAAATGTTAGCTACTGTGTCCCTTTTAATTAAATACTTCCTTTCTCATTTGCTTCTTATCAAAAAGCTACATTGACAACCTTTTGTAAAAAAAAAAAATGGTGTTTACAGCCCTATTGTATTCAGCTGGACTTGAAATGTTACAATATTTTAAATAGTAAATGGAAGTGTTGAAGAAGTGATAGAAAGGAATAGCTTCTCCTTCCAGTTTCCTTCATTATTACTGGCAACTTTTAAATTCTCAGCTTTAAAATTGATGTACCTTTTGTACTATATCTGGTTTCAATTAAGAATAAGAGACCTTATTTCCTACTTTGTCAAACCTGAATAGCCACTGTTTCTTTTGGAAAATTAAACAATATAGGTAGATTTATAGGTACTTTTAAATTACATTTCGCATATTGTGGATCAGAAGAATGTCTTTATGTGTGTGGATACATAACTGGGAATATAAATTTGTCCATCCTTCAAAAACTGTCATTGGAAGATATTTGGAATGGGAACTTACCTGCCTGCAGTAAAACAGGTGCCATTGGCAGATCCAATTGTAGAGAACACCACAAAGAGAGGGACTATCCAAGAGGCTGGATAAAGGACTCTGTCTCCGAATGTCTGGGACATGGGATTAAAAATTAATCACTTTTGTCATTTTAACCACCAGCAGGTACATTCAGGACTATTGGAGCCTCTTGGTAAGAAAAGTAAAGGGGTATCTGAGACACATTACCAATAAAACCATGTATATTTTGTGGAGCCATTAAAGAATGCTTTGCCAAATGAAGACCTGGATTAACTCACGGACCACTCTATGGAATGGATGTTTAAGATGTAGGGAACACTGGAGGACAGCTGTAAAAACCACCCAGACAACAAGAACTCGTGCTCAGGACCCCTGGTGTGGGATGTGGGAGATGCTGCAGGGCAGTGCCCAGAGCCCAGCAGAGCTGGCAGGAGGAGGGAGGGCAGCAGTGACAGCCTGGCAGAGCCTGGGCACCAGCACCCTGTGCCATGGCGCCTCAGCTGGGCTGCAGGATGCCTTAGAGCTCAGGGAGGGACATTCCCTACTGCAAAGGGATTGGAATTTAAACGTTTCTGACAGGCAGGGTTGGAGTTTGTAGTTGGGGGGTGGTTGACTTTTTGGTTTTATTTTATTTTAGTAAGTCAGGCAGAAAGAGGTTTGGGTTTGCTCAGCTGTGACATCAGTGCTGTTTCTTTGGCCACAATTAGGATGCTCAAAGGGTCCTGACAGCTCTCTGTGCTTCAGATCTGCTGCCTCTGCTCAGGGCCAGTTGTGAGATATTGATAATTTAGTCTGATGAGTCCAATTACAGTTGATGGGGTTTGTTCAGATTGTAAGTTTAATGGTGTACTGAACAGAACTGGATATAATTTGACACAAACATTGCTGTTCCTCCTGGTGCAAACAAGATACAGAAATGCACAGAAGATCTAAATTGTAAAAGCTTTTGTTTTCAAACATTTTTAAGTATTTCAGCACTAGGGTACTTCACTCTGCTACACTGTATTTTGCAGGCTCGTCACACACTGTCTGTTTTCTCCAAAAATTACTAACATTAAGAAAAATTGCTGCACGACCTCAACAGCTGTGGTGCCCCATGGAAAATTCACTGAGTGGAACTGAAGGGACAGATGTATTTTTTAAGGTTTCAGAAATGTATATCATCTTTAATTTATCTGTAATAGTATGCCTTGCAATAATGTAAAAATTGTATCTTACAGATTTGGTAAGGGGGAAACCCCAAAAATAATAAGGTGGGAGTGAATTGTGGAGTATTTGCTGTTCTCTCCAGAACAACAAACTGTGATCTGCTGTCATTTGGCATGTGCTTCTTCCTCAGAAACACTGAAAAGGGCAAAGCAAGTGTCAGGTGTGATTTCCCTTTCCCTCTTTTGGATGCCTACAGAAAGCAGTCGCCCCCTGAGCTGCAGCATTCCCAAAATGTTAGTGAAGGCTGCAGGGCTTTTGTTCCTTCTTTTTACTCCCCCCCTTGGGAGAACTACTGTTCCAATTGAGCATTACTGAAATTCCAGATTAAGAAATGACAGTGGATAATAAGGGGGGGGGGGGAAGGGGACACGGATAGCTTAAACTGAAGTTAATTGTATCCTCAGAAGGATGCCAGTCCCTAAGGAGGAGCTGGGTGATTTTTTGGCTCCCACACTGCAATGCACCCAGCCTTCCTGAGATGCTCTAGGACAAAAGAAAGAGGCTTACCACGGCCACTGCCTGGGACTGCAGGAGCTCTGTTGAAGTCATTACGGTGAAATAGGAAATGTTTATCAGAACGTAACAAACTGTAACCAAGGGGATCCCAATAATTATAGAGAGCGGGAGGTTTCTAAAGGATGCAAAAGTAAGACCCCATCAGCATTGCTGCATCACTGCTACAGCTGTCAGAGCCAACTCTGCACTCTTACTTTTTTCCCTATATGCTCTTTAGGTGTACTTATATATATATTTTTTACTGTAGAGCTTTGGAAATCAGGATTAGAAGAAAGGAAAAATACAAATTTATGCAAAAATACAAAGCCTGTCATACATGCTAATTAGCTTTGGCTGTTAGTGCTCAAACCTTGAATAAACAACTCAAAACATTGTAGAAAAATATATAAAGTGTCTGATTTTTGCCAAGAGAAACACTGCTTTCCTACCTGTAAGGATTTTTAAGTTCCTCTGTGATGTAATTGAGTTGATTCCTGGAAGGAAAAACATTCATACACTATTTGAGCAGACAGGTGTTGAAATGCTGCTATACTATGAGGTCAGGTGTTATTTTTTTGCTTTTTACCTTTTCAGGTAAAACAAAACCAATACAGTCAACCTTTTAAGTGGGAAAACTTAAGTGGAAGCCTCTTGCTCCACCATCTCTTTCCCCATGATCTCTATTCCCTCTGAGGTTTCAAGATCTTGGATTAAAATATCCCAGAATCATGACATTAAAATTTGGCAGACATCTCAGATTTACAAGGTTGCCTTTTAACTTCAAGCTTTGCAGTATCTGAGTCTTTTCAAATAAAAATGTAAAGAGTTGGGTTTTACAGTTCAAAAGGCAAATTTGCCAATGTTGGTGCCTGGTGTTAAATGGGTAAATAATTAATTATTTAGGCACCAGCATCTTTGCCCCCTTAAAAAATCTGAATTAGCAGATTTACATGCCTGAGTTGAGAAACTTGAGCTTGGAAATAGATCCTGAAAGAGCAATCTATTTCAAAATAAATTCAGTTTTCAAAGCTTTGTTTTAAATCAAGATATATATTCTTATTTCTTTCCAGAACACAGACCCCTAAGCAGTTTGAACATTTAAGAATGGCATTCCTGGATTTGTAACCTGCAGGGAGAGGTTTAATTCCCATCCCAGTGGAATTAAACTGTGCTCCCCTCTCCTCAGTCCTGCAGCAAAGCAGTAGTGCTTTCAGGACCCAGAATTATTCCTTTCCCTAATAAATAACTAAAAAAAGGGGGGTGGAGCTTTTGGGCTGTTTTTAACCAAACTGCTGTTCTTTTTCCACAATTCATCATGAGATTCTTAATACCTTTTTCAGAGTTCAACAGGGAGACAATAAACTGGTTCAAGGCTGTTAAGCTAACTCTTAAGGGTAGTAAAGATTCCTTACCATCCATCATATGCCCAGAGTCCATTATAAAATGCCAAACTGATAGAACTGAGAGAAATTTTACTGTCCTTGAAAGAATCTTTGAAGTTTTCAGTTTTTCCTGCGAATAAAATGGAATTACTGATCAGTGTCGAAGCGAATTCTTGTAATCCCATCAGATCCAACATCTTTAAGCTTCTCCCTGATAGAACCAACTAGCAGCTTTTTTATATTAATTGATCTGTAGGGTTGCATTTCCCACCCCTTCCCCATCCCTGAAAGAAATGACCACAGTTCCCAAGAGATGCAGAACTAAACCCCTGAATAAAGAGAGTCAGGGCTGTGCCTTGTTACTCTGTCCCTTCCTTTAGTGGAGAATTTATTAATGGTCATTAATTTTTCCAAGTAATGTATGTTTGATTACCTTGTGCAAGGAGAACAATTCCACTTACAATAATGATTGCGACAATGATCATTTTAGCAGCCGTGAGGAAATTCTGCAGGTAACTTCCCAGCTTCACACTCAGTGAATTCACAACTGTAATTACCACTGGAAGAAATTAAATGATAAAGTTTGGCATTAAGTTTCTCAGAGCTGAAAGACAGTTTGCCTTTTAACCCTGAACACACCCCCCTCCTCTTATACACTGTACTTTTTCCTCACACTTGTCTATATTATATAGAGTTTTTAACATATTTTGTTTGGATAACTTGTAAAATAGTGAGGAAAAACACTTTTCTGAATTTAATTTTGAGAATACCTCTAACAAAAAACAATACCCTGAAGTTGCACAGCATTCTGATAAATACAGAAATAACATTTCCACACTTTTCTCCCCTTTCTGCTAGAGATAAGTGTTCATTACACAGCTGTATCCATCCTAATAAAGATTAAAACAACCTCGGACTGGGAGCAAACCATTTTTAAACCTTTTCCTGTGTTGAATTAGTTATTATGGGAAGGACTCTCTATACTGTGTCTCAAAGATTTCTGATGTGCACTGACTGATGGGGCCAAACACAAGTCACTCTGCAATTCTGGGTGTGGTGTGGCTTAAAAAGAGATTCTCTTACCAATGGCTTAAAAAAGAGGTTCTCTTACCAATGGCTCAAAAAAGAGGTTCCCTTACCAATGGCTCAAAAAAGAGGTTCCCTTACCAATGGCTCAAAAAAAAAAGGTTCTCTTACCAATGGCTTAAAAAAGAGGTTCTCTTACCAATGGCTGCTGCTGCCAGACACTTGGTGACAGCCTGGGGCGGGGCACAGCCTGGATAGAAAGGAGCTGATGCATATTCTNTACCAATGGCTCAAAAAAGAGGTTCCCTTACCAATGGCTCAAAAAAGAGGTTCCCTTACCAATGGCTCAAAAAAAAAAGGTTCTCTTACCAATGGCTTAAAAAAGAGGTTCTCTTACCAATGGCTGCTGCTGCCAGACACTTGGTGACAGCCTGGGGCGGGTCACAGCCTGGATAGAAAGGAGCTGATGCATATTCTGCAAAGCTGAGACAAATGATTGCAAAGGAGCTGGGTTTGGTGACCAGTAAGCTTGTCCAGGAAAACAGAAATGCTGGGATTGGGCCAAAGGCCTCCATGAGGTAGGGATATTCTCCTCCAGACTTTGTGATCATCGTCCCCAGCTCCGCAAAGCAAAGTGCACCTGAGGGACAAGAAAAGCAACTTTGTATGACTGGCCAGAAGGGATGATCAGTTTTCAATAGGCAGAAAAGCTACAGAAATTGATATATACAGTGCACCATTACTCTCTGTGTTTCTGTACATTTTACTGTATATGCAAAATAAAACTTCAATTACTTGTGAGCAGTTGAAAAACATACCCTGAAATGAATAAGATACAGTCCAAAAATTACTGCTGTTGATATTTAAGACTTGGCCAAAACCAGTACAAACATTTCAGTTTTGTATTAGATTGCTGTCTAAGAAACCAACACTGTAAGAAGCATTTAAATGAGAATTGCACTGGCTGACACACCTTCTGGAAACCTGAGAAAACAGACTTGCTGCTCAGTTTGGAAGTAACAAATGTGCTGAGTGCAGGGATAGTTCAGATCTATTGCTGCGTGTGGCATCTTGAATGAAGGGGTTTCTGTATGCCCTGTCCTTGATACAGTGCTCAAAGGATTCCTTTGTTCTGCTCCTTGAAATATTTTGAGGTGCTTAGTGGGAAATGTTCAGGCAATAGAATTAGAATGACACAAGGAGAAAACCAGCCCAGCTCCCTGCCAGTAGATGTCACATTTTGCCAACGATTCAAGTAGAAGAGTAATTATTACAGCCGGTGGATGAAGCCAGCAATACTAAAACTTGATTCCAAAATAAATTGAGAGTGTGGTTTATAATTTTAAAAACTCAATTTGTCTTTTACAAATAGCACGTTTTAAATTATGGCCAAATACTGCTACACATAAATACCTGAGTGTTTAACTGGTTTTGGTCTCTGTGCTATTAGCTGATCTGGGCAATGAGAGCAGTTTGCAGAAACGGGAGATACAAAGATTTAGGCAGAGATTCGGATTCTTCGTTGACTCCTTTACCTAATGTTGCCAGAACTCCACAGGCTGCCCAGATGGTTAAACAAGGACCCACAGCTTCCACATTGGCAAGTACTGACTTTGGAGAGACAAAGATACCTGAACCAATAATTGTACCAACAATCATACAGATTCCACTCAGGAGGCCCACCTTGAAAATAAAATGAGACGGTTTTGTAAGTAATTTCTAGAAATTCAGCAATTCCTTTTCAGTATCATAGAACTACAGTAATTATCATTACTTATTTTTATCAGTTTTTAACATATAAGTTCTACAAAGAAATATATTGAAATATTCCATGGAGTTTCCCTTTTCTTTCCAAGATATATCTGCACTATGTGGCAAACCCTGCTATTTTCAAAGCTACACCTATTTGTGCTTTGCCTGCCTGTGCATTCCCTTCATTAAACTCTCTTTTGGATTATGTGAGTCTCAAACCAAACCTTGTACAGGTGAACTTCCCCCTTCCTCTCTCATTAAACGCTGAAATTCTTTTATGAACACATGATGAATTCCGAATTTCCTAAGCTTCCTAAAATTGGTTTTCAGAGATGGAATCCATTTCTTGTTTTCCTCTCCTTGCCTTAGGTATTTGTGCCCAGGTACTGGTACTGCTGGTGGTGACAAGATCAGGTTCTCCTGACTTTGGAGTGACCCACATGTTAAATGAAGCCACCGGAACAAGTGGCATGGGCTACTTATTTTATTCGGATAATTATGGCAACTCAATAACATCAGGATTTCCCAGTCTTGGCACCAAATTCAACCCACGTAGAGAACCTTTTCCAGGTCACTTAAAGAGGAATTCCAGTCCCCCCTGAGAGCCAGGGCCACAGCTGTTTCCTAAAGCAGAGAGGGGACACATCTTTCCTTGGCATCAAATGCCGATTTCATGGCTGGAGACACCAACAAACCTGGAGAAACAACGAGCACAACAACCCACTGCGACCTCGGAGAGCCACGCGTGGGGAGAAAAGTGAAGTTTACGAAGTGCCTCAGTTGATCAACTTTGAATTCTTTTTCTATCCGCTAAATTCAAAGGCTTAAAAACATATCCTCCAGTTTTTCTTGGTTTGTATCAGCGCCGTTTGTAGCAGTTCGCACTTGCCGAGAACGCACCCCCAGCAGGGGTGGGACACTGGAGCATCCCGGCTGAACTGGGACACGGGTGGGGGGTCTGAACGCGGATTGACCTTCCCAAATCCCCCATTTGTGCCCCCCTGTGCCAGCCCCTCCTCACACCCCGACCCCAGGGGAGAACAAAGCGCTTTGCCTGCTTTTGGAGGTTCGTCGTTTGGGGTTCATGGCTCTGAAGGGACTGCCTGTCCTGCGTTCCTTTGTCCCCTCCTCTCCTTTTCCTCAAGCCTTCTTCACCCATTTGGCCTTTCTCGTTGAATCCTCTAAGGAGACAAAACCAAAGCGTTTGCCGGAGCTCTGCCCGTACACGGGGGTGGCAGAACAGAACAGCGACCCTAAAACATTGCGGGGCACCAAAGCATTCCCAGCCCGGCTCGGGGCAAAGGATAAGCCCGGAGGGGGCTGCGGGGACAGGAGGAGCTGAGTGGTCCTGGTCCTTCCCCCCATGGCTAAGGATGCGCGAGGGGGATTCGGGGAGAGGGCACGGTCGAGAGGGAGCTGGGTGGTCCTGGTCCTTCCCCTCTGGGCAAAGGATGCGGCCGGAGGGGGCTGCGGGGACAGGAGGAGCTGGGTGGTCCTGGTCCTTCCCCTCTCGGCAAAGGATGAGCCCGGAGGGGGCTGCGGGGACAGGAGGAGCTGGGTGGTCCTGGTCCTTCCCCTCTCGGCAAAGGATGAGCCCGGAGGGGGCTGCGGGGACAGGACACGGCCGAGGGGGTGATGTGCGGTGTGGTCCATCCCCTCCCGGCTCTCCCCTGCGGGATCCCCCCGTACCCACCTGGCTGGAATGGCCCTGCCGTGTCACATCCACCTGCAGCGCTCCGGCTCTCCCAGCCAGTCCCTCCTCCGAGCTCCTCCAGAGCTCCAGGCACGCTTTATCCTTCTCCCCAGAGCTGCTCCTTATCTAGGAGACCTTCTTCCCGATCTTCATGCAATCAAGCCTTGTCTCGGTTTCTTGGAGATGAGAGGATCTGCTAAACCCAGCGTGGGCTGCTGGAATTGTCTAATTAGCAGCTAATTAGCCGTAAGAGTCACCAATCTTCTCCGAGTTGATTCAGAGTGAACGTCTTGCACTCAGTGTTCTGTCCTGTTTAGAATTAGAATGTAAACTGGTCTTAAATTTAAATCTAGAGATTTTTTCGGGGCGGATTTGGCTTGTTTCGCCGAGTATTTGTCTAAAACACAACCTGGGATAGCGAAGGAAATGACAGGGTTAGTCCCGAGTCTCAAACGTGGATTCAGTCAAAAGTCTCTTCTCTCCTAAGACTTTATAAATACAATTAACAGGACCGGAATGCTGATGACCATCCTGCAGTTACACAGACAGTAACTAAGGACTGTGTCTATGTTTAGGCAACTTAAATTGGGGTTGTTTTGCAAATTAACTAGTAATTGGCTACAAAAACTGTAGCATTTTAAATTGACAGAGCACCTATCTCAGTATTGTTGTTGGTCTTCAGAAACGTTTGGGCTGTGAAGACACCCGGGTCGTGTTTTGAGTTAAAGATTTTTTAACAAATCCTCACGAATCCAACTTTAATTCTAAACCTGTGACAGAAAATGGCCCACGTGAGGAATGCAGGGCCGGGGTCACTGAACCTCATTGCAGCTTTGTGCCCAACTCCTCTATTTAAAGTCCCTCTTTTCGACTGTTCCAGTTACACCCTGTAGCCATTCTGGGGTTTGCTTACCTTATTTATTTAGACTTGTTTGGTGCCAATCGGGTCCAGGAATCTTTGTCCAGTGCGTTTCTCCCGTCACATTTCCCAGCCAGTGACACAGCAAGGCATGGCCATGGCTGAACCCACAATATGCAGAAGCAGCAGCAGCAGATCAAGTACAGAGGTTATAAAAGGTAATCATTAAAAGCATTCTCGGCGAAGACGCTTTGAGAAAGGAACCGCAGGGAAACCGACAGGCCAATTAGTTTATCTTTAAAAACAGAAAAAACGCCTTTGTTCCATTTGTGAGAGTGTTTATCCAGTGCCTAAGAAGTGTGTTACACAGTGAGAGTGAGCCATCATTTGGAGAGTCTTATTCTGATGATCTTTATTAGAAAGCAGCTGCTCATTTAGAAACGCTTTGGAAAGATAACCTTGAAGTAATTGTCCTATTAGGGGTGCATTTAAACCATCTGTCCAGATGTTTGGTTGCATCCTATAAAAAGAGCTGTTTTTATCTTGAGAAGGTAGAGAAGCATGAGAAGAAATGTTGCCTTTGTTTCTCATTAACCTGAGGCAGCTGAGTGGGCAGCTTGTGTTCCCTTTGCTTGCAGTTACAATTATTTTCCATTTTTGTAAATATATAAAAACCTTCCTTTAGTGAAAAATGCCATTCTCTATTTCTATGCAGGTTTATATCGAGGGAAAAAAAGCATTGTTATCCTGAATTCTGGAATAAGGTACCTTCTGTCATTTGAGCTAGTTATGCCTAAAATACTTGCAAAAACCTCTCCCTTAATCACGTTAATCATTTAATTAGTTTTAGCAATGCAGTTGTATAGCTCTTTTGCTGTATGACATTGCAATCAGGAAGTCCTGATCAACGCCCTTTTTTCAATAAACATCTACTGTTAAAGGCTAAAAGGTATTCTGGTTTTGGTCCCTGATGTTAAGATAACTAAGATAATTATCTTGTTAAGATAATGCCTCATGAACAGGCAGGACAGGACTGGAAATAACACTGAATTGTTGGCCCTGAGTATCAACAAAACTACCCCAGGCATGATCTGACAGTTGTTTTCCTCACCTTTTTTTAACCTGTTTAAGCATGCAGGTTTGATCAACAGGATGATGTAAATCTATCACTAAAAATGGGCATGTGAGACTCTTGTTCATAATTCCCATGGTTTGTGATGGCTGAGCCAGACCCTGCTGGGAATGTCTTTTTCTAAGACTGAGGTTGCAAATAATGTCAGTACTGAAAACAAAACCAAAGCTGTGGGGTTTGAGTCACTGCCTTTTTCTTGTCTTGGAGTTTCTTGTTTAATTCTGACAGAAATAAGGGTAAGGTACAAGAGCAACTCTTCCATCTTTTATTGAAAAATTAGCACATTAAAAATGTTCAGACAAAAGTTCTTTTATTCCCCCTACATATAAAGATAATAAAACATGTTAAAATGATAATATTACTACAAGCACATAAAAAGGCAGGTATCAACAATTTATTCCTGTTTTGCATCTTTTACAAGAACTTTTAAAATATTTTTCATCGTAATTCTGACATAGGGTTAAATAACCTTGTGATTTCATGTCCTTTAATTTCAGATCCCTCCTTTGACATTGGATATTATGTACGGTACCTGTAATTCTCTGTGATAATTTTGAAGTGAAGATTTATAACCTTCTTATTTTTCCTATGCCCTCCCTGAAATGTCACAGAGAATGTTGAAACAGTTACTATGAAAAGAAGAAGGGATCACATTATGGGGTTTTGTCCTCAAAATGAAGCAGGCACACCTTTCACATCAACTCTGCCCTGGAATTTCCAGACCACCAAAAAAAGGGAAAAAACATTTATGTAATTGTGATGAAAATGTAATGGAGCATGTTGTCTTTAGTGCCATGTTAATTAAAGTTTATTTAGGATTTTTTCTTATTTAGTGTAAGAAATCTGTGAGGTTTTTTTTGTGCAGATGTGTTTCAGTTGTCTTTTCTTTCTGCATCAGATCTCTGTGCCACTTTGTTTCTTCAAATATAATAAAGGCAACATTGAAAAGATATTGAGTTTTTGCCTAAGCAAGTGGCTTCTGTAGCGAACCTGGAACGTGCATCTGGAGAGTTCCCATCTCTTCAAGAGCTGTCTAAAGTCTCTGTGCTGACTTGACCTTAACTAGGCTGTGTTTCCTTATAAAAATAGAAAAATATTTTCATTTATTGTCTTGTTTTAGGGGTTAATCTTTTGGGGGTGCTGTAAATTTATTAAAGGAGTTGCAGCTCTACCAGCAATCCTTCTTTTCCCCAGCCACTGAAGGACAGAAATAAACATCGATTTCAAGGATTCTAATGTTATTTTCTTCAGGGACAAGAGAAATGGCATTTTACAGCCGTGGGAAAAGACTCCTTCCCTCTCCAACAGGTACACAGATGAAGAGATAAGGAGTTCAAATTCCAAGGGACTACAGAGGTAAACACTCTGCGGCTCGTCCTCTTTACACCCTGTAGTTTGAACCTTTTCAAATGCTATTTACCAATTAAATCGTAAAAAGTAATTTTCAACTTTAATTCAGGAAATAGCAAGGGCACAGTGTATAAA
The DNA here is from genome assembly GCA_013396655.1 of Campylorhamphus procurvoides. NCBI lineage: Eukaryota > Metazoa > Chordata > Aves > Passeriformes > Dendrocolaptidae > Campylorhamphus > Campylorhamphus procurvoides. The sequence goes on along the minus strand of WBMV01002174.1, from coordinate 72,278 downwards.
TATACCTTTTATTATCACCAATCACTAATGATAAAGGTTAATGTTTCTTAGGGTTGGTATTTATTGCTTCCAGGAATGAACGTTCTGCTTTGACCAACGCTAAAGCAAATGCTGAGGATCCTCCAAACCTGCAGCTCTAAATTGAAGCTCAGCATTTACTTTCCATTCCAAACTTGCTGCTTTCAGGTTAGTTCATCAGAGGACCAGTGTGTTTCCTTGCACCACCAGCAGATGTGCCCTAAAACGTGATCTCACTCTTGGCATCCCTAACAGCACTTTTTTCCCTGAGTAACTGCAGGTGGAATGTAAGAAAAGAGTCTTTTTTACAAGCTGTGCTGCTGCTGGGTTATGCCACTGCACTGGAGCACCTCTGCATCCTCTGGCAGTCCACAGGAAATACTGGATGACTGGAGTTCTTAATGCCCACAGAGTATATGGGACCTTAATACCTTAATTTTTTCCCTCCTTAATTCTTGGTTACAGTCAAGTAAGACTTTTGAAAAGATGTTCAGGTTTGCTGTCAGTTTTGTACCAGACCTGCCTGAATATTGCACATCTGTAGCCTAAAGACATTTATTTTTGTCTCATGTATTTTTTAAGCTCAGCTGTTCACAGACTCTTGACAACCTCCTAAACGTTGAGTATGTCATTCTACCCAAAAGGTCACGAAAAATCAAGGAGTCTCTTCTGAAGGAATTTTGATGTCCTCTGAAGAAAATTAGGAGAGTAGTCACACTAGTTTTTCTCAAAGATTTCAGGATCTAAAGGTTTTAATGATGTTTCAAAGCCTGGCTAGAGTCAGTGATTCCTTTAATATAAAGAGCTCCTCACCTTTTTCCCTCTGAAGAACAAGGCCTGACTTTGATCTCCTTTTTGAGTCCAAAATTCAGGATGCACTTTCACTAAGGAGGGATAACCCTGGCTTTGGAAGACCCACCTGCCCCTGTGCTGTGCCCACCTCCAGCTGAGGGAGGAATCAGTGAATGCTGAGACACTCCATGGAGATTATGATGCTCTGCCCTGCTTTTGAAGTCTCATTTTAATTTTATATTTAAAAGAGTCAAATATTTGAGGTATAAAACAATTTTAATTGCCACAATACACGTGCTTATATAGGTATGTTGAAATAAATTTAGTAGAGGAAAGAACCATCCATGGCTAAAAAAATCTGGAGAGCTCACTCAGAAACCGTATTTTTAAAGGTAAAGAAGCCTTCAAAGTGCATTTGCTTTTCTAAATTCAAGCTGGTTAGCACTGTGGAATTTTTATCATACTTATTTACATTAGATTTGAGGAGAAGGATGAGTGCTTTGAGCTCTCCTAAATGGAAGAGCTAGGCCTGGCCAACCAAGGATTTGTAGTCCCAGGAGAAAAGCTCTTGGAATTCCTGACCTAATAACGTGCCAGGAGAGTGGCCTGAATTTTTCACGGGGAAAAAGTCTTAGGAGGTTCTCTCTTCTGAGCTGTTGAAGAGCAGTTTTGTGGTCTGAAAGATAACAGCCCCTTTCTGGCTCGAAAATAAAGTGGCCGGGGAGAAGAAAACAGCTGGGTTTAAATGAGTTGTTAATGGGCAGGGGGAATTGATAAGGTAAGGATGAGCCAGGAGCCTGTCAGTTCACAGGACACTGGGACACACCTTAATGGGACTGCTGAGTGTCACCCTCCCCTCCTACTTACACGGCTGGAGCACCAACAGGAGATGCTCTGCTCTGCCAATGCAGTAAAAAGTAAAGGTATTATACTTTAACAGTAGTTGGCAAAGGCATTGAAGTACCGAGCTTTGTTCCAGACCCTCCTGTGGGTTTGGAAAGGGGGTAGCAATGCTTGGTTTTTTGAATATATAATCACATTATTTAATCCAAATGCTTTTCTGGCGACAGTTACATTATTACGGATGGAATACTGTCAATTCAGCAATGAAACTTTAATGTGACAATCCAGAAAGCCTGAATTGTTTTCTCAGTTTCTTGGTAGGAATGTTTTTATGTTATCTTGTGAAAAGAAGCTGGGTTCAGTTTACAGACTGGAAGACACTGTAACTGGAAGGAGGTGCAATATATGGGAATCACTATCCCCTGTCAGCTGTAGGAGGCAAAGTTGCTGATGTCAGGTGGGTAACAAACTCATAAACTGGCATGGGTAGAGTTCTAGTAGTAGAATAAAAGTCAAATAATTTCTTGAGTGTAGCATCTAAATTCAGGGCAGTAGCTACGAAACAAGGCAAAGCTATGACTTAAACATCTCATCGAGTTCTGGGGGTTTAAGGTAGAGTTCTCTTCCATACCTGTGTACCAACCAAGGAAAATTCCAACACATTCACACCTGAATGTGTTTCCAAAGTCTTGCTTCTATTTCTAAGGAATTACCAATATGATCATTTTGCCCCATAAAGCTGTTTATTTTTACAGACTCTTGAGCCATATTCAAAAGGGCAATTAAAATCAGATGAGAATATGTAAGTAATTTACATATGCAGTTCTGAGACTGTATTTTCGTATTCAGAGATGCTTATATTAAAAATCTGACCTGGGATGCTTCATTTTCCAAATGTGCCTCCAAAACCATGAGAACCTGTGTGTATAGGCATGTTGGATGCTCCTTCAGGGTCACTGCAGGCACACCTGCACACTGGAGCTGGTGTGGAAGGAGGGCAGTGTATTCCCTGTGTCTCACTGCCTGTCCCTGACTTGGCTGAAAGAGTGTTTCACACCTGACATTTTAGTTTGTTTCAAATTCAAGGAAAACAGAACTGATTTAGCAACAGACCATTCCCCTGACAACTTCACGTATTAACAAAGTTATTTAAGACTGTGTTTAAAAATAGTTTCTGGATGCTATTTTGAGGCACAGAGTCCTAAAATAACCAAGGGGGAAAAGCCAGGGGAATGAAAGGATTTGAGGGTGTAGCTCTTGTCAAGTCTCTGAGTGGAGACCTTAAGACCGTGGTGCTGTTGGAGAGCAGTCCTGTTAAATCAGTGTTAAAGACTCTGGCATGCTCAAGTTCTATCTTGATGAGCTTGGTAAGATTGCTGCACTTTCTTTATTCCCATCAAAGGAACCTGCTCTTTTCCTTAACTTTGATCAAAGCCAATGAAATTCTTCATTATTTCTAATATTACACAACTATGGCAGTTACAGGGTTTTTGTACTGCTACTGTTTTCTGGCACCATTTAGGTTTTATCATGAAAATGAAGCAAAACAAAAAGCTGAGCCAGCAAAAGTGGTCTGTAAATCCAAAATAAACTCACTTCATAGTAACACATGCTACTACAAAGCTGATGTGCAATCTTGGGAAAAATCAACAATTATGAAAGCCAAGACAAACACCCATCAATAATTAAAGGCTGGCACTGCTGCAGAGAATGCTTGGGGAAAAAAGGTGGCTTTTGAAGCCACCTAATGTGAGGTGGGATGAACAAAACAATGTGGAGGAGACCTGCATCCCATAGATTGTGCAGTGGACAGTGGGGTATTCAGGCACCACCAGCTGCCACGAGGGTGCTTTGCTCTTGGCTGCCTCAATAGTCAGATTTTGCCCTGTCCTTGAGATCACCAGGCTTTTGGCAGACAATCTGGTATAAGGACATACTTGTACCTTGGGAAGTCAAGATGCTTCATCATGAGCAACAAGAAGAGGCCACATTTTTTGTTCAGCTTGGATCATACTCCATCTGGTGTTTTGGGGAGAATTAACTGAAATTTGTCCTTTTCATTGTACTAAACAGTGTTTTGCTCTTCACTTGTGTTGTGGCAAGGTGGGTGTCTGGGCTAGAATGCCAAGCTTACCAGGTGTTTATTCTTTTAACTGTTACTTGTCTTTTCATTCCAACTTAGAGCTGTACCACATTTTGTCTTAACAAGGAATAGCCCTTTCTTTAAATACCAAAACAGTATTTTAGGCTAGATTTACACTACTGATGGTACAGCTGGAGAAGATGCTGTTGTCATTTTTATGACCCTAAAAATACAGTACTTTTAAAGGGGGTAAATGTTCTATCATATCTTGGGATGCTGAAAAAGTCAGTCAGGCACTGGGTTCTCTTTTTGGATGATTTTTATCACTGACATTCTTCTTGAATTTCATTTTTAGTAGGGGATGAAGTTTTCACATCACAATAGCTAAAATCATGTCTGTAAACTAGGTCCCTGTGAGAGCTTTCATCCAAGAGTGGCTCCTGAGCTGTGACAGCACTCCATGGGGTGTTCTTCCTCAGGGATTTATGTAAGAGTTCTCTCATTCTCCTGTTTTCTTTGGTTGCAGATTCCCAAACGGCTTCAAGTTCCCCTTCCGTTTTCCTAGGGAAAAAATGAAGAGAAATCCTGATTTTAACAACATTTCAGCAGTACAGAATTACAGGATGTGGATAAGCAAATTAGACATGGCCTGTATTTGGATGCTTGAAATTACCTGACTGAAATTCATTCTTATTTTGCTTTTGAAAAAGCCTATTAAATGTAATGCTAGAGAGGATATGACCAGAAAAGACAGACTTGGAGCCATGTAACAAACTGGATTAATTCTCAGCTAATGCCTCTTTGTGGCAGCCAAACTAAAGTGGTGTAAACTGGGAGGGCAGACAAAGCTAGAGGACAGTTCTTGAGGCATTACAACCTTACAGGCTCATTTCTCTGATGCCCAAGCATAAATGAACAGATTATTTAGTATTTTTCTCAAGGAAAAGGTTATTTTTTAAGCATGGAAGCTAACATGATTTAATAATACAGTGTATTCCAGCACAGATTTTTTAGTAAGTTATATTTGGTCAAGGTTAAGCTCTTGGGTTTCCTCTGACTCACTTCTAGTATGTATCAAAGTACAAAAAAATAAGGAAATCAAGATCCATTGAATGGAAAGCAAAGTTGCTGCATGGAAAACGAGGACACAAATTTTAATGCTATAGAGACTAATACAGTCCTTTCAGGGCACTACCTGAAGGCCTGGATAGAGAGAGCCTTCTACACAAATTCTCCCCAGTACCAGGCTCCAAAAACGAGAAACAAACCAATGCAGAACATAAATGTCTTGAGATTAAATGCTGTCAGACTGCATTGCTGGCAAAAGGGGGAAACTAGAAAATACAGTCTTACAGAGCCCTTTGGGATTGATAACACTGAGAATGGAGTGGTGAAAAGTGGCCCAGACACAGTACCTGCCCACCTTGTGGTTCACCTTATACTTGATATATACATGGAAGATGAAAAAACCTTGTAGAGAGGGGCTTCAGATTATTCTAGTATATACTGCTTTTGGTGGTGGAGCAGATGAGTAACCACTGAGAATGGAATGAAAGCAAAAGGCAGCAAGTGAAAGCAGTACAGTTCCTAAAAGCAGATTCTTCTTTACACAGAGCAGTGTACAGTTTTTGTCATGGTTACAATTTTCTAAGTCAGATGAGACATCTGCTCTGCCTCGCCTGTCACAGCTGGAAGGCTTTTCTGCTGTTCACCCTCTCTCAAGGACACTCCATAGCACTTTCAAACGTGCATTTCACATCTGGAGCACAGCAGCTCTAACTATCTCAAGGGCTGTTTCTCTGCAGAAGATTTACAAAATACACTCTGACCTAGAAAACTCATAATGGAAAGTGTCCTGTGAAATAAGAGTGGAAGAATTTATGACCCTGTTTTTTCACCCCAGGACTGCATCATCAACTTTTTTTATATCTCCAACATGCAATGTATTTTATTTAAGGTATGGGATAATGATGCTGCTGAAGATTACTCTGTGAATAGTAACTATTAGCTGCCTGAAGAACAAAATGGTATTTTATTTATCGGAATAACAATTATATCTATATGTGTTTCTTTTTAAAAACCAAGTAGAAAAATTCTCCTCCCTTGGATGCAATGGGTAACTCCTGATTTTTGTCATCAGGACAAAAACTAAATGCAAGAGCAAAAGCATGAAAAAGTTTTCTGATTAGTTCAATCTGGAGTTTTATGCAAATTTCAGATCTTTATGGAACATTCATTTTACAACTCTAGTACTCATACCTGTTTGATAGCACTATATAAAGTAATTTAGAGGAACTGTGCTGACACAAGGTAGATGATACCAAGCCCTGTTTTGCTATTGTCTCTTAAAATCTATTTAAATCTATTATTTCACAATGGCAGTGATGACTTGAGAAATGACTGGTTATTACTTTTCTTCAGTTGTAAACAGTTTTTCCTTTATGCTGATAATATGAATGTGCTATGAAACTTTCCACTACCAGAGGGAAAAAATACCTTTAAAGGATATTTAGCACTGATGGTCATAACCCCGTATAAATCTGTTCAATTATATTTTCTTCTCTTTATTTTGCACGTGGCCAATCTAAGTCACTTATTAATAGAGCAGTAAGATAGATTCAAAAGGATACAAATCTTACTCATTAGATTAATTTCCTACTAATCTGAAAACTGTTGAGAAATGTGGATGGGCAAGAGTTCAGCCTTTAGCAGGAGATGTCATTAAATAAACTAACATACATCTTGATTTACAGAACCCCCTCAAATCATCCAAGATTACAAGTCTTAAGAACATGAGTAGCCATCCAGAATAAATTCCTCCTTCCAGAGATCTTCCCTGGAGCTAAGAGCAAGGTGTGAGCATTTCCAGTATGGCTACAACGAGTGAGAAGAGCGACCCAGAGCACAGCCCACGAGGCTCTGGGTGTGCAGGAGCCTCTCCTCAGCCTTTGGGCCAGGAGAGCTCCTTGGCTTGCTCCTGCCTGTGCCTCCCTCACCTCTTCTGCTGCAGCACCTCCTCCAGGGCTTCCTGCTTGTCCTGCAGCAGCTGCCGGAGGTGCTTCATCTCCTGCTCATACTGTGCAATCTTCCCCGCAAACTCCTTCTCCTGCTCGCTCATCTTGAGGCTGATCCCTCCGAGCTTCCCAGCTGCCTTCTTTTTATATACCTGCAAGGGTTAGAGAGAATGGGCAGAGTGGGATTGGAGGAGAAATAAGGACAAGTCACTGATCTGCAGTGATTTCCATCAGTGCTGCCTTGCTTAAGTATGTCAGGTACATTGCACTATGGCATTTTTTAACCTGTTAATTTGAACGTATTGCACTTCATTTTGTTCTGCACATAAAACTGGTGTGTACAGGGAATACCATGCTGTATGTTTGTCTTATGAGTGAACAGAATTGGCTGCCAAAAAGGGTCTATTTTCCAAGATGCAAAGCCACACTTTACAGCACATGTTACTTCCCACTTGTCCCACACTCATATTTATCAGCACATACCAAGAAGTGTTTATGTTTTGTTAGCTGTCTGATGTTAATACTAAGAGGAAGAAAAGAATAGCTTTGTGTTTCAAACTAGCTTGCTGCTTCACATAATAGTCCTTCAGTTCAATGAAGCACAAGTGGTTTTTGCTTGATGGTTATAATAACCAAATATATTGGTCTCATCTCAAAAATAAGAAATAATTTTTGTACAAATTTTGCTTTCTGAAATAACATCCCCTTTAAATTGCATAAGCACACGAGGAACTGAAAGCAATGGCTTGTGTATTGTTACAAATGCTAACCTATGGCTAGGTGCTGCTATTCCTGGCAAAAACCAAATCCCATAATAGCTTTTTTTCTCATGATTACAAGCAGAATGCTAAAACTGTTATTTTTGTCTGCAGAATATGATGTTTCCTACAGGCTATAGGCCAGAGTTTTGGATGGAAGTACCTCCTTTAACAAAACTGTAAACTACTTAATTGTGAAGCTTTGAAAACACTATTCATGTGTTGCTAATACAAAGTTTTATCTAAGGTGCTAATCACTAAGGTTTTATCTTCATCTGAATCAGAGCAGAAAGACTAAGTCTGCCTGTTGGAGGAATAATAATAAAAATGGGCATTTTCAGGTATATGCTGTATATAAGGCTATATAATCCCATAACTATACTTTTTTGCTCTTGTAAAATGTGTCATCGTGGAGTTTATTTTTCTAGAGCTAATAGGGCAATAATAAATAATAATAATAATATTTACCTTGAACATTAATAATTCAATATTTAAGGATGACTTACATAGGAGATTTTTCCTAGCTTCTCCCTGTCAGTTCTAGGAAAAGAATCAGAAGCCTGCAAGTTAACCAGTCCCATCATCCAACTTTTTAGATTCCCAGAGAAGTCTCCAAAAGGCAGAGTGAGCTCCTTGGACTGTAATGCCATGGGAAGCTAAAGGAAAACAGGTTCCTTCTGAGCCAGAGAGGACATGCAGAGCACAGGAAAACTGCCAGGAAACCCTCCAGCCTTCCTCAGGTCCCAGCAGCACTTGGAACACCCTCTCTAGGGCAGGTGCCCATAACAAGAAAGAACCTCCTATCACTCTTATCACAGAAAAGGCTGATAGAGCAGCCAGGAGCATTGGTGACATCCATTTTTCATCCATCATTTTCCTCATCTTCACCCCCCATGCAGCTGCAGGGGGAGGTGTGAGTTTTAAGGTGAGTTTTGTGTTTTCAGCTGCCCCAGATGGTTGGCCCTCTGGCTGCTCCCATCCCACACCTGCTCCTGCTTTGCCAGCCAAAGCCAAGTCCTGTGTGCAGAAGGGTTGCAAAATCAGTGGGGCACAAAGGGCCAAAGTGCACCATTTTCTTATGGCCATATGATTATGGCCTGAAAGCAGATAGGAGAGACACACAGTTCTGATCTTGCCTGTGTGGATGGGTCATAATAATGTCTACATACAACGTGGCTGGGCAGGTCAGGGTGGCTCTGGGCACACTGACACACACTGGCACTTACAGGGCCCTCACAGCACGTCATTACCTGGGAATTGTTCAAGATAACCTACTAATGCTCTCTGAAGTGAAGCAGGTACCAGTAAACAGAGTGGTGCAGATAAGAGTTTTCAGGAAGAAGAGGATGGTAGCACATAGCTGGAAGTTGTGATGTTTTCCTCTAGAGCTGGGAAGGGTAGTGAGCCCAAGGTCAGGGCATCGATAACATGAGGAATGATCATGGATGCAGCTGCTGGTACTGAAGAGGACAGAATTTACACTCTTCTGAGTCATTTCAGGAAGGTATCCTCTGTTACACCTCGTGTACTGACCTACAAATTGGAGAATTCTGACTAGAGAGCCAACAAAACATTATTCCTACAAACACAGGCTGCTGGCTATGATACATGTCATGATCTGGTCATTTTTTGAGGCAACAAAGCTATTTTCTGTCAACTGTGTTGTTTTTCTCAAATCCTTTACCTGTAAAATTGGTATTGGCCATTCCAAGAGAGAAAAAAGTACCATCTGAAGAAAATTTTCTCACTGCTTTATAAAAAGTGCTACAATTCTGATCCTCACAGAATAACCCTGTAATGGGAACACTGTGTGCTACAGAACGTTGCCAACTGTCTCCAATGGCACCTAAAAACTTCTAAAATACTTTAATTAAGATCACTGACAACTATCTTCAGGGCTGTGTAAAAAAACCATGTATGGAAGCAGGGGGAGGAAACTCCTTTTTAGTAGCATATGATGACAATGGTTGTACCTATAGCCTTGCCAGTACAATTCACTGTGACAGATGAAAAGTGACAGCCTGTATATTCAGAGGATTTAGTGAAAGTGCTGCAGTGTTAATAGAAAAAAGCATTTCCACAGAAACTCCAGATTTCTGGTTGGTTAAGGGTTTGTTTGCAGTTTCTTGAAATCTCTGTTCTATCTCAGTGAAAAGGATCAGAGTAAAATGCAGAAACTTTTAAATTTAAAAGCCAACAAAAATCACTGTTAATAGTTTGGGGAAAAGTTCAGCTGTAGTATTATGTGCTGCAGTAAATGTGCTTCCTTATTTGCAGACTGATACTGGCAGAGATGAACAGTAAATAGTGGGGGAAACCAATTACAAAGGGAAAAGACGTTTATGCTGGAGAACTTTTAAAACTATGTGTCCAAAGATATGAGATAATTGTACGTGTACGTGACCTACTCTGACAAAAAATAATCTAGCATTACATAAACAAAACTGACTTCATATTTGAGACGTAAGACAAAACTGACACAAGGAAAGGAAATTGAAACATCCTGTTACTTGAGCCTTTACTCATGAACAGAAAACACTTTGCAAACTAATCCAGCATTGTGAAACAAATTTAAAGCTGGAATTATCATTAATAGATCACTAGAGAAAACCCTTTATACAGGGTACTTCCTTAGTCTTATCTTACTCTATTCTTTAACCCATTTATCTCTATCTTCTCTTCTACCCCAAAGAGGGGTATAATGAAATATTCTATTCCCAGACAGTAGAGGAAGGATAGCTCCTACTCAGCAGGTGGTTCAGAATGCCTGTCACATGGCCAGCCTTGCTGGGGACATTAAGCTCTTCCCTGATTTGCAGCAGCACTTCTGTGTGGGTGGCACACTGTACAAGTCATGAGTTCACACCTAGGACTGAGTGGAGAAGGATGAGGAAACTGAAACAGCTGCAGAAAAAAGCCAACATAAATTTGGGTACACTTCTCTCTTCTGTCCATACAGATCAACTTAGGAGTGTGAAAAAGAATCTAATGTTTCATTATCAGTAAGATGATTTCCTTTCCCTTTTGGTTACACTTACTGTTTTCTATGCAAGCAGACTCAGGGGGATAAGCCACCAGATTCATTGAGAGATTCACCACCTAACATCACAAAGTCTGAAAGATTTTGAACATGTTTTGGAATGAAGGGAAAACAGGTGTTGCAGTATTATATCCTGTACTACCTGGGCCCTTGTATTTCACAATTGGTAATTTGGGACAAAAATAGGGGGGCGTATCTTAGTAGGTGGTATTCTTCCTGATAATTAAAACACCTGGGAAAAAAGCAGTCCATCTTTAGCACTGACAAACTGATGGAAGCAGTTTCTTATGTGGCTGCATTACAAAAAAAGCAACATTCTGTGAATTTTCAAGGGCCCCACATGGGAAAAATCTACAATCTAACAGAGTAGAATTGAATACTCTGGACCAAAAACCTATGTGTGCAGTGAGACTTAAATAACTCCATGGTCTCCTGACACAAAGCACCTTCTCCCAAAGTCCAGATTAATGCTGACAGGAACACAGTGAAGGAACACTGGTGATGGGAACACTGGCACCTTCAAACATGCTGGCCTGAGCAACTGGTTTACAGGAACACAGAGTAAGGTGTGCAGTGGGACAGGCAGTTCTGAAATACACAGCTCCTCAAGGCTCAGGAAGTGTGAAGAACAAACCTTTATTGCTTTCTCTTCACCAACAACAATCTTCTACTCTAACTGCAGTATGTAGCAGGATGGTAGGGAAAAAACTGAGGCTAAATTAGGAAAAACTGCACGAAAATGAGGGCAGTTACAGTAGGAAATGCTACATGGTAGATATCTTCAGTATAAAGTTTCTACTAAAACCTCATGGCTAACAAAATTATTATCAAAGAGAGATTCAAAATCCATGAACAATTTGTTATAATTTGAATTCTTTTTTAGATAGTGTGCCTAATTTAAAGATGAACTGCAGTGAAGGAGAAGAAAAGATGCCTGATGATGAACTAGAATGCAAAATCTGTTAGTAGATATTTACTGTTCGCAATCATAACCCAAAAATCTTGGATTGTCTTCACAAAATTTGTACTAGATGTTTGACTAAAATACTTCCCCTAAGAGATGGATCCTTCTGTGTCAGCTGTCCCTTTTGCTGCCATAAGACAGAGGTGCATGAAGATCAAGTCCAAGCTCATATTAAGAGAGAAAACAGCATGGAATTCTGACTGTAAACAAGTAGTTTTAACACCAGAACAACTGGCTTCCTCAAATTCTCCCCATGGATCATGAAACTGCTGGGTAATCCCAGTTCTGGAAGCACAAAGAGAGTCCCCAGGGAAGTGCAGTCCAAGCCCTGGCTCAGGTTGTGCTGACAAGGCACTGAGTCAGGGGCTCAGTTCTCAGTCTGCTGGACCAAGAGCTCTGTTCCCAGTCTTTTCCATGCACCCTTCTATGGTGTGGCTGCTTGGATTTCTTCACTTTGGCTCCCTCCCTCCCTCCTGGGGTCTGTTTGCAGGGATTCAGAAGGTGACCCAGGTGCTGGGTATGTTGTGTTCCCTCCAGGCTAAGTGTGTGTCTCATACATGGCTTCTGCCAGGGCCTTGCCAGGGAATTTGTGACTGCTCCTCGTAAAGCTGACAGGCAATGTTTTATCAATTGATAAATTTTAAATTGAACACAAACTTTAACTTTTATGGACTGTTAAAAATTCATATATTATGCCATGTATGTATTTTTGTTAGAGCACAATAACTTGTGGGTATACTGGCAAAATTACAACATGGTATTGTGTTTTTTCTCTGACTGAAAGGATGGTGGTTACTACCACCTGATCCTGAAGTTACGAATTATTTCAGCCCACCATCTCATTAACTGTGAATAGGACAGCTAGTTGAAGGTTATTGTTTTAAAGAAATCCTGGTCTTATCTAAAACATTATCAGTGTTTTTAAAAACTGAAGGAGATCAGAAATGCTCTGGGTATCACTGTTAAAAAAAACCCAAAATCAAGTTCTATTTACAAGCTAGTTTTGATTTTAATCAAGTAATTTCTGATGTCAAAGGAAATAAAGTTGCATGAAGTGTTCTGCTCTACAATCATTGAATCCTGGAGGACCAACTAAAGAACAGTTCTAAAGCAAACTTTAATATTTTCTGTGATTCAATATGCCTGAAAAATTATCTGAAATAAGCCAAAGTACAGTAATTGCTAAATCCCAAACTGAAAAAGGGTCTTAATAAGGAGAATCACTTTAAATTTGCTACATAATTTAAGCATACACAGTTTAAAATATGTAATAAAGCTGTGTATACAAATATTGATCTGGGTTTAGGGTTTATTTTAGCAATAACCTGTAATTTAGCTTAAAAGATTTTCCCAGTGATTTTATTTTTAGTAACAGACCTACCAGATCTCGAGACTTCTCAACGAAAAACAAAACCCACAGGATTTTATTTTATTTTATTTTACTAGCTTCAAAAGAATGAATTAAAGGGAAGAACTCTGGGCCAGAAGACCAGACCTACTTTTATGTGCAAGACACAAACAGTGTGACCTCAGAGGGAACAGAATTGCTGGACCAACCACTGTGTGTAGGGCATGGGATGTGTTTCCAGTGGAGAGTGGCAGCCCCACACAGCCCTCCTTTCCTCCCCTCAAATAACATTTGCAGTGATGTAAAAGCAATCCCAGCACAAGAGTTTTGGGTGAGCTTCTTCCTGATGCCACACAAGGCAACAGACTCAGCAAGGGGTAAATGTGTGCCCTGGGTTGTGTCTAAGGAGCAGAAAATAGAGACTTACACTGCAGGCACTGGGAAGGATCTCCAAGCTGCAGCCTGGCAGCTTTTCCCTCCTCACAGCCTGAGGGCACCACATTCTACTTCATATGATATAATTCTTATCTCTTATCTTGTATCTTGAGGAAATGGCTCAAGATGGCCAAAAGCCAAGGCAAAATAACCTTTTCTAAGATAAGAAATAGCTAACACTCACATTATAAAGAGCCGTGCCACCCTTTCAGAAAAATGAATGTGTTTTAAGTACTGTTATCACTGGAGACAGATTACACCTAAATACCTCGTAAAAGGTTTATCCTGAAACTCAAGATACAGGGCAGTTACCCAACATGTGATTTCCTGAAGCAGCAAAGAAATAAATTATACCAGCTTTTAGCAAAGTTCAATTCATACAATAACCAAAGAGCATATGATGTTTGTAGGTGTTGTGTGACTGTTTATGCCCTCTGCTTTACTGACAACAATAAAGAATGAAAAGGTTTTGCAAGTAGATTAGTCTTATTTTTGCTAAATTGAAACAGCTATATTTAAGAACTTTATTTACAGACTTTTTTCTAATTTCCATGAATACTTAATGTATTAATGATCTTTTTAATTTGTCTTTGCACTTAAAATTCACTACATGTAAATGTTCTTCATTTTATGCAAACCTCTATCCCTTAGAATAGTCACAGAGCTGTTAAATTATGGAAAATCTGTATTTATTTGTAATAAATGTATATATTTTATGTATTTAACAAGAGCCACTGTCTTGGTATTGGAGGTAGACGTGAATGTGGGTGAAAAAAGCTAAAAACATTTTATGGCTGTATTAGTACAATGAGATAACTCTTTCAGGGTAGTGCAGAAGGAGCTGCTCTCCACTAACATAGTGCTGGTGCACATTTGTGTCATTTGATGCATGAATAGCAGTGTAGGTATTGAGTGGAAAAGTGTAAATCTCTGCTTTAGGGTAAACTGAACAAATGTGACTTAATACAAAACAGCTTTTGAAAGTAATATATACATTACCTTCTATATATACAAACCAATATAGCAAGTCTGTTTCTTTCTTTTTTTAAGATTACAATAAAAGCAATTATGGTAGCACCAAAGATGTTGAAACATAAGTGTTTCAAATTTATTTCATGCTATATGCTTTTACAGTGCAATTACACTCTGTGCTTTGTATTTGCAACGATGACCTATAATGTATTCTCTAACTAGGATGCATGTTTGAACACCCTCTGAATTTCTAAATCCCCTACCCTATGGCCATATGAAAGTACTTGATGGTAACTGTACACTTGAGATATGATTTTCATTCTTCCAAATCACACTGTAATAGACTTCAAGTTGAAGTGTTAGCACAGCCTCCAAAAAGTGTGCCCTGGGTCACACCACAGAGCAAGAATGAAATACAAATAATCTTTCCTTATTTTCACAGCTAGTCCTAGTTCTGCAGATAATGGTGTGCATGCAATGATCTGGCAGACAGGCAGTGCAGGAACACAATGGAAGAAGATACTCATGAAAATTATAACTATGATCTGGTTTGCTTTTTAAAAACATTTTAAGAAAGTTCAAAAGCCTTTCATAAAAACACTGACACAAATTAACTATTGACTCTTCTCATTAAAAAACCCAAAATGTTTCACAATAAATATTTAGCTTAGAAACAGAGTTTACCTTAACTTTTTCTTCCAGTCTTCCTAAGCGTAGGCTGCCTTCTATCATTTTATTGAGAACACCCTGCTTCTCATTTTCCAGAGATGAGGCCTGCAACCATAGAGTAAAAATAACTCAGTGCAATCATCACATGAGACAGGGCAGACCAAATACATCCACTGAGGACACACCAATTCCATTTTGAGCTCCAACAGTCTGAGGAACCAACATGGAAAATGAGTCCTGAAAATGACTGTTTAATAACTTGTCATCTGACTGTGAATACTGTGAAACAGTATTATTCTGAAAGGATACTAATATTGTAAACTCAACCAATTCTGTGTCTTTTTCTACAGATATATGTTTGTATATGTAGGGATCCCATCTGTATGCATGAGACTCATCCTTTGGGTCAGATTTAGCATCTGCTCTCAAAAGAGCCCTTGAAACTGGCAAGGATTCTGACACATGGCTTATGAAACCTGTCTGTCCTATGACTGTTTTCACTGATATAAAAATTAAACCAAGCAAAAATGCATAAACTATGAACAATGAAATAACTTTACAACTGTGAGAGGCTTCAATTGTTAAACCCACTGAAAGCATTAAGTAAGTAGCTTTTAGAATCAGCAATGTCTGGCCACCTTGAACTATCCACATCACTGCAGAGACATCTCCTTTCACAGAAGTCAAAACCAACTGGCACTGGTGGAGTCTGAACTTCTGCTCAGTAAGTGACAGTGTGATTTACTGGGAGGCAGCTGAATCATACAGTACAATAAAGGACTCATTTTGAGAGCTGCTAACTCAGGATTACAGTTCATCATCAGTGTTTCGCTATCAGAATTGATTTAAATAAATTTGTTGCTGCTCTGTTTTAGGCTGCCACTCTTCCTGGAGATAGTAAGTTTAAGATTACCCTTTTATTTTTTGTGGAGATGTGATTACTACAGATATTTTTTTTAACCCTCAGTAAGAATATAGGCTAATTTGTTAGTG
Source organism: Campylorhamphus procurvoides (assembly GCA_013396655.1). Taxonomy (NCBI): domain Eukaryota; kingdom Metazoa; phylum Chordata; class Aves; order Passeriformes; family Dendrocolaptidae; genus Campylorhamphus; species Campylorhamphus procurvoides. The sequence goes on along the minus strand of WBMV01002174.1, from coordinate 56,349 downwards.
CTGTACCCTTTCTGCTGTCCCTGTTCTTCTGGATGCAAAGTAAACTGGATATTTTAAAATTTTACAGATACTAGACTATTCCAGTAGAAAAATTAGTTTGAATATCTTTCTGCTGTCAGCCCAGACACCTTTAGATTGAAAAACAGGTATTAAAATTGTATGATTGTGGACTATTTTTAAATACATATAGTTCAACACCAATCTCTAAAATTAGATTAAAAAGTGTCTTTTAATGCTTAAAATATACCATTGCAATCCCTAATGCTCACGGGAATTAAGGCTTAATGATGTTAACTGCAGAAATAAGGGTAGTTGCTTTTAGCCAGTCTTCTAGAAAAAAAATCTTTTACTAGAGTCTACTTAAATAGCTAAATCCACAAACTGAAATTACAGCTTTCTTTTTTGATAATTCAAATTAACAGCAAGTTGTGGCATTAGGATGATAATTGTGTCACATATCAATTAGGTAACATTAATTATTTAAAAGTAATTACCAAAAATACAAGATGATCACGTTCCTGAGCTATCTTCTCCACCAGACCAATGAGGTTTGTTAGATAGTGATGGGCTGCAATTTCTTTTTCCATCACTTCCTCCAGCTGCAGTTGCAAAAGGCCTATTTTCTTTGTTAGTCGCCTATAAAATGAACAGAAAAAGGAAAATTTCAGACTGGGAATTAATAATGGCATTAAAAACTTGCATCACTTGCAAATCAGCACATACAAGTCTCAATGAATCAAACATACTGTTAAAAATCCACTGGCTCACAATATCTGCAGTGCCAAAAGTATCATGTCCAACTGTTGGGGCTGTTTTTCTTTACAACATGTTGTCTGAATAACAACAATAACAATGATTCAAAAGAACAGTTTGTGCGATGGCTACAAGCTCCTATTTCTTAAGAAATACAATAATAATATTGGGGTTTCATTTTTAAAGTATTGTGAGCCCATCTCTGAACCAACTGGGTGCATGAGGATAGAAAATAGCGTAAGGCCTTATTTTCAGATGAGAACACAAAGGATTAATTGCTTAGCTAACTACTACTCATACTACTAACTACTACACTAAAGAAAAAAATCTAAAATAAATATATATATAAAATATAATGTGCATGCAGACACAGAAATGTGAGCATGAAAACATACAAAGGGTAGCAAAACTTGGCAGCCAGGCCTTTGCATATCACAAAGACATGTTTAGGAAACACATTTTTCCTGCAGTAGGTAGAAAATACACATTATGGGGAGCCAGCTAATTTTACAGACATTTCTGCTGTTACTTTTAGAAACACAAGTATTTCTATACAAGAAAACGAGACTGATGTGACCTGTTTATCTTTTGCATCATCTCCATTTCAGTTTCCACAATCTTCTTGTCAGCCATGGAGTTATTTCTCTCCAGGAGCAGTTTCTTGTTCTCAGCTTGCAGTGATGCCAGCTTGCCCTTCACATCTTCCACCTCGCAGAGCTTTCTCTCCTGCTCCTGCTGTAACCGTCTGCAAAACCAACAGTGTACAACAGGTGTCAGACACAGACCCACTTCACTAAAAAGCTGAATTACAGGAAGACAACCCAGCTGAAGATATGAAAGATACACTGAGAATGCTTAATGTTCAGTGGTGACATCAGAGAGGTATTCCATTCTCAAAGCATGAATGAATTATTTAAATTATTCATTCCGACTGCACCTTATTTAAATACTAAACAAATATGTAGCCCAAATGCATTCCTTTTTTTTTTTCCCCCACAAAGAAATTACTAGCAATGCCAAAATACAAGCTCTGAGAACTTCCCAGGACAGCACTGTACCACAAAAAAGCAACCTGCACTATCCAAAGGCTTGAAAGTGAACAAATTTACAGAACAAATTTACAGGGAAACTCTGCATGACAACTTTTGAGTTGTGCTGTTCTGTGTTAGTTCTATATTGTAAAGACTGGAGAAACTCAGAACTTCTAGTTCAGAATTTCAGGATCCTTTAGACATGTTCCCAAAGATGGGAACAGTGAGAAAATTTGATATATAGTATTGATAGAAGTAAATAGATTTGACAAAAACGACATTTCTAATGCCTCCTCTTCTGCTATTTCAACTGTACAATTAGCAGGATGTACTCTATGGTAGGAACACTTCTACCCATGTTTCTAGATCTGGGATTTCCTTCAGTAAATTTAAACGTCTCTAAAAACCAAGCTTCCTTCCCTTTCTTTGCACCTTGGCAGTTTCCAGCAGAGATTTCCACTGGCCTCCTCCCTACAGAGTGCTGTGTCTGCAGCTCTGTTCATGTCCATGCTTTGCAGAATTGATTCTCCATGCACCAGATGTAAATTCATACCTGTTCAAACCATTCACCAAAGCCAAGTGCTCCTCTGCTGCTATTCTGCTATCCACTTTGGCTTTCAGCTCTTCACAAGTAGAATACAAAGCTTCTAATTGCTTCTGGTACTTTGCTATCTCTTCTTCTTGACTCTGTTTCTTACCTTCTAAGATTACTATCTGTTTGGTCAACTTTGAAGCTTTGGGGAGGGAAAAAAAAAAGCCAATTGGGTATAACAGAACTAATTCAATCACCTACTGAAACTCCAACAAACCATTAATATGTTAATTCCTAGTTGTTCATGGCATTAGGTAACAGTGGATTTGTCAGTCTGTATTTTAACATTTGCATTTTCTCTTTTGCTGTCTCAAGCAACTTGGTTTGGTAAAATGCTGAAACATTTCTTTTCAGAACTACAGGATCATTGAAACATCATTTTACTCTGGAAAATTCTGATTCAGTTTAAAGTGCTCTTAAACTACAAAAATGAATGTATTGATAGTTAACAGTTCCTGTCACTTTTTCAGGAGTAAGTCAACATGGAGTATGTTGTACAGTGGCAATAGGTGACACTGACACTTTTTCAGTATCAGTTACCTCCAGAGCTTGATCTTATACTAATGCTACCTACATTCAGCCATGTTTTTAGGCATATATAGTGTTGCCAAAAGACCCCAACCAAAGAAAACCAAAACCTCCCAAACCCACCAAAACAACACAAACAAAAAGCCCCACACAAACCAAACTTGCTAGTACCATCTCCAGTTCAAATGACTGGCAACTCAAGCACTTTACCTTCTTGAACATGCTGTCTGTGACTATCTTTTGCTTTAGCTTGTTGGATTTCGAGTTGCTCCATCAACAATCCATTTTCTTCCAAGACCAGCTTGGCCTGGGTTTGCAGCTGCTGCCTGCAATGAAAACCAGCTTGTAAATAAAATATACTTCAAATGTTAGCTTATGTCCCAACTGACTTTCAGCAGTGTAAACTTATAAAATCATATATGAACCTCTTTAAGGAACAAATTAAAACCCCTCATTGAAAGTAATGTCAGGACCTATGGTAAGTTTATTGGAGACATGAACTCACAACCATGAAAATGGAATTTATTGTAAATAATGTTTAAAACCTTTGACTAACAAAACCAGAAATTCCCTAGAGAAATTCAGCTTTCAAGAAAAACAATACCAGTCTTTCTGATGTTTAAAAAAAGCTTAAGACACTATTTGCTGTTCTGGTAAGAGCTTAAAAAGTTGAGAAGTACTAGCCAAAATGCAAGCAGAAATACAGTACAAGTGTCAGATGGTATCACATGAATTTAAACTGAACAGTTGTCATCAATCAGCAAGAGCAGCCCAAACCCAAAGTGCAGCAAAATAGCAAGAAAGGATTTCTGGTGACAAGAGCACAGTGTGTATCTGCTTTGCCCATGTGTGGCCTGACCTACACAAAAATGCAGCTTATTATGCATAGATCCACAGTGACAATTTCCCCTACCATCAAACCATATTCTGGCTAAAATTTCAGCTGAAGGATACAGCTAACAATTGGCAGATGAAAAATATAAACAGCAGATTTTTGCAAACACAGGAATGGAAGTCAACTTACACTTGTATCCATGAAAAGCACTGTGTACAGAAGCTTGTCAGTTCAGCTGACTTCTTTAATTTACTGTGAAATTTACTGCAGTGGGCATAAGGGGAAGGAAGCAAATGCCTACCAGCCACTTGCCAAACAGTTAATGGCTGTGATCTGCCAAGCCACATCCTCAGCCTCAGCTGTGCCTGGCACTGCACCACCACACTGAGTGTGAAGAGCCATTGAAGGTGCAGAACAAAGGCTTGGTAAGGTGGTGTTGCTGCTGGTTTCCCTGCCTGGCTGAACCTGAACTTAAAAAACAGCTCCCAGGCAGAGACTACAGCCAGCCTGAAACAGCTCAGAGAGTTACGACCTTCCCTCGTTCATTTGCAGAGAGGCAAAACTAAAAGCAAAGGTGTTCAGTTAAAAAATGAATATTTAAGAAGCTGAAACATCTTTATAAGGAGTGTTCTGGAATTTGGGGACAGTATATAAGCAGTCAAGGATACATAAAATATCCAGTGTATTTTATTGAAGCACCTGTGCAACACTTTGATCGAACTATACTTTGATCAAAGCTTTTTACTAACACTTTATCAAATCTGTACAATTCTGCCTCAAGGAGGCCCCCACAGAAAGTCAGTCTGTGCTGCTGGGTGAATGTGCAGAAAGACTTCAGAGGGAAGAGACAGCTTGAGAAAAGTCCTCCTCATGCAGACACTGTGCCAGCTGAGCCCTGGCACACAACCACCACCTGTGTCATGGGGCAGCAACAACTTCTGTGGTCACTCTCAGGGGATGCTCCTCCAAAACCTGTGACTCTGGTTAGGAATTATGTTCCAATTTCCACTTGAAGTTTGGTGGTGGTGAATGAATACCCAGTTACTGTTCTACTAACACTGCCCTATTCTCAAATATCCCAGGACTACACTGCCTTTCTTTTTCTTTACAGCTGTTGCCTCAAAAAGCTCACCATCACCTTGCAATGGACCAGGACAAACAGTCTCTTCTCCATCTCAGCTACCAACTGATACATGTCTCACTTAGGTAAATTGTTCTTAAGGCTCAAGTATTTTTTACTACTTAATTACATTTGCATTGTTTCATTTCTCAAGAGTATCAAATTCTTCTAATGCCCAATTCCATTGCCAATTTATATGAGTAGAAAACTGATATCACTGGCACACTGTAACAGTATCTAACCTGCAATATGTGGGACAGAATTACATGGGCTTCAGGTGCAAAACTGCACATTCATATTTAATCTTTATTCCAAAATTATTCCACATCAGCACTGTTCCATCAAGACAATTGTGACCCTGTTAACTCTTCAGCAAAACCATTTGCTTGAGGGGGAAAAGAATTTTCCTTAAAATCTCTAATCTTAAAAGTTTGCATGCAATAAACAAAATAATTAGTAACTTGTAATTAATTTCTAGTAATATAACTTGCCATTCTGCAGGAGTAATGAAGTTATTTTTATTTAATTGTTCATGCAGGTCTTCATTTTCCTTCACCAACTCTTCAACTCGTGCTTTAAAATTCTTCATATCCTCCTGGAAGACAAAGAATTTCACATGAAATTCTTTAGAAACAGGTATTTTGTTTTAATTTTTACATCAACAAAAATCCTCATAAGCATACATGGATGTCTGCTAATTCTGGTCTTATCAGCATATTATCTCACTCCTCACTCATGTCTAATTCAGATGTTTTATTTCTAAATTGTGTCATCAATCTAGTAATATCTGATTAAAAACAATGCTGATATTTGATTTGTGCCACATTTTTACAAGTTGTAGATCCTTAAAATATTTTAAAAGCTGAATTCTGGAAATTCCTAGATGATACCGTATATTTTCAGAAGGAATGGCATAGATTTCAATATGGTAGGGCAACACAGTGAATTTGTAATTCACTTGGTGTTTTCTGCTCATTTTATGGCTTAATTTTTTGAAGGAAATAAATTTACTTTTAAAGCCTATGAAAGTTCTGGTCTGAAGATGACTGCTTTTCAAAGATTCAGTGTCAAAAAAATACTTCTAAAAAGCAAAAAGGGTACCTATTCTTTTAATATCTAGAAATAAATATTCTTCTACCATAAAGCCCACAAGCAAGTGGAAGAGCAGCTACACAGAGCACTGAATCCCCATTAGGAATGACAGTAGTAAATTCCAAAACAGTTGATAAATAACTAAATAATAAATTCTAAAAACAGATTTGACAAAATCATTAAAAAAATTCAGTAGTTTATTTCCATTTTAGTGTATATTTTCTTTAAATGGCAACTTGCCTCATGTTCAAGAATAAAATCTTCCTTTTCTCTTATTCTGTCTTCATATGCCAACAGAAGAGGTGACAAATACTTCACATCCAACTTAAAAGAAAATTTAAAAGATCTATAAATACAATAATCTCATCTGCATTTTTTACTTCTCCTGCTACAGATGCTAGTTTTAAAAGCTGTTAAGGGGTTTCATAGATGAGTTGCAGACAGAAATGCAGAACTTCTACAAGCATGCAGAGCACCAGATGCAGATGAGATGCAGGATGAGATGCAGGATGAGATGCAGGATGAGATGCAGGATGCTTCATAGCACCAGGCTGGGAGCAAGCTTTGGAAAGGGAAAGGCTGGATGCTGCATTGGCACACTTCACTAAAAAGCATCTCACTCTCTGTAACACAGCAAAATGTGGATGCAAAGCAATACAAAACAAAACTGAACCACTACAGTGAATACTACTACTAAAAAAAAAATTATCCTAGATTCAGTAGTAAGTGGGAAAGGAATTGTTACATTCTCAAACCTGCAGTTTCAAACCTAAATACATACGTATGTGATTACTGGCTATTATGGCTAGAAAGACAGAGCAGGAGGGGATTCTTATTCTGTACAGTTCTGAATAACAGTGAAGAAGGAAAATGTAAGATCTGATTAGCATTTCAAGGAGAAATCTTTTACATACTACAAATGCATTTAATTTCACAGACTATCTGCCTTCTCCTTTCATAGGCTACTAGTGGACACATGACCATGCCTACCACGAGAATCACTGAAATGTTCTATTTTCTTTTAGTATCACCTTCAAAATAGTAACAGCAGAAGATTAACAGTTAAGGAGATCAACAATTAAGCAACAGACCATGGAAGACCTTGAAGCAAACTGTTTGCTGGACTATTCTAAGTGAGGATGGCTTTCTGACTCTCAGGCTAACAGTAATTTTCAGTAGTTCAGAGTTTGTGACTGTGTGAAGTCTGTAGTTGGAGCTGCACACATTCATTGCAAAGTTCTTCCCTGCATCTTTTTATACAACAAAAAATATATTCTATTTGTATAGAATAGATATAGAATATAGAGAGTATTTATAATATTGTATTAGTATGTGATAGTTCTGCAAAGTAATAATATCCTGAATATAGTTTCCAGTAAAGGAATTCTACTACTTTACTTAGAAAGGAATACACAGAGAAATGAAAATATTCTAACTTACCAGCCATGGTGGTGGTGGTCCTTTCATGGGTAGGCTTTTCAGCTTCAGATGCTAGAGTAGATTTTTAAAGAGAGACTGACATTATTTCCTGCTTTCTGAAGCAACAATTATCCACACAAGCTTATGTTTCTAATTACATATGTTGCATATGTGATACACAAAGTCAACAACACTGGAAGTTCAGTATCTTACTAACACAGGAGAACAATACTGACTTCTTAAAGTTAGACTTAATGCTAAATGCTTATCTTAAATTTCAGGAAAAGCCTATGTAATTTGCAGACTTTGTAGCCAATTTGGAGAAAACAAAAACCTCCAAGATTAAATGACAATGGGACATTTCAGTAGCAACTGCCTTTATAACCAAGATTCTCACCTCTTCTTGGGACAGTGACCTGAATTTAGTTTGATAGCGACTTAATTCTACATTTAAACGATGGACCACCATTTTCAAAGCATCATTTTCATCTACCAGTTCTTGTGCTTGTTGTCTGAGAGAATGTAATTCTGTTGCCTCCTCTATTAAAACAAATATCCAACAAGAAAGTTCAATCAAAACTCAAGAAATGTTCACAACAATTTGTTAATTCTAAGGAAAAAGAAAATTCAATAAGAATCATAAGAGAACTTCTCTCAAAATTACTAATTACTAATAAAAACCCCAACAGCCAAGTATTTTTTTTTCATGATTATGTAAGCTTTCCTTGACAAAATTTCCACAAATGTAGAAAATATTGTTTGGAAACTATTTCTGAACAAATATTTGCCTAAATCAATGACTTGAAACATACTATCACAGGAAGAGGTTGTAAGAAATTAAAATAGCTACTGAACAGCTGGATGTTTCTCCCACCTTCTCTATGGGAGTTCTCTGCAGCTTCTTTCAGTCTTCTGTTTTCTTGTTCTAGTTTCTTCAGCTTTAATTGCTGTTCTTCCATTTGCTGTTTAGTCCCCTCAAACTGTTGGACCACAGCCTGGTATGCCTTGTTCAGAGACCAGTTTTCTTGTATTAGTTCTCTGAACTTCTCCTTAGTCACGTTTTCCCATGCTTGCCTTGCCCGAACAGACACATCTGTAATGCCACAGTACAAGGCATTTAAATGGTATTCAGACCTGACCATGAGTTTCAGCAAATTACAATCCATTTTTTCTAATATTAGCATTATGAGTGACACTTTATAAGATATAAATCAGCTCATGGCCCCAAAAGATAAGACCAGAAAGAATAAAAACAGTAGATTTGGAGAGAGCTGTGGGGTGGCTGCAAGCTCCCACCTTTCCTCTCAGACACTGAAAACATTCCTTCTTTAAATGGGAAAGAAAGTGTCAGCAGATCTCTCTCTCCCAAGCATCAGTGACTAGAGAGGTGAGACAGAAATGTCCACTGCAGTAAGCAAAGTGTTTGTGCCCTGCATGGACTAGTCAGTTCTCTTGATCCCTCCTTATTTTAACCTATATAATGCAAGCTTTACTTCCCTTCCCACTGAAGGGCTTCTGTTACTGAACAGAAATTATTTAACAAACCTCACAGAAGTAAAATTTTATATTATTGGCTCACACTCTCAAGTTTTACTTTCCATCTGTATGGGGTAAACAGCTGACTATTAAAATGAATGCTGAGATTTCAGCCTTGCCAGCATAACCTAATAGCATACAGGCTTCAGTGTAACTGAGTACAGGACAAGATTTACATGAAACCCAGCACAGAGCTCTCTCTTGTTACTGATCAGTATAACAACTTAGGTGTTTAATAATATTCAGGCACTTCTGCCACTGTTAAATTCCTGTGAGAAGACATAAGACACTTGGACAGCACAGGCCTACACAAACCCAGGAATACATCCCATCTGTGCAACACACAAGGCTCAGAGATGCTGGGCCCAAAACTGGCCACAAGGCAGACCATGTATCTCAAGCATGTTTGCCACTTCAGTTGCAATGGGACACTTCAGAATGGTGGCATCTAGTGTAGAGTAAATCTGAGGTACTGGAGAAGTCCAGAGTGCCTTTAACTTCATTAATCATTTACTTTAGACTTCAAAAGTCACTCAGATTGGAAAATAAAAACAAGGCTAAACCACCTAAAGTAAAAAGCCTGGAACTATTGTTTTGATATATACTGCAGAGCACTCAGCACTTTCTCATCTCCTGCACAGGAAAAATACTTTCACACTCACACTTATACAAGCAGAAAAATGTGTTTTTATATCCACATGCCTAGTATTAAAGTGCAGATGTGTCATCAAGTCATATTAAAGTCAGAGTACCTGGGGATGGTGGAGGTTTTTCACGTATCAGATTCTCAGGTAATGATTTTTCCTCCTAGCAGAGAAACAAAAAATTAGACAATTTGTTGTAATAGGTACACTTCCTGAAGTTCTCTGAACAGCATCACTGCTGGACAACTTAAGAAACAAAACTTTAGGAATTTCTTTTATATAAATTAACAACATTTAAGGCTGGATTCACTGCTGGTAATATATGACTTCTCACTTACTCATCCTGACATCATTTTGTCACTTATCACTGCCTTCAGTCACTCGTGGACATTTGAAATTGTCAGTGTTATTTTTACTTGTCAGAAACTTCTCCAAACTACTTTTTTATGGCTGACATAAAAGTCACATAAAGCTTCCTGACCAAATAGGATGGATATTGTTCCCACGTGTTAGTTTGTGTAAAATAAGACTTTAGACTAGTCAATTATGATATGAACTTGAACTGTCAGTCCCTACCTGGGTATCAGCAAATAAATTAAAATGGAAAATGTTCTTCATAAAGTTGAAGAATTTCTCACTTTGCTGTAAAAAAATACAAGAATCTATTTTTACATTTCCAGAAGGTTCTTTCACCAGGAAAGAACTACAGGCTCATTTATACCAATGTATTTACTTGAGGTGAACCTGACTGATACAGAGCCTTTCTCCATGTTTCTGTAAAACAGCAAGGAGGTTTTGTAAGGATATGCTGCCATGTAATTTAACAACTTATGAACTTAGAAACTTAGGAACAATTTCAAAAGAAAATATATGTGGTCAAGAACTTGAAGAAAAAAGTTATGATAACAAGGGGAGAACTGACCATTTCTGTAAATAATATTCCAGCAAATTGAACCTGAGAAACTGAACTTTTGGGTGTTCTTTCTCAACCCTGTGAAATCAGTCAGACAGGCCCAGCTGAAAAACTGTAGAAAAATGTGCTAACATCAGGCTGAAAATTTGAAAATTATTAGTAAGAGCTATCTCTTGCTACACTATGATGTGTCCCATTCTCAGTTCCTTTCTTTCATATGAGGAATAACAGAAGACAAGAAAAAAACAATCCAATCTTTGTATGGCATATTTACCTATACAATTTTATTTTTACAAAAGGAATGGTTAGCCATTCTTGTACTCCAAAAGAAAAAGATCCCTAGTGGCAATCAATTAATTTTCTTTTAAGTGACTGCAAACTATCAGCTCTTTTATGACACCCTATTTTTCAAAGTCAACCTTTATGCAAGTCTTACCTTTAAATTCAAGCCAAGATGTTGGTCTCCTGCTAAAGAAAAACAGATCTTTCAGTCAATTAAAAATTATTTGTAAGTCCATAAACTCCAAGTGCTCATAGGGATATGTATGCACACCTATTAAACACTGCAAATAAATGTAAGAAAGTCCTTCCCAAAGCACAAATTAGATCACTAACTCTCCATTATCTCTTCCATGGTATATTAGAACATTGATGTGAGTGACCCCTTTCTTTACCTCACACTGTATGGATGCAAGTGATGATGAAATGATGCTGCACTGTTGGGTTCCATTATAATTTTAGAATTTGACTAAAGGGCAAATGAAATATTTTCATACATTTTACTGGGTTTGAATCCTATTGCACCTCAGAGCAAAGCAAGGGCAGTTCTGACACATTCAAGACCTGCAGCACTTACTGTGTCAAAGAGGGATTATAAATGCTGTATTTAGCCTGTTCTTTTCAGTTTAATGCCTTCACCTCCCAAATGGTTTTAGTAAAGCAACCCATTCTTTCTGGATATTCTTCTCTATAAAACTTTTCAAATTACTCCACTGAAATAATACTGAAAAAACACTGGGATCCAGCATGAATAAAACTCAGAAAGACACCATTTTTTCAAAAGACCCTCAATTCTGCTTCTTCTTTCCTATCCAGCAGCTACAGAGTGCTGCCATCCTCCCTAAAAACTGCATTTTCCAGCTCTGAAACAGTTCTCATTTCCCATTTTCCTGATTTTAAAATAACAGACAAGATAATTAGGCAATGAGATCGACACCAGTAGATTGGTCTTGATGTATTGTTTTAATTTTTTCTCCACAATATTGTGTTGTTGCAAGAAAACAGCTTAATGACAGGTCCAGTTACAAACCAGATGTCCCTAATCTAATGAAATTACTTATTGAAAACCAATTATTTGTGAAGCTTAACAATTCAGAGCTTAAAGTGATAACCTGAGACTGATGATAATTAATTTCTCTATTCTACAGAAACATCCTCTGTGACCTGATGTACAGTTTTAAGGCCCAGACCTTAAAAAACAGCAATAATCATGCAACTTCTGTAGAAAGAATAAATAACACTGCCATGATGTCATTTGATTATTAAAAACCCCAAAAGTTCTTACTGATGCCAGACATGGCATTTTTTCATGCAAGAAAAATGACTGATTAAAACTATTTTCCTCTATCTCTAGCTTTTCTCTTTTTTTTAACATTGGTAGTTTCTATAGTTCCTGCTTTTTTCCAGTTTGTGAGCACAGCAACACTGTAAGTTTTCAGAGCATAAACTGGATTAATTCACTGGATTTATAGTTGAGAATGACTGTACTAGACAAGACAGAGTTCACAAAACCTTTTCTTTGACCCCCCCTCTCTCTTTTTACACTGGCTGATAGAAGTCACTCCACAGTGAATACAGACCAATCTTCCCTCTTTATGCATCTCTTTAATTTTCTGTAACTACTAAAAATTACTATTAAGTATATAGCAGCATTTTAATCACCTTTTTAAAAGAGGGATATACCATTATCATATAGTATTACATTCATTTTATTCAAGAATTATTTTCCCCAATGGTAATAAAATCTATGGCATTTTCAAGTAAAAGTAAGTTTATTTACCTTCTCCTTCCAACCTTGGTTTCTCCACCACTACCTGGGACTCTGTTTCCTGGGAAGGAACCTCTTTCTTGGCAGCCTGAGGGCTAGGAGATGGTAGAAACTCTTCCTATGTAAAAACAAGACAAGCCTATTTAAATCATGAAATCACTGTTAAAATAGCCCATGGGCCTTGATGTCTGTCTGGAATCTTTAGTGGACTAATGTCCTAGTCACACTCAGAACTGTATGCCAATATTTTAAGATAATAAATTATAAGGCATACTTTTTTTGAGGAGGCATTTTTGAGAGGCATTTTATTGCCTCTTTCCCACTCAGGTACCTCTTCCTGTTTAAGTTTTTGTTTCATTTTGGACTGAACTGTAAATGTGCCTAGGAGTATTAAATTGTTCACTGGTGGTTAAAACAATCCAAAATTATAACATAGAAAAATCCCCTGGTCTTCAAGACAAGGTAATTTTTTTCATTTGATTCCCAATCTCCCTGTCTCTAAAGAAGTCTCATCAGCACAATGAACCATTAATTAAGCTTTCACCATTTAAAAGTAAAGATCCTAGTGCTGTTAACAAACCATCTACTATGTAAGTACCATGCTCAACATAAATCATTGGACATTTTACAAGACTAAATTATGCACGATAATTAGATACAATACCAGTGTTTTCCTAATAAGAAAAGGCTCCTGATAATCAGAGACAGGCAATCTGTGAGAACCAACATATCTGCCTAACCCATGTAAGAGTAAATGAATCACAAAAAGCAGCATAGAAAATAAATATTGAATTTTTGAAGAACAAGAAGAGAATATAAAGCATCAGAAATATTCAACATGTGCACTAATATAACATGGTAAAGTAATTAACACATTTAAAAATCCTACCTTTTTATTTTTGCAAGGAACAGCATAAATGGCATTGGTGCTAGAGCTTTCTTCCCTTTTCCCATTGCTCTGAGAGCTGGACTCTGCTTCTTTATCAGCATGTGAGAGAGAGGTGTCCATGTCCTCATCTTCACCATAGTTGCCTGATATTTCCAGTGACTGGACAGGAGACCTGTCACAACCATCAAGTTTCCAGGTGGACCTGCACATAAAAAGCAATGTAATGCCTCCTTCAGCTCTGCTGTTTACTCTTCAAAAAAAGACACTAGTAAAGTAGAACCATCAGTCTTACAACATACACAAGTCCAAACACCTAAACGAGCTGCAAAGGAGGAATCTAGCCTGTGTGTATGCTCTAAACAGACAATTAACACTGGAACTACCGTGGCCTCTCCATCCTTAAGAAAATGCCACATTAGACATAGAAGGTTGCTAATTCTGTCACATTACTCAGTTTAACTCAGTTAATATATTGTGTGTAGCTGATCAACAGAAATAATACATGATTTTACTTATGGCTGCTGTACCATCCCAGTCTGCCTCTCTGAAGACTGTATGCATGACATCACTTTACAAGAAATGGAGTAAGCATTGACTTCAGACTACATTTATGATGTGCTAAGAAAAAAGCAGGGGTTTGCTGTAACTCTCTGGTAAAACTGTATCATTGGCAGATTTCAGTTCTAAGCTAAACTATCAAAGCAGAAATGACACACTACCCTATTCTGAGCTCCGTGGCTGTTGCATACGGTTCAAAGCCCTCCTGTGGCCCAGAGGTGGAATCACTTTCCGAGAGGGATCTCTGCCGGGGCTGAGGAATAGCAACAGTGCGGCCCGTGAGTGTCGTGGTCAGGATGGCTGCTGCCAGAGCAGACCTGGAAGAAAACAGAGAGAAGCCATGCAGCAATGTTGGTGTCTTCCTGACCTCCACATTCTAGGTATTCTTCCTTTGCAAAATGTCTTCACTATTTAAGCAAAGCAAAATGTTCACAGTTAACAAGCATAAGTAACACTGAATGCTTACAGGACTGATTATAAACTATTAATTCCCAAAGTAAAGCACAAAATGGGGCAAGCCATTGTAAAGCAGCTTTCCAAGAGGAAAGTACAATACCTATAGGTTTTCCCAAATCACATGCATGAAAATCATGGAATATTCTGAGTTACTTTCCCAAAATTCACATTAATCATTTAAAGCATTTAGCACTCACTTTAGTCATAACAATTCTACCTGGTCCTGTGCTGACAAGGTGTTCCCAGTCCTGCTATTCTGCCTCCCAGTTCCCATTATTCCCTACTCTGAACTTTTTACTGATGACTCTGAAGTGGTTAACAAATGTTGGCACACTGCAAACCAGGACAAGCATGAAGTAGACAGGAGAGCTTATCTGTGGGACACCATGGAGTGTAGGGAAGGGCATGATGAAGAGGAAAAACAAGTAAGAGCTAGGATTAAAGCAGAGAAATGGTGAGGGCTGTAAAAGGAATGACTACTGGAGGTGAAAAAGGAAGAAATGAACTAGGATTAAGGAGGAATGGTACAGACACTAGAAAGACCACAGAAAACCAGAATTGAAATAAACATAGAGAAAATATAGAATAAAAACTGTAAGAGACTACAACTTAGAAGAAAAATAGATTTGTATTTTTCTCTATGTAACTTGCCTGTATTGCTAAATCAAATCCAACATGGTTTTACATGCCAGTTTTTAAAATCCTTGGCATGGCAGCAACATTTAATTTTGTTTTCTAATGAGCTAAGATTTCCTGACTCACAACACTGGTGCTGCTGCAGTTCTACACTCTACTGTGGCAGCCAAATTAAAAATTACCTTAACTTTAAATAGTCCATTTGTTTTTAACTGACTCAGAAAAGTCACATATTCTTAATTAGGCTTAAGGCAATAAAGCATATTTAGCATGCTTAGGAATGGCAGAAAAAATCAAAGAGAAGAGAACTGTCCCACTTAAAAATACATCGTTTCTATGAAAAGGTTTATGTAAATACTGCAGCAAAGACTCATGATTCCTCTAATCATGCTTTTCTAGCAGGTTACAGTACTTGATGAAGGCAAAACCAAACCAAATCAGAACATACCTGGGCCTTTCTGGAGAAGGGTTTGGACTACGAGGGGGAGGGGTGCGGGGAACTGCAGGTTTAGGAGCTATGGTGGCAGCAGGGACCAGGCCATGAGCTATGTGTTTCTAAACGATTTAAAATAAAATTAGTTGGCAATGACTTTAAGGATCACAATGAAAAAAGCACAGAGCACGCACAAAAAGTAACAATGCAAAATAACATAAAAAGGAAGAACAGTTACATGCCATTAATGGGAACTGAAGACTTGAAATGGTCCCAAGTTTAACTGTTTAACATGTATGAACAGCTGCTAATGAAGGTTAAAAATGTAATTTACAGGAGAACCATGAATGTAGGTTTTCTACCCACTGTATCACAATCTGCAAAACCAGAATTTTAACATATTCAATATTATATATATATATACACATGAAAAACAGAACTAGAAAATAACTTTTTCAAAATATTTAAATACTGCTTCAGAGTAACAATATTAGTCCCTTTCTTCTACGGTCTGTCAGTCAGAAGTAACCCTCAATCCTGGCTGTATAAGATGGAAAAATCCCCCTACCACTAAGAGTCTTGCATCAAAGGTTCAGCACGAATTTAAAAAAAACCCTAAAGAATCTTTTAGCAGCACAGTATTTTTCTTTTTAAAGGAATAACATTAAATACCAGCTCAGAAAAACTGGGACCAGACTTTTCTACAAAGAGTACCGTGAAGTGAACCCTGTAACAATTGAGTTTGGAAGGCAACCCTGTAACAATTGAGGTTGGAAGTGAACCCTGTAACAATTGAGGTTGGAAGGGAACCCTGTAACAATTGAGGTTGGAAGCGAGCTCTGGTCTAGTCCAAGTTTTGGCTCAGAGCTGGCTCAGCTAGAGAAGGTTGCTTGGGATCTGTCCAGTCACATCTTGTGTATCTCCAACCTGGTCCAGTGTTGAACCACAGTATTTTATTATTATGTATGAGTTGAATTGTCCGTGTTTGAATTTGTGCTCATTGCCTCTTGTCCCCTCTCTGCATCAGAATAAACGATGCCACAATAAAACCCATCACCTCTGCACTGATGTTACTTTTCAATTGAGTCAAACAGGCCAAGTTCCTGCTATTTCTTCTACAGAGGGTTTTTTTTCCATCCAATTATTCTTTAAATCACTTCTCCACCAGGGGAATGGGGAGACAAACTGGGAAATACTTCTGTCTTTACAGAAAGGCACATCCAATAATTAAACAGTGCCTTACAAAGAGAGTGTTTTTACTCAGTCTTGCCTTGCAAATGCACTGCTCCTGAGCTCTGCAGATCTGCCTGGTATACACTGTTTGGTTTACTAAAGTTTGCTGACTGCAGATAGCTCACTGTGATTAGCAGGGAATACAGCTGAGGTAAGGGTCATTCCGGGGCAAAAGTATGGCAACAACAGAGGATCAATATTTTAGTTCTGGTAATAAAAGAGTTCAATCAGTTCAAGTGCATTGAGAGGTAACAGCCACACCACTGCTGACAACCCTGCAACCTTCTGCTGCTCTGAGCTTTCATTATATTTCCTTACTGATTAAGGAGAGCCCAACAGACTTTTCTGTAGCTGATAATGCTAAATTAGAATAATGTTTTCCTCCAAGAGCAGGTCGATCCTGCTGCTCAGAGCTGGCAGACTGCACAACTGTGTTAGCAAAGATCAGGATCGACGTTCTCTTGGAGGAAACCACTATTCTAACTGGAGCCACTTGTGTGTCAACATTAGCAACTACAGCAAGGTCTGCTGGGTTCTTCTTAGCACTAAATTAATACAGTATCTTTTATTAATTCGCTTTGGAGTAGTGAATGTGCGCTTTGAGGATGGCCAAGGCAAGTCCCGGGATCCAGCCCGGGGGATCCACCCCTGGGGATGCAGCTCCAGGATCCAGCCCAGGATCCAGGCCTGGGGATGCAGCTCCAGGATCCAGCCCTGGGATCCAGGCCTGGGGATGCAGCTCCAGGATCCAGCCCTGGGATCCAGGCCTGGGGATGCAGCTCCAGGATCCAGCCCTGGGATCCAGGCCTGGGGATGCAGCTCCAGGATCCAGCCCTGGGATCCAGGCCTGGGGATGCAGCCCCGGGGGGGGACGCAGCCCTTGGAAGAGCCGGGGGAAAGGCGCGTCCCAGCCCCCGCAAATGTTCCTGTCTCAGCCTGGGGTTTATTTTTCTCCCCGATTTTCACCTCAGGCCAAACAGCCCAGCGACCCCCGGTACCAGCCGCCTCCCCCGGGGACCCGCCCTGGCCCCGCTCCCGAGGACGGAGCCCCGCGCTGGGCGGGGCGATACTCACGAAGGGGCCCCTGCGGCCTCTCCTGAACAGGAACGCCATCGGGGCCGGGACAGGGACAAGGATAAGGACAGGGATAAGGACCGGGACAGGCCAGCCCGCTCTCCCGGCGCGTCGGGCGCTGCTCCCTCCGCCGCCCACCCGCCAACAACGGCGCTGCGGATTCGCTGCGGGCTCGCGCTCCTCCAATCAGCGCGCGCCTTACTCACCCAACCGCCCGGCCTTAGCAACGCACCGGTGGGCGGGGCAGAGACCCCTCCTCGCCTTCTCATTGGCTCGAGGAGGCGGAGCGCTCGCTCTGATTGGCTGCTGGTGCTGTCAGTCAGGCGCGTGGGGCGGGGCGGTGAGGGTATGGCGGGCCTGGCTGTGGGAAGGGCCAGGGGTGTGAGGGTAGGGAGGGGATTCTGCCCCTGCACTGGGCACCGCTGAATCCACACCTCGAGTGCATGTCCAGCTCTAGCCCCTCAGGTTAGGAAGGCTCTTGAGATNGATGTGGCACTCGGTGCCCTGGTCTGGTTGACAAGGTGGTGTTGGGTCAGAGCTTGGGCTCAATGATCTCGGAGGTCTTTTCCAGCCTTAATGATTCTGTGATTCTGTGTTTGCAGTGTACTGGTTCCTCTGTAGTGTTGCTCTCTAAATTGTGCCTTGGCCTCCAAGACTCCCCACTGCCCCTGAAGTCAGAACACTGTAAAGCTGGCAGACCTGAAAATAATCCCTTCCAGCAACTGCCTTGTAATAATCTGTCTGGAGACTCCCACCAGCTGGAGGTGCCTCTGGAGCCAGCTTTGCAATTCAGAGAGACTTCCTCCCAGCAATGGTAGGTGAGGTCATGGGAGAGGCAGTGTAGGGTTTTGTCACTGTCTGTGTTTTAATTCAGACGTTTTTCAGATTGAGTGGTTAAAGCTGGAAGTGGAATTTGCAAGCCAGCAGCCTGTCTTCAAGTGAACAGAGCTGCTCACTGATTTTGATATGCTAGCCAAAACTATGAGGAATCCTGGGGGAGGAGATAGTGTCTCTTCTAGAACAGTGCATCTTAAGTTTAGGATTAAAATTTATAAGTTTGGAACATGTTTGTAAAATATGTTAATACCCCTTCCACATTTCTTTCTAGGGTGTAACTGCCACTGAAGTGAAGATACAAAGGAAGTCTTATGGCAACAAAAGCAAACTTCCCTGTGACAGCAGGACCTGTAATTGTCCCTTATGGGCATGTGATTGGAAATGAGAAGTGGAGAGGGTCAGAGGTAGCCCAAAGATTACAAGGTAAGCACAAACAAATGGGAAGAGGACAAACAATTCCTGCAGAGCATTGCCCTCTGTCACCCAGCAGTGTTGAGAATGGGTGGAATATGCTTTGCTCTGTGCCTGACTGGTCCCATATTTGTGGTAAAGACTGTGCTAGCAGGCTGAACAATCCCATTTCTCTGCCATGTGTCTGTGTGATCTGTCGTGTTCTCGTGGCTGCAGAGCACTGTGGAGAAGCAGCAGAGTCTGCTCTTGTGGGGCTTTGTGGATATGCATCTCCACTGGACTCCCTTGGATTTACATGGATACTGAACCTGTGCTACCTTCTGTTGGCACAGCAAACCAAATCAGGGTGATCCTTCCAGAAGAGCATGTGATATTTTTGTTCAAGTTCAGAGTTAACTGAGCAGTTACAGCACTTACAAATCTGTAGTTCAGACTATTAATTGACATTACTAAACACATCACACAGTGCCTTGGATGGCTTGTCTCAGTTTTACTTAAGGGGAAAAGGCTTCTTTAAAGAATATAAAGTTCATTGTGAAGTCACTACAATTATTGACACATTAGGAAGGTTGTGCTGTGCAGTAACTGTTAGTATATTTTTAACTACTGTATTTTTTCTCTTAACAATCTCTCCTTAAGGGAAAGTTCAACTCATCTTTGAAGATGGCTTGGGCCCGGTGGACTTTCATCTTTCAGACAGAACTTGCATTTTATATATTTCTGAAGCAGATTTGGTTGCAGGGGATGAATTCAAACGAAGACTGGTTAGAGTTAGAAATGTAAGTGCTAAATAAAAAGTTTTCAATTGATATTTGTTTTTTCTATGCTTCTGAAAACATATTTCTTGTGTTATTTTTAAATTCTAGTGGAGCTAAACTTTTGAGATAATTTCTACCTGAAAACTGAAAAATTCTGAAGCTGTATGATAGTGCTGCATTAAATCTCAGTAATGTAGTTGCACTGTTACCTTGCACCAGCCTGTCATTAACAAAGTCTTTTCTTCTTTTCTTTTCCTTTCAATACAGGCCAGCAATCTTAGGGGACTTGTAATTGTAGAGAAAACACAGATAACTAACCAGTACTTCTCAGCAGTACAAAAATTTGTTGTACTTGAACTTGGAATGGTGTTGCTTCCTGTGGCAAATCAAGGAGAAGCTTCTCAGCTCATTATTCAGCTGGTAAGTTTCTGTGTTAGTGGGCAAGTATTTCCTAAAATATGGGACGTGGGAAAGCAGGTAGCTCTCAGTCATCACTCATTTCAGGAAGAATACCTGGGACTTAAAGGGGCACAACATTGTTTGAACGTAAGGGATAAATATCCTGCAACAGTGAGGTGGTGGGATAGTTCAGTGGGAAGAGAGTTAATTGAGAACAAAGAAAACAAGGAACAAAGGTTGAAGAATACAATCCTGGAGTTTTTTTCATCTGATCTTGCACTGAGGTGCCACCAGATACCATGAGGCAAACCTCACTTAGGTTGGTTTCTCTGTCAAAACCAACTGGAGATTTTGCTTTCTCTAAGAGTAATGAAACTGATCTTTTGTTGTTTCTCTTTATCCTTTCTCTGATTAAATCAAAAAGATGACAAAAATCATTGTTTTCGTTTGTGGTTGCTATTGAGAAACTGTTTCCTAGCGAGACTTTGTGGAACTGCATCAAAACCTGTAGTAAGGGCACACACAGAAGAAGGGAGCTCGTTTTTAAAACTTCCTAGGGATTGCACTGGCCTGTTTTGAGATGAAAGCAACTTGAAAAGCTGAAAGCAGAGCTCCTGCTCAAGTGTCCCTCGCGGCTGTGTTTGGCTGCAGGTGCGGGAGCAGGGCAGGGACCAAAGCACCAACCCCTTCCTGCACAAGCAGCGCCCTCCGCTGCCAGAGCCGGCCGCGTTCCGGGCCGTGCAGCACATCCCGGGAGTGGGCAAAACCAAGGCTCTGCTTCTGCTGGAACACTTCGGAACCATCCACCGCCTCTGTAATGCGTCCCTCGGAGAGCTCGAGCAAGTAGTTGGACAAACAGCAGCACAACAAATTTATACCTTTTTATCTTCCTGACTCGCATGTGTAGTGCTGTTTTGCAAAACAAAGGCCTTTTGTATGTTTTGTTTTCCCCTTGTGAATTATAAAATGTTGGATTTAATAATCATGTGTTATGGTAGTTTTTATTAATCATGCCTGGCAACAACTGGAGGGTATTGACTCATTGTCTAGGCTTCACTGCTGCTTTGTTACAGCTGTTCTGCTCATGGAGATTGGGCTGTGAAAATTGCCTCAAAAAGAGGGCTGCAAAGTCGTTTGCATCTCTCTGGAACAAAAACAGAGCAAGTTGTGTTTTTCAGCATCCCTAGAAAACAATTCAAAAGCTTTCTTTTGTCTTCCAGAAAAACACCTTGTTAATATGTGCATAGTGTTACCTTCTCAGGTACGCTCTGTGTAAGGAAGCCAGTTTTAAACTCTAAAGTTCCTGTATTGTGCAATATAAACTTCTAAGAAAGTTTCTTAGATCTTTGTAAGCAACATTACAGAAACACACAAGAGGTAGAGCAACAGTAAATAGCAAAAACCTCTAAATCATGCTGTATCATCCAAGCAGTAGCAGAATAAAAAAGCTTCTATGAAACGGTAACATCTGATTTTTATTCTTAAATAAGTGTCATCAAGATATTTACACCTATTACATAAGAAACTAAAAATAAAGGACAACTTTAAAGTCTACACCAAGATGCAAACTTTCCCCTTATTTAAGTTTTGAGTATCAAACAGCATATATCTACTCTGTAGATGGCAATGTTAACTAACACTACAGTGTTAGCAATTTTCAACTCATTTCAGAAAAACAAGAATCTCAAAGAAATGCTCACCAGTTATTTTTTTTGTCTCCTTCCTTATTATATATCTATAGCTTGCTCATAAATTTTTCCAAGGGCAGAACAATTTTGGGTTTTCTTTTTTTGCTTGATATGATAGTAAATATTCTGCCACTTAGCACAAGTTAAAGCATCACTGCAATTTATATGCCCTTGATCAATATACTGTAATAATATGTCTGTTTTGAAATTTGTTCACAGCTATCCATTTTATCAAGACTAGTAAATACAAGTCTTAAGGTAAGTAGGTTAAATAAAGTTGTTTGGAATAAAGCCTGTTTTTAAACAATTGAATCAGCAGGCATTTAAAATGTAACCTAGATCAGAAAAAGAGCAGTTTTTAAAAGCCTTTTGGAGTTCAGAAGATATTTTACATGCTAAGCCTTCTCATTCTCTTCCAGAATTAAATTAGCTATTGAGTAGAACACACCTAGTACTCTTAGGAGGCAAGTGTCTGCATAAAAACCACAATGCTATGACACCACCCCTTGGCACAGGGCTGGTTTCTCTGGATAACATTGTAATTCTTTAAAGTAGTGTTAAGTGATTTATTATTGACTCTAAACTTTAGGAGCAAAATCATCCTGTAACATGCCCCTATTGTTTTGCATGCAGCATCAAGTTTGTAATAAATAATTCCCATCTAGCATAGGCATAATAAAATTAGTCATGATAACTGTATTTTGGAATTCCAAAGGAATCCAGTCCTCATGTAAACAATCCTATCTACATCTTATTATTGCATACCTCCCAAACCACTTCATTCCAACCTTCAAATACTTCAGTTTTACAGTTCTTGCCATGTACAGCAAGTGAAGTCAGTGGTATTTGTCTGAGTTTACACATACATATATCAAGATAAAATTGATTGGCGTTTTTATATACATTTTAAACAAAAGTGTCATGTTCACAGATCCTTCCCAAAGATTCAGTACAAGGAACTTTCTGTATTCAGAAGTGTGAAGGGAGAAAGCTTCTTCTTAGTCTGAGAGCTTCCAGCCACAGCTGAAGGAAGGCACAGGGTGCTTGCAGCTTTCTGTCTGTTTTTAGTTCCCCAGCTTAGAAAAGGGAGTTTCAGTGGGGCTTTCTTGGTCTGATCAATTTTATCCTCGTCCATGGCTAAACAGATTAAAGAATATGTCTTCTGCATTCCCACAGAGTATGTTGCACTCTTGCTATGCTGTAGGAAAAAGAGAAGCTTTATAAGAGTCAGTCACCCAAAATGGGTCAAAACTTTACAGTAACAAAAGGGTACTGTGTAAAGAGCTTTGCAGGGCAGACTGCAGCATGCTGTCTGTGCTAATGACATGGCTAGCTGAGCCCTTTGCAGGGCTGGGATCCTGGGATTTTGCACATGGAGACCCAAGGGTCTACTCTGCAAAGCATGAAGGGCCTTGGGAGTCTTCCCATGGGTTGTTAAGCATTTCCTTGCTTCTAGATAACTATGTAATATGTACACTAGCCTCTCTACAAAGTTAATGTATGTAGTTCTGGCACAATCTGAAGGGAGCTCCTTTGCTGTCCCTGGACAGTTCTGTGCTGATCCCAGCTAGGACAACAAGAGCTGCTGGAGGACATTCTTTTGTAATACCTGAGAGGCACAGTGTGTGCCTTTTCCAGGCTTCTGTGCCTTAGCTGTGCCCTGGGGCAATTTCATTTTGTTTCCAGTTGTAGTGTGGAATGGCAGGTGTGTATTCCTTATTTTCAATAAGGAAAATCAACTTCTTTAACAACATAAGAAAAGCTAACAGCAGTAAGAGCACCTTGAGAGCTTCTAAGGCAGCACTACTTCAGTGCCTAAGCTTGCCAGGGAATGTCAGAAGCACGAAGCAGTGGATTTAGCTGAACTGCAGGCTTTTTCACATCAACTAAGTTATTCAGAGCTTAACATTTTTTAATCTTGTGATCACTTTCCCTTGGTATAAAGCTTCTACAGCAGCTTAGTAACTGACTAGACAGTTAAAGTCCACCAAAATAAGAAATACATAGATTAATCCGTGACCTAATACAAAAGTCACAGGTCATTTATGTTAACAGTGCATAGAAAATAAACATGTAGTCTTGGATGTTCTATTTCATTCCATAATTGTTTCATTGTGGCTTTTTCCAATGCTGATCAGAGTAGTACTTTCATCCTCTGGGAAAAGTTAGAGGAAATAAACTGTGCCTTGACATTTATAATGCAATTAATCTAAGTAGCTCCACTACAAAAAAAACCCATCACCCAACCATTCTTATGCTCACAGACTACTTTAGCTTGCCAGGTCACAATGATTTAAACAGATTGTTTAAAACTGAACACATGCCTAAAGGCTTTACATATTCCCTGGTAGAGTGGGATATCTGCCTACATGAAAGTACACATTAATCAGGAGTGGAAGGCAGGCAAATTACCAGACTCTCACACACATAGCCAGCCTGCAAACCATCTTTGCCCCATGCCATACCAGGGATGCTGCTGTGTCCTGGCAGCTGACCACCTCCATCTCCAGGGGCTGCTCTTCCACACTTCGCAGTTTGGCCAGCACCTCATTCACTCCAAGCCACTTGCAATCCACACCACCGACTGAAACAACGTAGTCACCTTCCTTCAGGCCCAGGGACTGGCAAAAGATTGTGCACGGGTTATTGTCTTGGATTTGAAGATGCATAAAACTTTTCTGTCATCAGAGAGCATCTGCCCCAAAGCCATTGCCCTCCTAGATGTTACAAACCCACTGTCTAGCCAGGCATGTGCAACTTTCAAACAAAAAATCCCAAAGTACCTATTGAGTTACCCCTGAGAAATGTGATTCTGGTATACAGAAATGTTGCCTCTTTTTATGTCCTTTTTATCTTTTCTCCTTAAGTAAATGAGCCCAGGTTTTTGCTACCCTATCATCCCCCACAACATTTTTTTCTGCTGTGTTTACTTCTTCATTATTTTTATTTGTACTTCTGTGGTTGCTTCTGCCTTTTCTATAGCTAAATTGTGCCCATTGCTGCATGCTGCTTTATCCCTTTGGATTCTCCCCTGAAAGAACAACAGAGTCCAAGCCAATAAAATGTTCTTTCCCCTCTTTCCTTGGGCACACACCACCTTGCCTTCCCTTCCTGATCCTCATCCTTATTCTTTTTGCTACTTTTTAAAGCATTTACCCCTTTTAACTTTCTGAATTAAACAGGGAGTAACATTTGCTTTTATTATTTGTAACTTTTTAGCTATTAAGAGCGAACAGAGGAAGAAATCAACTGTAGTCTCAGCTGATGTGAGGGATATGGATACTCTAACTTAACCTACAGTGTACATAGCACAGAAAATGTGTTCAGATTGTAAGAATTAATTGTACTAACACAAAGAACTCAGTAAATACTCTGTGCCAGAGTCTGCAGAGAAATTGCTGCTATTTCACCAATGTACTTACTGCTGCAGGACAAGCTGGATCAAGGCAATAAATCTGTGCTGGTGACCCTCCTTTCAGATGGAAGCCGAGCCCTCCTGCTCCCTGGGGGATGCGAATGGTCCGTGGAGCTGTCCACCTCTGCTTGGCTGAGAACACTGTCAGTGGGCCCTGCAGGGAACATTATGGTGTGTTCTCATTCCTGAGTAAGCATTTCTGCTCTTTCAGTGCTTTAAAGCTCATCCTGCATAGATTTTACTCAGCTGAGCTTCCAGCTGCTCCCCACCAAGTGCTGAGTCCTACTTTATGACTGTTCAGGTGATACTCAGAGTGGGATAAACAACAGCCAAGTTGTTCCAGGATCTCTGTTAAGGTGTGCAGAATCCTGTGGCTGCAGCAGACTCTAAAATCCTGTATTGCTCCATTTTGGAGGGGATAAACTGATTCCTAATTCCCAATTCCTTTTGCTCACCAACATGCACAAAGCCAGCTGAAAGACTGGCACGTGCAAGTCCCCCATTCTGCGTGCCCATCTCCAAGGACAACAACCTTGAAGGTGTGTGCAATTATTGATTAAAACTTCATGGGATTTTTTTGAAGCTTGTCAAGACTGAATGCTGTGCAAGCCATATACAAATGCCTTTTATTCTTTGCTAGTCTCAAGTTGACTTTTCTCTCTAAAGCTAGGAATGATGTCTCCAATAACTTTAGCCAAAAAACCAGTTTCTACAGGATCATTTTTTCAGGCTAAAACACTTGTGTCCCTATCCCCACATTAGAGTGAATTTATACTTGCTATCAAAATGGCAGAGGTTGCTCAGGATTAGCATTTTACATACCAGCTTGTGGAAGAAGTCTTTAACTTTCACCTTGGAAAACTGAGGAGGAATTGTTTCTATTTTATGCTCTGTTTTAGCTAAAACAAAAAGAAAAGAAAATTAGTTTTCTCTCTACTATTAGTTAAAAGACATGAACATTTATTTTTCTTGCGTTCCAGGCTAGATAGAGATTTTTCCTAGATTCTTACCAGGCTGTAGAAAAACTCACTTTTTTGTGGAAATTTGTAAGACAAATATCTGATTCACCTTAAAAATATCTTCAGAGCTCATAATATCAACACAGAAAACTTGAAAAAATCCACCCAAACAAAACTATGCTATTCCCCTCTTTATTTTTCTTTGAGAAATATTTAAATCCAGCACTCATACTTCTCTACTGCTTCCAAAGAGGACAAAGTTGTCTGAGCTGGACTAAGGCAGAAAAAACCAACAGCAGTCAAATTGAGTTAACAACCTAAACTAGTCAAGAGTTGTACCTCAAGAAACAGCTACTAGTTTCCCCTCAAATGATTTTAACTTTTAAAGTTTTCCCCATTTTTTCCAGTTCTCGAGACAGTCACCAAAAAAGCTGAATTCTAACTAAGCATCATTGTTATTTACCCCAGAAAAGAGATAAACACTGTACAACAGCTGCAATAAAAAATTGAGGAAACATGTAAGGAATCTGAACTGTACAAATGTACAGCATATACTAATACATTATTTCTGTCATTATATCTCTATCTACATTATAAATGGAAGGCATATCCCCACGAAAGCACATCCACATGTGGTTAGATAGCCTGTATTTCAAGCTGTGCACACTTACGAAGCACATCTGGAGCCTGGATTAGACTCAGAAAGTCATCTTCAGTCTCTTGCTGAGCATACTTGAGAAGAGAACGTTTATGGGCAGCCGTCAGAACCTCCTGGAGAACATCAATGTTGCGGAGCTTCTTGCACAGCCCGCAGACTCTCAGAGCCTCCTCGTGGTACACTATGGCTCTGCGTAAATGTGCTTTCCCTGCAACATCAAAAGCATCACCTGTCACCCTCAGACAAGAAATACAGGACCATTGCAGGGGGTCACTGGCCGAGACTGGCACTCACCTAATTGTTTTCTGTGCACTTTGTCCTTCAGAACAGCGAGAGCAATCAGTCCTTCGGGCATGTGGTCATAGAGCTGGGACAAGGCTTTCTCCTGCTGGTCCTCGTCATCACCAGGCTGCACTGCAACAGTGGGCACAGAGTATTAGCCATGACACATCTCTGGGTCCCCTGGCCCTTCAGTTGGGTTGATGTGTAGTTACTGCTACTTGTATACATATTGATAGGAATTTCAAGTTTTTAGGAACTTTATCAGTGTCATGATCTGCAATGTGCAAAGGATACTTCTAGGCCAGAACGTGGATGAAAACTGAGCTATTTAGTAGCATGTAAAGGATATAATTTTACTTTTGTTTCTGCAAGAGCTGGTTTATTGAACTTTCACATTCTTCTGTAAAAGACAAAAGAGCATGTCCTTATATTTGAGTGGAGAAATTTAACAGATGTACACACTTGAACATATACTGAAGCACCAAAGTTGCTGGCTCCTAGTCTTACAGAACCAAATGAAAACTGTTGGTGTGTTTATTATCACTGTTTATATGAACACATAGATAAAGTATGATTCTTACATTCATGGTCACACAGAATGGTGGCAATGAAGTAATGGGCCAGAGCTTTGTAATGGTCTGACTTGATTTGGGCCAGCTTAGACCAGGAATAGGGAATATTCTCTTTCACTGGTTCCTGATTCATTGCAGTGTCAAGCAGCACGTAAACCTCTCCCACCTGAAATAAAGCACAGAAATCAAGTAGGAGAATTTAACCTTAAGTGCACAAGTAAGGGAGATCACATTCAGCCTTAAGATAATTTCATGTGCAATCACATCATAAGGGGAAAAAATAGGGTTAGAAAGGATTGGAAATAAGTTTTGAAAAAAATTTAATTCCATCTCTGATTTTTCCCTTATAAGAAAGGTAAGTCTATTTTGTACACAAACAGATGCACTGACTCAGTAAACCTATATGGGTTCAGAGTTAAATAAAAAACCATATCATAGACAGGTTTTAATTTATAAATATATGTGATTGAGTTAATTCAGTGGAGAAAAAGAATGAAGTGTATTACTTGTACAGTAGGTTTGTGTGGAGTCATACCCAGCCTTAAGTTTGTGTGGTCTAGTTAAAACTGGGATACTAGACCTTCTAGAGAGGAAATAAAATAGTTTTTCAAGCAATGAATGCTGCTTTAATGCATCAAACTACTCCAATTGACAGAATCAAAAAATCTTTTCCCTGCAGCTGATCAATCCTACAGGTAAGTCAGGGGGGCCTTTTGGTAGGAAAGGCTTTGCCCACTTACCTAGTGTGGAACCAGTTATGTATCTGCTACTCTGAAGCAACTCAGCACAGGAATATCTTCATGGGATACCCAATTTTTGGCATGTGCCTCAGCTAAGTATGAGCAGCTGTATACTTGGGGCACAGCCTGCCTCCCAAGCAAGCCTCAGAACAGCTCTGCAAGCACCAATCTTACTCTGTTCCTCGTGTTACAATGTAGTTATTCTTTTGGACTTGAGCATTTTAGGTTTGCACACCCTCCAGCTGCTGGGAACCAAGGCAGGTTGTGTTCAATACTTAACAGGGAACCACCCAAACAACCCTGGTGGACAAAATCTGTACCGTCCTAAAGAGCAACATAAATAGCTTGTAAAAAANCAATTGTTAACATTTCAGTATAATAAATCCTGCAAATATTACTAGAAGCTGTAGCTCATAGCATAGCACTGTAAACAATTGTTTTTAAGACTAAAGTCCCACATTTTACCTTGGCAACTTCCTGTGTCATTTTCACTAGTGTGAAAAACTCGTTGCGTATTCCAGACAGACCAGTCTGCTCAAAAACACACTCTCGAGCTTGTGCCAGCATCATCTTCACCAGGACATTCAGCATGGCCGGGCTCATGTCATAGCTTGGGGTGTGGGTAAAAGTCTCCTTTAGGTAGCTTAGGACTCCTGAAATGACAAAATGGTTCTGTTAGCACTACAAGGAGAGAAACAAGGGAACTTAATTCTAGCACCTACCACAATAATTAGGATTGAAAGGGTATCTTCTAGTATTGCAGGGATTCTTGGTATCCACGAAATTAAACTGACCTACAGGTTTTGCTTTGCATTTCCATCAATAACTCCCAGGCATAGTTCTCAAAATTACAATTCAGAGGAGCAACAGCAACTTTTGAGGGCCCTGCCCTCATATGTGATTGAAATAGTTCTTGTGATGGACCATAAAACTGTGCTGGACTGAATGGGACTTGTGTAAGTATGGCCAGGGCTTGTACAGGGGCAAGAAAGAGAAAGAAATCTGCATTAACTGTAAAGAAGTGACAGCAGAACCTCTGGTGGAAGGAGAAAACATAAACATATAAACTTAATTATAAATCTCCCTTTCAGAGGCTGCCAAGTGCATTGTGTGTCCCAGTGAAAGCTCCATTCCATGCCTGTATGTAAACTAGAACTTTTATTTATTTATATTTAGCAGGGTAAAAATAAGATCCTTCTCTAGACATTTGGTTCCACCAAAAAGATTGGTAATGTCTACTGTTTATCAAATGAAAAACAAACACTAGATGTAGTGCAAATATTAAGCAACAGGTTCACAGATGGAAGCAGAACCCTCAGTATGCATGTCATCCGACTGGTTTAGTGAGTTCCACTGCCTTGCTAATTGCTGATAAACCTGCAAAAGGGTAACCATAACCTTAGAAGTGGCCCAGCTTCTCTAACTTTACTTCTTGCCACTACGTTCAGTTCTGGCCATGCTGTGCTGTATTTTCCTACTAACAGTTTCTGTGGGGTTTAATTTTCCACATTATACTTCTATCTTAGTTTACAAATTTGAATTACGGCCATCTCTACTTTTTTTGCACTGAAAAAAACTAAGCCCAGACTCGACAGGTGCATCCCAAGTACTGATGGAACTGAAAGTACAGGGGGGGAAATACACTTTTTTTTGCCCTCACCATCCTGATGCTTACACAGAGCTTTGCTGAGATCAGCTCAGTGTACTGAGTTCCCCCAGCTCTGGGGAACAGGCAGGATCCGTATCATGTCCCTGCCAGCAGAACCAAGTGTCACGGAGCCATGCACAGGTACAATGAGCTGCTGCCCTGGGGCCCTGCAAAGGTGCTGTGGGAGCAAACAAAGCCTTGCCAGTGTCCAATTCATTCTGCTCTGCAAACATCTTGAAGTGAAAAGCAGGGATTTTTCTTTTTTAAATTTGCAAAATGGAAGGAGCGACAGTAAAATGGAGAAATTTCCCAACTAGTGAGATTTCTTTCAGATGAAATACAAAGGTTGATAAAGAATTTATTTTAAATAATATAATTTTTTTGATAGCTGTGTATTCAAAAGAAGGGGATCATGATAACTCAGTTCTGTGGTGCAGTTTGTAGCTGATAAAGCTATCCATACAGTGAGAACCAATAGACAAATTGTTAGTACAGAAATAAATCTTACAGTACATACATAGGACATGTCTTTAAGCAATTATGTGTAGCAGAGATGATACTTCAACAAATTAAAAAATCTATTTAAAACCCCCAACAAAACAAAGCTGCTATGATATGTTAGTTCAAGGGATATGATTCCCTTCATTAGAATTTCTATTTTTCCTTGCTTGGGACAGAGATTATTTTGAATGTGTTTGCCTTTGGAATCTATGGAAAATATGTAATCAACTTTCATTGAACTGCAACTTTCACCAGAGAACATGGCAAGATTAATTTTTAAGACCCCCATATGGAAGACTAGGTTTAAGGATTTCTATAAAGCCTTTAAATTGTCTCTTGCAGAGATGTGACACCAATGTGCTGGTGAAACAAGGAACAATGAAGCAGTTAATGCCAGTGCTATAGCTTGGACCTTGGAACTGCAGTTCACTAATCACCAACCAGTGTTCACTGTCTTTATTTACATATTCAGACTACCTGAATTAAAGCCTAATCTGAGCTCTTCTTGACTTTCTCTATTCCTCCTTTTTTGTGTAATGAAGTCACTAGGAAATGCAGCAATCTGCAGGACACCACAACGAGATTAGGAACATTGGCATAAAGAGCTTCCCAGCATTTTAAAATGTGTACCTGCAGCTTTCTGAAAAGCATCCACAGCATTTTCCAGTCCCTCCTGGGTCTGACGATTGCATCTTGTTCCAATCTGGGTGTAGAGAGCCCCAGTGTTGAACAAAATACTAGCTTTTTCAAGCAACAGATTTTGCTGACACACTGGGACCCCTGTGAAGGAATCATACCTTGGGAAACAAACATTACAACTGTCAGGATTAGCAGAGTCCATTGAGACAACAGGTATTTCTATTCTGTTTTCCTGAGCAGTGCAATTCTTAAGNCTCCTTTTTTGTGTAATGAAGTCAGTAGGAAATGCAGTAATCTGCAGGACACCACAATGAGATTAGAAACATTGGCATGAAGAGCTTCCCAGCATTTTAAAAGGTGTACCTGCAGCTTTCTGAAAAGCATCCACAGCATTTTCCAGTCCCTCCTGGGTCTGACGATTGCATCTTGTTCCAATCTGGGTGTAGAGAGCCCCAATGTTGAATAAAATACTGGCTTTTTCAAGCAACAGATTTTGCTGACACACTGGGACCCCTGTGAAGGAATCATACCTTGGGAAACAAACATTACAAGTGTCAGGATTAGCAGAGTCCATTGAGACAACAGGTATTTCTATTCTGTTTTCCTGAGCAGTGCAATTCTT
Organism: Campylorhamphus procurvoides; assembly: GCA_013396655.1. NCBI lineage: Eukaryota > Metazoa > Chordata > Aves > Passeriformes > Dendrocolaptidae > Campylorhamphus > Campylorhamphus procurvoides. Next base: position 24,431 of record WBMV01002174.1, on the reverse strand, counting down.
AAGAACTGTTCTGTACAGTGAAGATGAACAGAAGCACCATTATGGTCTGCAAGGACAATCCACGCACTGCAAGCCAGACAACAGCTGTGTTTGAGTCTCCAGCAGGTTTTACAGCAGTGCCTCCATAAGGCTGTTACATCTAACTCTGCTTTATATCCTCCCAGGGCCCAGGGGACACAGAGGAAGGACCCACATGTCCTGCTGTGTTCTCCTACTCAGATGTTGCCAAGGATCAACCATTGGCATGGGCAGATTCTCCACTGCTTGTGTTTAAGGTTCCTATTTGCAGTTATGACTAGAAATTTAACAGTTCCTCTTGGCTACATGGCAGGCATCTTTTTTCATCATAAACATTTTGAATTCAGGGTCAAGTTTTGCACACAGATATAGTAAATACTCCCCTATAATAAATTAAAGTCACTGGTGTGTCTCTTCTGGCCCAGACGGTGTTCTCAACAAACTGAAGGAGGGGAATTAAGGTCTGACCCATTCCTCGTCTGTTCTGTGTGAGAAGGCTCAGAATTCAGGGAATATCTGCAGCTGTCCAATATGGTTATTATCTCTCTTTTTCCCTGGTGCTAATCTGTAGCCTTAAATCATAATCTAGTCACTGGCTTCACTCTAAGCATGAAAGGGGTGTATTACATTCAGGTTTACTCTTAACTCTAAAATAAATTGACAACAGGCACTGCAGGGAGTCAGGGGGAGACACACACTGACAATTAAACCACAGACAGTTAATGATTAACAGTGTTCTTCAAGGGGAAAAAAAATAAAAGGACTACAGAGAAACATGAACTACACACTTACCATGTAAATAAAACTCCCATGTGCCTGGTGGGTGGGAAGAATCTGTTTTCTACATAACCAAGTTGCAGGAAGTAACTGATCAACATCTCAATGCCAGCTTGGTCTCGGCTGGGAGTGCGGCAGGCCTGGAAACACAAGGGATTAAATTCAGTGTATTCTGGTGAGCTACAGCAGCAGTACTGAAAGAGCCAGGCTAAAGCTCAGCTTCCTCTGCACTTGGGCATAGCCTAGAAATGTGTGGAATCTGAGAGCAAGAGGCTTAAGGCCATATGGGTGCATTCCAAGTAAGAGTGTTTCAGCTGCAGAGAAGTAGCACGTAACCTTTAAGAAAGCAAACAGGATCTGTTTGGTGAGTCTCAGAGTTAATTCAATAAAGATTGCAGGTATTGTATGAAAGCTACAGAGAGAACCTGGTTTTAGTATAACACAGGACACAAACAATAGTTAGAAATATCCACCATTCCACTACAATATTTTGCCAGATTAATTCACTTTGACACTCTCCCTGCTAAATTTAAAATACTTTAAAGTAAAAAAAAAATAAAATTAGGCAAGACGAATCTTGGATTTACAAGATTTAAGGAGTTGTGTCAGTAGTAGCTCAATCCTTCTGCATAGCTTCATTTTGTTCTTCACTTTGTCTTTACTCAGGTTGTAAAGCTCTTGGACAATGGAGATTCCTGTGCTGTGGCTCAGAAATGAAGTCAGTAAGAACCTGGTAAGCTCTAAGTAAGAGTGGCATATTCTGTTTCCTTACAAATATTTGCAACTGTAGATTAAAAGACCTCGTAGCATGCCATACTTGAACTTACCTGCCTCAGATCCATGAGATCTGCTATTTCATCTTCATACTCAGAACTGTCTTCACTATAATGTTCCAGAATAAAGTCCTAAAGACAAAAAGGTACAAAATTGGAATACCTAAAATTAACCTGAGCTATTTTTTCTGCAGTTGCAACCACTACAAAATTGACTCAGTTGTGAACAGTGTCCACTCCCTTCCAGTTAATAGTACAGCAATGAGACTACAAAAAGGTTAACAATCTGACTTGATACCTGAGACACAAAATTTCACTCTGATGTAAAGGAACCAAACATGTTACATCAGCTCCAGTAGGTTTTAAAACAACAAACCACTTGGTGGTTTTGAAAGGGGCAAACAAAAGCTGTTACAAAGCAATCAAGTGACCAGAAAAACTTGTTAACACAAAGAGACTGTCAAATTCTTGTCAGCTGTTTTAGGGCAATTCCACTTCAAATAACAAAGGTCCAATGCTTCCCATTCTGCTCCTTGGTTCCTCCTTGCTTATAACATTTTCTGACTCCTTGTCCTGGTTACAAAGGAGCAATGACCCACTGAATTGGTAGTTAATTTTTAGCATGTGATCTTGGGTTTAGGGCAAAACAAAAAAAGATTTGTACATGAATAACTTCTGCTTCTTTAAACAAATCTGAAATGGAAGTTATTTGTTAGCTTTTCATTCTGCAATGTGTCTGTGCAATTTACCTTGAGGGGGAGTGTAAAGTCGACTTCTTTGGTTTCCTTCAGGCCAAGAGGTACCAAGGGAATACTGAAAGTCTCTCTATGGGAAAAAAGAAAGCAAAAATATTCAGAAATATTTGTTGTCTGGTTTAATTACTTTTGTTTTATTCGATGACAGGAAGTTTGTACACAGATGTTTTCAGTGAAAAGTACATAATTTATAACAGTTCCTTCCTGCCCAAGAAAATCTGTGACTTCTCAAGAAGAGAGTGAAGAAAGCTACTTGCCTGCACCTTTTTTTTTATTCATTTAAGCCTATTTTTCCTTCAAGGAACCAAAATGAGACTCTCAAAGGCTGGCTTGCTGCAGTTTAGCTCCACAGCTGGGAGGAGATCTGCCCCAGCAAGAGCTATGGTGATTATCAGGAGCTATAATCAGTATTTTACATGCTGCCAGTGGTTTCCTGGGTGGAAGTGATGTGTGTGCCTAATGCAGGGGAAAACAGGGCCACAGGATGGCAACTCTGAAAGGAATAAGAACTCTGAGAACTCCTTAGTTTCTCCACAATGCTCAGTGTTAACCTCTAGAATATCAAAGGGAAATGAGAACTGTGACCCAAAGATCAGAGCTGCTTCCAGAGTTCTCTGAGCAGGTCTAACAGATCTGTATCAAGCCATTATAAGGTTTATTTATTATCTTTGTGTTTCCTGAAAACAACTGACTGTCTAATGATTGTTTAGAGTGTTCCATTACCAACTACAAAATCCCACAGTCTTTTATGGTCTTATCAGCACAGCCAGCTTTCTTGCTGGTGAAAATTCTACCCTGGGAAGGTGGGAGTAGGAATGGAGAAGAGTCCTTCATGGTCCAGAAAGGGGCTCTGCTCACCTGAAAAGGACTTCCAGCATACAGAGCCAACACCCCAGGGAGTGCAAATGATCTGATTTCTGCCGAGGCTTTTAGAAGAAACCTCAGCATTTTTACTACAGATTAGATCAAAACTTTTCCCCCTCCAAAAGGAAGTGAGAGACATGCAAAAGAAATCCTGGTTTACTGATGGAGTGAATTCCAGTATGACCCCCAGTCCCTGCAGACACCACCATTTGTCATTCAAAGGAACTGCCTTTTTATTTTTGCCACAGCTAAGGTGTCCCACCCATGGAGCCACGTCATGGAAGCAGTGAGCAGCCAGGGAGGTGATCCTGGAGTTCCAGAACAGAGCAGGAATAGCATCAGCCTTCCCAACCCAGCTGAGGTAAGGGCAAGTCCTGGGAAGGGCAACCCTGCAGACTGGAGTGACACAATACAGGGTAATCCATAGCCATGGGTGGGACCTCCTGGGGACAGCTCTGTGCACAGTGCAGTCAGACAGCAACTATTCATAGCTCTTTCCTGCTGAAGGCTGGAGAATAAGTGAATTATTTTACCTTCTGAAACATAAAAAGCGTTTAGAGCTTAGAATGAACAACATCAGAGAGGTAAAATACCTTCAAAACAGCTTGGGAAAGTAGGATTAGGAGAGGATAACAAGCATACTGCTGTCCAGCCCCAAGGCTTCTGCCTGCCTGGAGCCTGACCTGCTGCTCACCCTTCACTGAGAATCCAAATATTTTAAACATTCCTTAGCTACAAGAAGAAACAGTACTTGTGGAGTCCTGCTCTCCTTTCCACAGCCAGAACTTTGATGGTGCTCAGATGCATCTATGAAGAGCAGTAAAATCTTGAACCAAAAGAAAAATAAAAAGCATCCCAGAACATCTTTGCATCCAGTGATGCAAATCCATGACGTCAAAGCTCATCACGGTGGTGGAGGGCAGGAAGTTTAGCACAGGTTTCTTTTTGAGAAAAACTAAACACAGATATTTTGCATCAAGTCACCCCACTGGAAATGTGCTTATTAAGAATTGTCTGTAATCCCCCTAGGAGTTAAGAGCTAGCTGAGTGCCCAGAGGGAGCCAGGCCTGCACCATGCAGGCAAGGAACACACCAACTTTGAAGTTTTACCTTGCAGGAAACCACTGCAATTTAAAAACCAGTGGAATCTTGGAAAAATCCAACGTCACCTACTTAAGATTTCTCTGCTTTAGCTCCCCAGTTTGGGAATTTCTGTCCCTGAAGGGCACATGTTAAAGATTACTTGGTCTGCTCTGAGCAAGAAATCAATGTTGTAATTCTGTTTTCCAGCTAAAGAGAGGACTGTTGCACACCCCACATTTGAGAAGAGACAGCATTATATCCCTAGGTTTGTTCACTCCAGAGTGCATGAGCCATGCCAGTCCTGGGAATTCTGCTGAGTGCCACGTCCTCCCAGGGCACAGCTTTCAGTGCTTAAAGGAACTCCCTATCGAAGGATTCTTGGCACAAACCTTGCCCAAGTGAAAGACAAATATGCAGACTAACCCTTAGTCAACAAATCTCCATCAAATATGTGCCCTTCCAATCGAGCTCTCTGTTCCTTCACATGATTATTGGCCAACATTCACACCTCCCTAGAAACCATTTTGTTTCCAAGGGAAAACAGAGCACCTGTTAATAATTGCCTTTATACTTACTCTGCATTTTGATAAACTTCTACTGAGATATTAAGTCCTTCCAGTTCCTCCTTCAGGATCTGCAGGTCTGAGTTCACAAAACTCAGTTCCAGGAGCACCTGCTCTCGGACTTTGTTGTTGGTGGTCGCTCTGCAGAAAGAGAAATGGCATTTTTTTTATTGCTGGAGGAAAGGTTTTCTACAAGCTTGGTTGACCCCTGACCAGCATTCTCAACATTTTTAAGATTTTTTTCTCTCCTTAAGAGATGGTACAAGACCTGGTGTTGCAGAATTTATTGGTATTTTCTGTCAGGGGAGTGCCAGGATAGTTTCCAGATAACAGCACACAGCCACTGGAGGTTTGCTATATGCTCCATTTTTTGTGTGTGATTAAAGGTCAGGCTTATTTTCAGATACATTAATCAACAAAAGTAAAGCATCTTAAACAGAATCACAATCCTATTTTTGGATTATGGGACTTTTTTTTCCTAGGAGGGTGGAGGTGGGATGAGTCAGGAGACATTTTTCCAAAAGATAATTCCCCATTTTATAAATTGAGTCAAGATCTGTAGAGATTTCTGATCTTAAGAATAAAAGAAAGCAACTTTCCTATGAAACAGTTACTACAGAAGGATATTTCTTTTTAATACAAGACAACTTCCTCTATAATTTGATTTTGTTGGACGTAATTATGATTGTTTCTTGTTTCCTTTGCCATTTATGTATTTCAATGACAACATTTTGAACTGCTGGCACAGTGGATGTTAATATATAGCCCCCCTGAGCATTTCTGTGTGATTTTTTGAGTATTTATATCACAATTTCTAACCATACAGAAAAATTATTTAGAATATTAATCTTTCCAAGAGACTTAAACCACCTGCATCTATAACCACAGGTACAAGTTTAAGATAAAAGGTCTGGATCTGTATCCACACTTATGATATTACACCCTTAGAGTCCAAATCTTAGACAGTAACAAACTTCTTTTAAATTTGCAGCATTTTGCATTTATCTTTAAGACAAAATTCACCTTCATAAATATTTATGAACAACCATCTCATGAATCTCAGCTCTACTTTGAACACTCCTCCAGTTTTATGGAGCACCTTGGTGAAGAGCTAGTTATTCCAAAGCTAAAAGTTTGTCTTTCATATTATAAATGAGTTATCCATGAATTTTCAGTGCTGTACTTTATCAAATACCTTGGGTTGCTTAAATTAAACAACATTAACATCTGCTGCCATCACAAACCAAACCTGACACAGTCACAGGGTGGAGTGGACCTTTCCTGATGAAGGCAGACCCAGAGATAACTGGGCAAGCCTTGGTGCCACGGGCTCTTTAATTGGGGTATCTCAAGGCTCTCTTTGCATCCTCCCCAGGAGGGATTCTGAGATCTTCTTCAGAACCCCCAGTGTTCCACCCAGCTCTCTCCCTCTGAACATCCATGGCACTTTAGAGTTAATTCAATTACCTTTTCATGGGTTTTTCTGCACTGCAGACACACCTTGTAGTGACAACCAGCAAAGACAGCTACAGGGGCAATGTGGTATCATTGAGATCTCTACTCTGAATTCAATTTTATCTCAGAGTGGGACTTTCAGAAACTCTAAAAACAAAAGCCTTTGCTCTATATGGAACATTTTCTTCAAGCATGGCATTTACTTTCAGCAAAGAGGAAAGAAACCTGCATTTTTAGCTTTTTCTCAAGTCCTACTACAAAAGGCTCCTTGTGGACAGCAATATTTTTTTCTTTTAGAACTTGAGGAAATTCAAAGAGAACCTGAAAACATGATGCTTTTTTATGTTTTTCCTTCACAGACTGTAAGTACACCCAGTCATGTGAACCATCTAGCAGCCAGGTTACTTTTGAAATTCCCGTTTTCAAAGAATTAGTAAGTTTTAACAGGCCAACAAGTGTGAATGAATTTTAAATTTCTAAAAACTTAAGAAATAAGTTTGATCCTCTTTTCTTTAGTAGTTCTCACTCTTGGGATGAGAGGCTGAACTTTAGGACACCTTTAGGTTGAATGTCATCAGTGTCACATTAGATACTCCTCATCTCTTTAGCCCTTACAAAACACTCCTCTCCTGAGCTGACAAGCAAAACCATCTGCTGAAAGAACAGTGTTGCCTTTCAAAAGCAGGTGTAATAATTTTGCTCAGCATACAAGAGGTAGCAAAAGGCTCTAAGTCTTACTCCTGAAGTCAGTTACCAGAAAACAAGGCAAAATTAAGTCAGTCACAGAGGTAAAACTCCCTGAATTTTCAACCTGTCACCTCTCTTGCAAGAGAGGACATAAAGGCAGGTGACAGGCAAAGGGCAACCCAGCAATTAATGGCACCTTTAAGAAAACTGAGTTTATCCAAGCACTTTCACTTCTTTCTTTCTTACTACATTTTGTTCTGAAAGACCCATTGTTGCTCCAGTTGCAGGGAAACAGACACTACAGGAGACTATTGCAGGTGAAAATTGAGAACATTTTCAGTTCTTTTGTGTAGCAGAGGGATGGACTGAGTGTTGGAAAGCTACAGGACTGTGTGCTAAGCCTTAAGACAGGGTCAACATAAGGCTGTTCCTATGGGGAAAGCCACATCAGAAACCATGTCCTTGAAAAAACTGGGGGACAAAATATAATACACAAAGAGCAAAATCTCCTTCAGTTACCCCAAACTTCAGGAGAATTTGGTGGCAACTGTAACCACTGTTCCACAGTGGAATGAAGAGGGGAACTGATGGTCCTTTCCACTGTGGAACACAGCTCAAGGATCCTGGAAAAGCAACAGCACAGTGGCAATACCTTTCAATATTCAGCAAGGTTCCCTTGCCATCATCACAGGCAATAAAGCAGAACCAACCTCAGACAGCCTGTTCAGTACAACAGAGCAGCCTGAAAATGCACCTGAGAGCAGGTAATGACTCTGCAGAGCCACAGCCTGATGGGAAAAGCCCAGGGAGATTCACAAAGTATCCAGCACTAATTGATGCAGCAGACTGGGGACATGCAACAGCAAGGAGACTTTTACAAAATTAAAAGACAATTAAACAATTGTTGCTTGGAGGAGAATTAGGAAGCCATGAGAGGTACCTCAGAAGATTCTCAGCACCAGCTCTCATTCTCACTGCTCGTAAGATCTGTTGGTTCAGGACAGCTCTTTGATTTTGCAGTTTGCTTCGCCCGGTCTCGGCAAGAGGATTGCAGCCCTAGAATTAAGCAAACAAGCTTTTTGTTGCTGTTGGACGACACTTAAGAGGGAGTAACAGTGAATTTAAAGGAACCTTAATGGCATGGGTTCTGTATAAATACAAATTAACTAAATTGACATCAATGACAAATGACTGACAGTGTTTCTTATGTCAAACTTGGTCATTAAAAGCAAAAGAGACACCATGATCACAGTATTTAACATGAAAACCCAGACAGAAAGCATTTGTTGTAAAGATTAAGTACATGTATACAGTCCGTTCTCCCCTAAAAAGATTTTCAAGGTATTTTGCAAATACAACCCAATTTGACAGAACTATTAATTTTCTACAGATTTCCTAAAAACAGTATCTGGCAATGCAGCAACTCCCACCAAAGGCTCTGCAGAACATCAGAGTTCCACACTGGGGTAAGTGCAGCCCTGAAATGCAGCCCTGTCAGAACCAGGCTTTGGGGGCAGAACCTTTCCAAGGCTCTCTGCTCCTTCCTCCTGCTGCTCAGACCCTGAGCACCCCTCCTTCCCCAGGCTCCTCTCTTTACACCTCAGACAAACGTAAGGCAGCGATTTCACCTTCAGACACTCCCCAAATGAAGCCCTTAAAAAGTAAAGTGTGAAATCCCGAATATGTGCATAGTTCAGCCTCTGTTTGAGCAGGGCTGAGCCCCTGCATTCTGTGAGCCCTGATAAGCTAACACTGTTACAGATGAATAGCAATGCATGTTTGACTGGGGTTTTTTTCTTTACGGGAAACACAAGTTTAACACCTTTTTTAAACAGGCTAGAAGTTTCCCTTCCACGCTTTTATTCTTTGACCCTGCCACCCCTTTTTAAAAAAGGTTCAAATGCCTTTGGATATTAATACTCAGAGCCAGCCAGCACATCCCTGCAGCCTCAACTGCTGGTTCTGAAGCAAAGGAAACCACTCTGTTTTAAAGGTTTATCCTGAAACAATGTCCCTTAGAGTGGCCTCACTGGGTACCCTGACAAAGCTTAGCAGAGTCCTGCTGGATTGGAGCAGGAGGCTCAGATCTTTCCAATACAAGCCCTCTCTCAACTGCTCCAACCACCAAATTATGCACGATTTTGAACATCTCCCTCTCAGTTTTGACATAAGAGCATTTAAAAATCTCTCAACAAGCTTCAATTATGAATGGTCAAGCAATAACACACCAGCACAACAAAAGCAAGTATTTAAACAGAGCATGAAATTCTAACCATCTGCTTGAAGTTCAGCTCTTACTTGGGTTGTCAAGAGAAAGCAGAGTGAGTTGGCAATGGAGAAATGAGCTGATCACAGCAGATCACACTGACTGAGAAAGCACACAGCCCAATATTGCTCATTTGAAATCTCTAGTGTGACAAGTCTGTAACAAACAGGTAAAATGACAGGAAGCTTGTGCAAACATCTTCAGCAGCACCATTTGCCACATAACTTGAAAAAACACACCCCATCAAGTTACAGAAAAGTGTCTGCACTGAGACAGCACCGGCAGCAGGAGCCCCAGCTTGGGTGGGCAGTGAAATCTCTCCTTGAGAAATCCCTCACAGCAAGCACAACACACACAAGGTGAAATTCTTCAGAGAAAACTCATTCACCTCAGATGAAAAGTAATCTTTTACAAATACTTTATATTCCTTTACACACCTTTATACAGAAAGACATAAGCCAGGCACACTTTAGAGTACAACATGGTCCTGTAGACACCAACTGCTTTCTGCTTTGTCTCTTTTTCTGGGATGCACCCATTTTTCCTACTTTGTTTTTCTTTCATTTTGTGTTGTATAATCTTTTGTGCTACTGGCATTCAAAGCCTCATCTCCTTCCATTCTACCCAGGCCATTTTTCATTTGAACCTCACCAATTACTTCCTCTTGCTCTTTGCATTTATTTTTAATACTGAATTTTCATCTCAGGCCTGTCATCTCCATATTCCTGCTCAAGTATTTTCTTCCAACTGCTTTCTTGACCATTTAGTCCAACCATCCCTCCTCCATGTATCCTTGCCTCACCCTTTTCTTCATTTTTTTCAGCTTCCTTCCAGAACTCCCTGCCCTTCCTGAGTGCCAAACATGTTTGATGACATCATTCAAATACTTTTTTCCAGCTCTACTTCTGGGATATTTTTCAGGAAGATAACTGCCTGACCCCCAAGCCCATGGAGCTCCTACAAGTGGTCTCTTCATGTCAGTGACCCTCTGACCAAGCTCCAGCCCAGCAATCAAACAAGTTCCTATTGAACAATGAGTGTAAGTCAGCAATAATCTTGAATTCCATGCAAAGAGGAAAAGTGTCCCAAATGTTTCCCTGCATTTCAGGTCCAGGCACTGATCTCTGGATGAAGCTTTAATGCAAGACCAGCCCTGGGCTCCAAGAGGACAGACTGAGGTCTCTGTGTCACCCCAGTGTGCCTGGAAGTGCTGCAGTTCTGATGAAAGGTTTCCTGGGGATAGAAGAGTCTGTCCTCAGGACACCCTCACCTGTTTGCAAGGCCTATAAGGAATTCATCTTTTACTTTTTGGAAAATGCTGCTTTTTACATTTCCTCATCTGGTTTGTGTTCATTGGCAAGCTTAAACTCTTCATTGTAATCAGGCTGCCACAAAACTGATGGGGAGAGGACAGTGAAATAACCAATATCTAAATAAAAACAAACCCAAAATGCGGGAAATACACAATCTGGGAAAGATATCCCCTTTTGAAAAGCACAAAATCTGTGTACTAAAAAGTTATTTAGCATACAGGTTCAAGCAAGGGCTTAATTTTGATTTCCTCCATGCAGAGGATCCCTTTCCCAGACAGCATTTCTATCTGGTTCACATTTAGACAATCCCAAGAATGTTAACATTATTACAATAAATGGAAGCCAAACATCCCAGTGGTTTCCACACCTGCTATTTCATCTCTTGTCAACAGGATACCAGATGCTTCATTTAATTACTGTTTATTTCTTTGCCAAGCCAAGTAAACCTGGAGAGCAAAGTGGATTTTACCCTGCCTTATACTCTATCAGTAAAATTATTAATTAAACAGCAGCAAAAGAATGATTCTTACCAAGGAAGTTGTAAAAAAGACCAAGAATGGGGTATGGTTTGAGCTTTCATTGCATGCATTTTTGGGTCAAAAAAAGCTGAGTAACAGCATCTTGCCTGTGCAGAAGGCACCTCAGGGAGCCTTAAAATGCCACAGTCTAAGGGGTTTAGGCAGGACCTTTGTGGTTTTCCAGGGTTAGGCTCTAGACCTTGAGAAATCACCCCAGAGGGAAGACAGTGTGGGTCTGTGGGAAGTGTGGGAATAAAGAAGCAGTTGTATTTAATTTGGATGTCAGGAAGCTCCTTCTTCAAAAAAATCCAGCCTTGATGGACACAAAAATCAGGACTCTGACAAGCAATGAGTAAGAGCAGTGAGAATTTGAAATTAACCTAAATATTATTTACGAGGCAGCGGCTGAACTTCTCAGCTGAGTCACCCGGTCTGAAAGTGACACAGAGTTGACACCGGGTGTGCTTCCCTCCTGCAAACATTCCAGCAGTGCAACCTGTGCTGCTTGGCAAGCTCAGCAAGGGATGCCAATGGCCCTTTCCCCAGATATTTCAGCAGGTATGTCTGTAACTTACACCCAGAACTTCTCTGGCTGTAACAGCAGTTGCAGCCAACAGCATGAGCCACACCAGAATTTCTAGGACTGATCCCCAGCCCTGCTAAATTCTTATTTCCTTACCTTCTTCCAGTACTATAATTAACATTTCTTTTTGCATGTCTCTACTAGTTCAATGCTGAAAATTTAACTTCATATTGCAATTTTTTCAGAAATAAAAGTTTTTGTTGTTGTGGGTTGTTTTGGTTTCTTTTTAAAGAAGGGGCAGAAGATCTGGTGTTCCATAGCCTAATCTACTTGTACTGTGAACAAGTATTTTATAGCTCTAAGCGCCTGGCCCCAAAGTTTAATATAAAGAACTAATTACTGTATTAAATTCCAAAGATATATTTCCCATACAATACTCCATCTTGTCACACCACTCACGAAACAAAATTAAGATTAATATTTCATCAGAGACATCTGCCTCTTGGCTAACCAAGTTTCAGATGATTCCTCGTTTCACATGAAGACCTACTTTCTGTCTCAGGGTTCATGAATTTGTCTATAATGAGTAGATATGGGATGACAAGGGCTATGAATCATTGCAATATTGTTTCTGCCCTGCCAGACAAGGGGAAAGAGAACAAATAGGCAAATAAATATTCCTGTGTCAATGCTCATGTTGATGGTTGCCTGGCTACTAATGACTCAAAAAGGAGCCCATGGGCTAAAGCACAGTGGCAGGACAGGTGTGGCAGGTTGGTAAACTGATACACTAACCACAGGTGGGGGAAGCCCTGCAGAAGAAACCCCCAAAGTTAAGCAGAGAGTTAATTAGGGAAGTGCTGATTCACAGGCTGCTTACCATACCTATCATCTTTTTCAGCCTGGTGTTCACTTACAGAGCTGCTTGCTTTCTATTTTAGCCTTCTGCCCTGATGTGGGGGACGAATGCATAATCTCTTCTTTCTGAATCATCAGCCTGGTCTATATGATAAGTATCTACCCTCCCAGATGGAACCAAAGCTTTAAAAAAGGGAAAAGCACCTATGCATCTCCACTCAGTGCTCAGAGGGCAGACTCATTAAGCTAGCTGTCCTGCCTCTGCATAGCACAGTGCACTGCTATCCCAAACCACCAAAGTGCAGCCAGAATGCTTCAGTGAGCCAGCAGGTGCCTGGAGAGCTGCAGCAAAGGGAACCTGGGAAAATGAGCTATGGTTTCTTCTTACCATTTATTGCAACGTCCTGACTGATGAGGGGAATTTGAAGTTTTGCTCAGTTTAAGGTGTTACAAAGCAGTAAGCCAAGGTGGGAAAAATACAGCAGTAACACTCGCTGGGTGTCTCTTCCTTGATCTACCCCTACCCACCCCAAAAACCAAACAAAAAGCAGGCAGGTACAGCCCCACTAACAGATCATCAGCGGGTCCTGTGACTGGATGAGGACTATAAATATCACGAGTCCTGCAGGTTGATGTGTTTCAGGGATATTTACTTTGTGAAAACTTCCTGGTCGAGTGTGCTGAAATGAAACAGGAAAACCAGAAGGGGAGAGCAGCCTGAAAGGCAAAGCTGCCTCTCTCACAAGAATTCAAAGGTAACTAAAGGAGCCAAAGGATAGAGGTCTGAGGGGCCAAGCAATCCACAGAATCACGGTAGATAAAGAATAACTTCCCCTTAGGTGAGAGAAGCATCTCACATAAGTAAGCAAAGAGGCAACAAGGACAGACCTGCTTTAATTACTGCCGGTCTGCTGAAAAATCCTTCCTGTCTAAACGTCTTGTTCTACTTTTAAAACAAATTGTTCTTTGCTCTTATCATGAATTTCCTCATTATTTTCCTAGGGCAGAAAGGCTGGGGGCAGGCTTTGGATGGATGTGGGGGATATGCATGGCAGATCCCCAGGCTGCTGCCAGTCACGGTGAAAGAATGTGGAGCTGCACTCAGGGGAGGTCAAGGTACAGGGCTGGCAGTGCAGCAGCACAGGAACAGTCTGCCCTGGCTGTGTGCCCTGAATGCAGCCAGCCACATGGCCAAGGCAAACTGAACAGCAGCACAAGCAGCTTCCTGGTGTGTTATTTCACAGAAAGGAAAACTGCCAGGCAGAAGCTCCAGCTTCTTAGTGATGGAAAGCAAGGGGCTCCTTCCACTTTGCAGTGTCCTCTTCAGGACACAAAAGGGTGATTGGTGGAGGGGTCTGTTATGCTTTTAAAAGTAAAATCCTTCTCACGGGTTCAATTGCAGCTAAACAAATGGTTAAAGAGGGGGATTTCTGGGGGGAGATGGAAGAGGAAGGGAATGGGGGCAACGACAGAGTTATATGTACACCCTGTGTGGCTGCACAGGTAATCTCCTTAAAACTAGATGATTTTGAAAAAAAAACCAAAACACCACCAAAAACCACACAAGCATCTGAGACAGCTCAAAGCATCTTAGAGTTCTAATTTTGCCTATATAAATGATAGGCCTTTGCCATGGAGAGAGACGGGGTAAGGGCAAGAGGAAAAGGTTCCTCCAGAGCAGCTCTGACGTCACTGGAAGGGAATGGGAAGGGTAAGTCTGAGAAAGGGTGCAAGTGGATTGCAGTGACTGCTGCCCATCACACCTCAGACTCACCTGGCAGAGTGACTTTCTAGTGACAAAGCAGGAAACAGGATTGTGCATCTGTTTCCCCATTTTTGGCCCTTCACACAGAGTCAGTCATAGTTTTACAGAGCCCACTCCTTAAATTAAAAAAAAAGACACCAAACAAGGATGAATAAATAAGCTGGTTTACATACTGTACCTTGGGGATACTGAGCCTTGCCTGCTGGTACACTGTATTTCAAATTTCAAAAAGCATAATACACAAAAGGGCACTATAGAGACTTTGAACAAACTTCCCATAGTAACCCATTCATCAGAAGAAAATACCAAGAGTCTAAACCAGATGGATACTGTATGAGCTGCTCGATTTTCCTCAATTATAAAATTTCATTGTGCACAATATTCTTAACAAGTATGGAAGGCAAGTTCATTGTGTAAATAGTGCTGGAAGCCCTTTTGTGAGCAGGACTGATGCAAGGCAAGTGTTTTCCCCTTGCTCCACTGCTTACAGAACAAAGGTCAATTAAATGTATTTTGACCTAAAAATACAATAACTAACATGAGAAATTGATGAGATTCCGCACCAACAAAAGCAGTAAATCAACCCTCAGATCCTTTCAGGAAAACAAAAAGCAGTGTGATTTAAAAAGGGAGGGGAAGGTGACTCAGAGGGGAAGAGCCATGGACACCCATTAACAGCTCCATCACCAGTTTCAGTGCCACGAAATCACCCAGCACACCATTCACAGGGACAGGTAAGGCCTGAGGGTAGCGTGTCCTCGGGTTTCCAGCTTGGACCTGTTCAAGATTCCAGGAGTGGGGTTTGTTTTGGGTTGGGTTTTTTCTTTTTTGGTGTTTGGTGGGTGTTTTTCACCTCTTCACCTGAAACTATTGAGTCAGAAAGCAAGCTCTCACCTTTGACACCATTCAACTAATGTATAACAAGGAATACTGGTTTCCTGCTTACTTTTAGGGACAGGAGGCTTGGAGCATGTAGCAAAACCTGAGATTTATAACTTTAATAAAGACACTGGTTGAACCTTTCAAAGATCTGAGGGAAGAATGTTTCACTGCAACACTGGCTCACTCAGATTTTATGAGATTCCTATTCATTTTCTATTGCTTTAAGTCATAAGTAACGAAAAGTGGGAAAGATGCTCATGATTAGGTACAAAATTGATTTTACAGTATTTTCATGTATGGGAAAAACTTCATTCCTGTCCAATGGGCTTTACACTGATCTAATGCTGTTTCAATGACACTAACTGTAAAATAAAACAATTTAATTTAACACAAACTCAGTCCTTTAATAAGTCCGAGCGTAGAAGATACACTCCTCATATGACCTGAAGCACAACTTGGCTACTAAATTTCAGTCTGTCCTTATCAGTGAAAACAAACAGGTGGAAGAGTTGTTTATCTAACTTTATTCATGAAAAGTTAACTTGTTTACTACCGTGCCTCAAGGCAGTGTATAAACTTCCCCTAGTGCAGAAAACATAGCTATGAAAACTAAATAATTACAGGTCTGCCACACTTCATGATTTCCTGCCATGGACTACTAAG
The DNA here is from genome assembly GCA_013396655.1 of Campylorhamphus procurvoides. Lineage (NCBI taxonomy): Eukaryota > Metazoa > Chordata > Aves > Passeriformes > Dendrocolaptidae > Campylorhamphus > Campylorhamphus procurvoides. Next base: position 8,668 of record WBMV01002174.1, on the reverse strand, counting down.
AGAGAAATGATTTACTCACCAAACGTTACAGTAGAACTACACAAAGAAGCCAAATTCGGTCAGTTTTGTTTCAGTCTCACTATCCCAAGTGGCACTGATTCCTTGCTGCAAAACTTGCCCCTTTTCAGCTGCAAACAGTTCCTTTGCTAAGGGGCAATATTGTTGCTTCAGCTCCTGCAGGCTTGTGATTTACTGGGGGAAAAAATTTACCAGCCTGCAAAGAGGGCACTAAAGCAGAGCATTTGTGCCTCGCTCCCATGTAACCAGGGTGCTTGCTTATGTGGGCATATTTCTGGGCAGGAGGGAGCGGCGACAAACCGATGTACGCAGCCTTGTCTTCTGCTTCCCTCCCCAGGACACACCCCTCCAGTCTCGGATCCAGACCCTACACCCCGACTGGAAACCTCCGGACCAAAGCTACGGGCGCTGAGCGCTCCCGAAGGGCGAGGGGAGGGCGATGGAAAGCCGGGCACCAAGGGCTCGGTGCCCTCTGCCTGCGGGGCATCCTGCGGGGCTGTCATCACTGCTGGGACTGCAGAGGGAACCCGGGCTATGGCACAAGCCGCCCACGCAGTCTGCAGAGTAATTAGGGCACATGTTCATTAAGAACTTCCTAACGAGCCTGTTAAACTTCGTTGCCTTACTCCAGTGAACTTTCTTACAGGGACGCAAGGCAATTTACTAGAGAGCGAGCGAGGAGATGCAGCGAGGAGCGCAGAGGCAGAAAAATAAAACAAAGAAAACCAAAGTAAAGGCGACAAAAAGGAGGCCGGCAAGTGGAATTTCACTCGTTTTGTAAAGTTACGAGTCCTCCTGTTCTTCAGAAGCAGAGAAGGGCTGGCCGGGACCCTGCGGAGCGCCCCGACGGCCCCAGGCACGTCCCTGTCCCCGGCTCCGGACGGTCCCTGTCCCCCTGCCCCGGGCAGTCCTTGTCCCCTGTCCCCAGCTCCGGCCAGTCCCCTGTCCCCGGCTCCGGACGGTCCCTGTTCCCGCCCCAGCCGTTCTCAGCCAGGGCTCGGTCCCCGTCTCTCCTCCCTGCCCCGTCGCCCCCAGAGCTGTCCCCGCCGCCCACGGACGGAGCCTACGATGCTCTCCCTCGCCAGCCCTGAATGGCCCCCGTGGGGAGCAGCCCCGAGCACGGAGCCCCCCGGACCGTGCTCCTCACCTTCCGAAAGTAGCCGTCCTGGGCCGGCTCCGCCGCGGGGCAGCCGCGGGCCGGGAGGGCGTCGGTCATCTCGGGGCCGGCCACTGTCCCTGCTGTCCCTGCGCGGCTGCGGCGACACCAGCGGGCCCGGGTAGCCAACACCTGCGGGAACGCCGCCGATGCCCCCGGAACAGCCAGGACAGCCCGCACTGCCCCGCCCGGCACCGCCCTCCCCGCAGCCCCGCCCGGCCCCGCGACGGCACTGCGGGGGTGTGCGGGGCGGGGGTGGCACCGCTGGGCGGGGGTGGCGCTGGAGGTGGCAGTGGCTGTCGCGGTGTCTGTCGGGGTTCGGCCGTGGCTCAGCCCCTCCTGCCCGCACTCAGCCCCGCCGCTGCCCCGCTCGCCGCCCGGCCCGGCGACAGGGTCAGGCGACAGCCCCTGTGGCACCGCCAGCCCTCCCCGGGGCCCGCCGAGGGGACACAGGGGACACAGGGTCCTGCCCCGCAGAGCAGGCTCCTTCCCCCCAGCCGGGCGCTCCCGGGGCCGGGGGTGGCCTCTGGTCACGGCGGGGACACACACACACGGCGGGGACAACACACACGGCGGGGACACACACACATAGTGGGGACACACCGCGCTCCGAGGGTACCCCCGGGTCACTGCAGGGACACACCGCGCTCCGGGCGCTCCCAGGGCCGGGGATGCTCCGGGGG